>CM076569.1:260814917-261339001 GCA_034641835.2 Pinus albicaulis
AGCCTAATATCTTTCAAAAAAAAGCTAAATTTTACAGAGAGAGCCCTCTTTGGGTACATATTGGCTAGATTATGTACCTAAAAGTTGGTTTGTGGTTACCTCAGACCCCTTTCCTCTTCTAACAAATTCAAGGAAAATCTGAGTGATAACATAGTGGCGACTCCACTAGGGAACTGAATAATTCTATTGTTACTATTGTTTACTTTATAAACTACAGACAAAGCCTGAAGTTAGCCAGGTAGCCTTTGAACTGCTTTTGCTCTGCAATTGCATAAGTAAATAAATGCTACTTCAGTCTATCTCCGGTCTAGTTTATGAACTGAGCTTTGGTTTCAAACATATGATCAGTTCCTCTAGTCAAATAAATCTTTAAGAAAATTTAAACCCAATATATGAAACTTCTTAAAGAAATTGTTGAAGTTGTATTGCTCATTCCATTTAGACAAAAAACCAAAAAAAAAATATCACCTAGAAAGCTGGCTTCAGAAAGGACTCATCACACCAGGGCCAATCCTGATCCAAATCAACCGTATGTGTTTGAAAATCCGAATTTGATCCCCATAATTCTTAGGAGACAAGATAACCAAGAAAGCTCTGGTAGTTCTCGACCTCTCTATAGATCAATATCCTATCCTGTTAAGTGGATTTATCTTTAGGACGAACCTTTTGACGAGCAGTTTGAAACATCTATATTTGTAAATTTTTCTGAATCTGAGTTGTCCAATTTGGTTCCAGACCCAGTATTTATTGAAGATTTACAATTGGAATTTGTTACTTCACATCTTGATAAACATTTTCAAAATTCCATAAAATTTAAGCTTACCGTTGAAGGAACATCGAATATTTCTGTGGTCACTTCAGCCTCTCCAAGTTCATCAACATTTCCTTAAACATCTCAACCCCAAACTACCCCTTCTACTCCACCCACCACTCATAGACCAACCTCACCTATTATTTCATCGCTACCTCCTGCAATGGCAAAAAGATATGCTCCTTTGGTATTACCAGCTAATCTAGGGGCTATGCCTCAAGATTACCAAAGTAAAATCACTCCTTTTGATGGTTCTGGTACTTACACTACACAACAACATACTAAAAAGATGACCGATTATTTTGAAATTTATGAAATAGATGTTGATGATGTAAGAATGAGAATATTTGTCCAAAATCTTACCGGAGAAGTTAGAACCTGGTTTAGAGCCCTTCCTGCAAACAATGTTGCTGACTTACAAGCTCTTTATAGATCATTTTTAAACAGATGGGAAAAGAAGAAAGACCCTCTTCAAATCTTATCAGACTTTGGAAAACTAAAGAGAGGACCAAATGAGACTGTGCAAGATTATGTCACCAGGTTCAATGAGGCCTACAATGCTATTCCCCAAAATCTTAGACCTCCTCCAGATTTAGTATTAATCAAATTCCCTGATGGATTTGATTATGATATGGCGTATCAGCTTAGGGAAAGAGCTCCTCAAACTTTAGAAGAGATGCAAAGTATAGTTGTTAGTGTTGAAGCCAACCTGATAGAGAAACGAGCTAGAGCCAGAGCTGAAAGGAGAATGCCTTTAAATGAAGAACCCACAACTTTTGAAAAGAAATTGGATGCTATTATCAAAGGAATGGAAAGGCTAGGAGATAGAGTAGAAACAATTGAGAAGAAATCTCCTTCGGATGGTCAACCGAACAATTCTGTGAGAAATCCAAATTTTAGAAGGAACCAAAATCAAAATACTGGAAAAACTGGTCCTGACCAAAATATTAGGCCCCCATTCCAGGAAAATTATATTGAAGCCTCAACTTCTGAGGAACCAACTGAAGATGTTCAAATAAAAAACTTTACTGAATTCAAGAACGAACCAGAAGTTTTCTTGACCCAAGAGGATCAAGAAGCTCACATTCTTAAGCAATTTCAAACCCATTCAGGAGAATCATTTGATTTTAAGGAAGGATATGATACAGCCATTTACGAAGTTCACAAGAAATATAATTTGGGGAGTAGAAGAATTGATGTTCCGGAAACAAGTAAACATAAAGCTACAAAATAACCCCTCAAAGGTAAAACCAATACTACCCCTATACATATTCTTTCTAGATCAGATCCTAATCCTACCAACCCAATAATTGAAGATGTATCCGATACTCAACTGAACAACAGACAACTTTCCAATACTCTTCCTCCCAAAGGAAATGTAGAGGAACCTCTAGAAGTTGATTCAGAAACAACTTCAGCCCAAAACACTATTCCTGAGAAGGATAAAAATATCGAAAACACAGAAGATAAAGAAAATCCAACTGTTCGAAATACAAGAGCTCAGCCTGAAAAACCTTTTAATCTGGAAGCTGAAGTAGGCAAAATAAAAATATCTATTCCATTGTCTGAATTAGCTAAACATGATGTCTACCAAAGTCAAATCAATAGATCACTTAATATTACTAGAGGTGATGACTCAGTAAATTTTTTTGATGACCAACCTAGATTATTATTTGGCCCTGAAGTAAATGGAAAACCAGGAAGTGGAGGAACTCCTCCATTCTATGTGAGTTTGAACATACATGATAAAATACTTCATAATGCCATGCTTGATTCTGGGGAATCTCACAATTTAATGCCCAAGGCTGTAATGGAGAGATTAAACCTAGACATCACCAGACCATACAAAGATCTCTTTTCTTTTTACTCAAATCAGGTGAGATGTTTAGGATTAATCAAAGACTTGTGTGTTTCATTGGTTCAATACCCTACAAAAACAATTTTGATGGATATAGTAGTAGCATACATTCCTCCAAAATATGGTATGTTATTGTCCAGATCTTGGGGTGCAAAGCTCGGAGGATCTCTTCAATTGGATATGTCATATGCTACTATTTCAGTGTTCGGCCAACCTAAGAGACTATACAGAGAAACTTTAATGAAATATGTGGTCAGTAGTCAGGAGAAACCTGAAAATTTCCCCATCTACTCAGTACACTCTGATATGGATTCATTTATTATTTATAATGTTCAATCTGATCCTCCCACTGAATTAGAAGTACCAGCAACAGAACCAAAATAAATTGCAAATCAAAAATCTAATGTTCAAATCCAGGAAATCTCCGAGGGAAAAGAAACTTCAGATACCCAAGAGAAACCAGAAGAAGGTAACAAACCAGATCTCACTGTTAAGAAAATTCCTGAAACTCCTGACACCAATTATGAACATGAAATTCTTTGGCGCTTAGAATTTGATGGTTCCGTTAATAAATTAGGAGCAGGAGCTGGAATTTGGATACACAAACTTGAAAATGATCATGCTGAAGGCCATGCTTATAGATTAAAATTTAAGTGCACTAATAATATGGCAGAATATGAAGCTCTTTTGCTAGGGCTGAAACTTGTCAAAAGATTAGGGGCAATTATAGTATCTGTTATAGGATATTCTGATTTAATCATTCAACAGATCAAAGGTCACTTTCTGACAAATGATCCCAGACTGAGAGAATATAGAGGAACAGTTGTAGAGATTCTCAATACTTTTCTGCAGACTCAGCTTGCTAAAATCCCAAGAAAACAAAATTTGCATGCTCATAGTCTTGCAATGTTTGCCAGCACTTGTAAATTACCATTTGTACCTAATCATCAGTTCACAGCTGAGATTAGACACAGACCCGTTATACCAGACAATTTTAAGAATTGACAAGGGTTTGCAAATGATAATCAGATTAACAATTTTCTGACTCTAGAGAATGAATTTTCTAACAGTAACATAGATGAAGATACAGTCATAGAATCTGATCAAATAAATGAACAAGAAACAAACTTTTCAGAAGAGAATGCAATTCAAATGCTTCATACAACGAAGTTCACCAAAAAATAAATGTAGGACCTTAAACAAATGGAGGTTGATGAGATTATAGAAGATGAATCTGAAATCATTAATTTGAAAGATAATCATTTGCCTAAAGGATTAACTCCTCTGGAAGATCTTTTCGACTCTAATGATATTCCAAAAAAACCCAAAATGGAACCATTGAAAGCTGATATTGAGGAATATAATCTGGGGACTGAAGAAAATCCTAAAATAATAAAGTTATCTAAATCTTTGCCTCCTGATAAAAAACTAAAATATGTTGAACTAATAAGAGAATTCCAGGATGTCTTTGCCTGGAGTTATGAAGACTTGAAAGCATATGACACTTCTATAATTCAACATACAATACCTTTGAAAGAAAATCAGAAACCATTCAAACAGAAACTCAGAAGAATCAACCCTGTACTATTGCCTTTAATTGAAAAAGAAATCAAACGAATGTATGAAGCAGGGCTAATTGCTCCCATTAGGTTTTCAGAGTGGGTGTCTAATTTAGTACCTACTAGGAAGAAAACTGGAGAGATCAGATTATGTGTTGATTTAAGAAATGTAAATAAGGTTTCTTTGAAGGATAATTACCCTTTGCCCAAAATGGATCACATTTTACAAAGGGTAGTAGGTGCTTCAAGGATTTCTCTTTTAGATGGGTTCTCAGGATATAACCAGATTTTGGTTCATCCTGATGACCAGGAAAAAAACAGCTTTTACAACACCATGGGGTACATTCAAGTACGTTAAAATTCCATTTGGACTTAAAAATGCTGGAGCAACCTTCCAAAGAGCAATGGACATTGCATTTGAAAAATAAATTCATGAATTTCTTGTTATATATCTGGATGATTTAACTGTTTTTTCTAAATCAGATCAACAGCATTTGGACCATCTCAGACAAGTATTCATAAAATGCAGAAAGTATGGTATCTCTTTGAGTCCAAAAAAGTCCTTGTTTGGTCTTGAAGAAGGTAAACTTTTGGGCCATATCATTTCCAAAGATGGTATTAGAATCGATCCTGCCAGAATAGAAGCTATATTGCAGATACCTCACCCTAGAAATGTTAAAGAACTTCAAGCTTTCATAGGAAAAATCAATTTTTTGAGAAGATTCATATCTAGCTTAGCTGAATTAGTTAGATTTCTTACTAACATGTTAAGAAAGGATTCAAGTATTAAATGGACAGTAGAAGCCAAACAAGCATTTGAAGAAATTAAAATGGCTTTAACCAGAACACCAGTTCTTACCAGTCCACAATTTGATAGAGACTTCATAATATTTTCATTTGCATCAGAACACACTGTAGCAGCTGTTTTATTACAAAAGGATGATCAAGAATGTGAAAAACCTATAGCCTTTTTTAGTAAAGCATTGAGAGATGCATCATTAAAATACAACATCATGGAAAAACAAGATTTTGCACTTGTAAAAGCCATTAAATATTTTAGAATCTATATATTGTATTCCCATGTGATAGCCTATGTACCAAATGTTGTTGTCAAAGACATTTTAACTCAATATGGAATTGAGGGCAAAATAGGTAAATGGATTGCTACCATATTAGAATATGATATTGAAATAAAGCCTACAAAGCTTATGAAGGGACAAGGATTGGCTCAACTCATGACAGAAACAAATTGCCAAGCCCTGGATATTAATGAATTGGATGACGAACAGTAGATGGCGACTCCACAAATCAGCCAGGCCTTCTTAGATTCACCATGGTTTGCTGATATAATTTATGTATTATTAAACCTCCAAGCTCCTCCAGGGTTATCCAGAACAAAGAAAAGGTTTTTAAAGTTGAAATCTTTAAAGTTTTGTATTTTAGATAATGTTATCTTTTGGAAAAATCATGATGGTATTCTATTGAATTGTTTGTTAAAAGATGAAGCTGACAAGGCTCTCAATGAATTCCATGCAGGAGACTGTGGTGGACACCTTTATTGGAAATCAACTGCAGACAAGATCCTAAGAGTTGGATTTTATTGGCTAACCTTGTTCTCTGATGTAAAGAAATTTGTTACCACTTGCCATAAATGTCAAATTTTTGAAGGCGAGAGAAAACTATTACCTTTACCCCTGAAACCAATTTCCACTGAAAAACCTTTCCAACAATGGGGCTTGGATTTCATTGGAGAAATCCATCCTCCTTCTTCTAGCCAACACAAATGGATCCTCACTGCCACAGATTATTTCACCAAATGGATAGAAGCAATTCCTTCCAGACAAGCCAATGACACTGTGATTATAGGATTCCTAGAAACCAATATATTGTCAAGATTTGGCTGTCCTGAGAAAGTCATAACTGATAATGCTGCTGCCTTCAAATCTAAGAAGATGATAAGTTTCTGTGACAAATATCATATCACCTTGAGCCATTCCACAGCTTATTACCCTCAGGGTAATGGATTGGCTGAATCTTCCAACAAGAGTCTCATTAATATTATTAAGAAATTATTGGAGGAAAGCAAGAAAAATTGGCACAAGAAACTTACAAATGCACTATGGGCAGACAGACTCACCACCAAAAAATCTATTGGGACTAGTCCTTATGAGTTAGTCTATGGTATTGAGGCTGTATTTCCTTCATCTTTAGGAGTTCCTGTAATGAAATTACTTCAAGAAGCTCAGGTTGAACCTAATGAAATTCAAAGGAGAATAAATCAGACTATCAATTTGCAGCAGACCAAAGAGGAAATTTATCAAAGATCCCAAGTATTACAGGAGAAACTAAAGAAAATATTTGATAAAAGGACCAAGGCAAAAGATTTACAACTGGGAAACAAAGTTTTAAGATGGGATTCCAAAAGAGAGGATAAGGGAAAACATGGGAAGTTTGACTTCCTGTGGAAAGGACCTTATATTATTCATGCTTTACAAGGAAATAATACATATTTTCTGAAAAACTTGGATGGTACAGAAACTGAAGAAGGACCAGTCAATGGTCGAATGTTGAAACATTACTTTGATCCTATTTATTAGGATATCCTGATTTTTAACATGTACATACTATATCCTTTGTAATGTATCAGTTTTGAGTGGATAGTAACTTACTGGAGTTGAAGCCCGAGGAGAAGGCCCTAAGCTTCAGAAGTATTACTGTCATACATATAATAAAGCAACAAGCAGAAGAAGATTCCATGGTTCAGTCAACATCATTCTGAGGGAAACTGACCTGCTGTTCTTGACTTTTCACCAGGAAAAGCCATCCCCAAGTGGAGCCAGTGTTAGACTCCTATACCAATAGGTGTCATATATAATGATTGAATTGATAAGCTATGCAATATGTTCATACCTTTTCTTGTTGCAAATGTTTTCCATATTGTCAAAAAATCAAAAAATTTAAAAAATGTAAAGAGGGTATACCCTAAAAGAAAAATCAAAGGGTGAAAAGAATAAAATGGCCAAAAAAGTGAAAGAAAATGAACCCCACCAAAAGAAAGGCCAAGGAAAGTGTGCAAGCCTAAATGCCACTACCTTTTTGCTCTTATGTAATAAAAAAATTGTGTGCAACTTGTATTTTATGCCACAATTTATGAACAGTCAAACAGTTTAAGCTTGGCTAGTTCATCTTTCAATTTTATGTTTTAGAGATAGAGAATAAAATATGACCAAACTGTTTAATCTTGGCAGATAAGTAGATAGGTAGAGTAAATAAAAGGAGCTCAACAGTTTAATCTGAGCCCTTGGATGTAATAAGGTTAGAATTAGATAGATTTTCAGATGTAAAAGAAAAAGTGTGATGAGGGTTTGCCAGTCTAAGTGCACCCTAATAAAGAAGAAAAAATGGTAGGGTAAAGTAGGTAGGGTAGGTATATGTTGTTGCAGAATTACATGTGATGGATAATGACTCTAGATGTGTTAAATTTTTACTTTCATCACAAGTGCAAAGGCAGACACTACACTGGAAAAATTTCAAGCAAAGCAAAGTCAGATTATTAACTTCCCTTCTCATTTTTCCCTAAAAATTTCACTAATTTCCCCTAAGTACTAAGGCATTTGAAAATTAGAGGGGCTCAAGGCATTTCCTTGACTTTTGGATGGATCGGACCCTCGGCCCAATAATTGGAAAAGCCTAAGTACTTAAAATCATTCATCAAGACATTTATTCACCTCTAAAAAATCTTTCCCTAAGTAAAATCCCATTTTACTTAGGAAAATCATGCAATATTTCATAAAGACCCTATTCATAAAAGCATAAGTTAAATACATTACCTTGATGTTTTACACTTAGCGCTTTTGTTCATTTTCCATATTAATTTCTGACTTATTATTTAAATCCCTATGTAAATTCCCCCTTTTCCCGTATTATTTTAATAAAATTCCCAATTAATATAATATCCCACCCCGTTGGTTGAAAAATAACCATATAAGTTTAATTAATTGGTTGAATTTCCAATTAATAAACATAATCGATACTCCATCGTATAAAGGGATTAATTAACCCGCATGGTTAATTAATAACCTAATCCACTAATCAAAATGCCCCTGATGCGATTATTTCATAATAAATTACATTGGGCCCGCCATATTAATTCCTCGTCATCTTCCTTTCCCGAGGACCATCCGATCGACTAATCTCAGATCTACGGTTATTATGAATATTGCTATGCATCCGCGTTTGAATGATAACGCACGATGGCGAAGAGGTTTTCTGAATAGTGTTGTGCCACGCGTCATCCATCGTATGGAATCGCTCGCCCTCCGCTGAAAACCACTCTTCCCCAAAAGTTGTGCGATGGAAACCGCTTACCGCCTGCCTCCCGTGATGAAGCCTCCGTACTTGCTAACGTCATCCATTAAAAAAATAAAAAACCCGCCAAACTTTGACTTTGTAAATAAAACAAAAGAACCCGCGTCATTTTCACTATCTCATGCAGTGACCAGTGTCCCATGCAAACGAATTTCAAAATCAACTGTCGAAATTTTCCAACTTCTACTTTGCTGAAGAAAATTGCAGTCGAGCATCCAGAATTCACCCGCCATTGCCAGCACCTGTTTTCATCACTGTTTCTTTCTCGGAAAACAGGTATTTACCTAAATTCCCGCTGAACTCTGTAGAAATCCTGGTTTTGTTTTATATTCCACACGAAAAACTGAAACAGGGTTCTAGATTGGTCTTTAGTTCATTCCTCAATTCCCAAAATTACATTTTTCATTCCCAAACCTGTGGTTGTGCCCATTTTTTGATCAAAACCCGCAATTCATTTATGAATCCACAAGAACCAGAAATGGAAATTCCTGTGGCTCTGAATGTCACACCCCTAAATGCCCCTCACAGAGATTTAGACTATCTGCCTTTAGCAGATAGAGATTTCCAAATTAAATACCTTGTTCTCAGTGAAAATCCTCTTCGAATTTTTTGCTACTGCAGAGATAATTACTTGAAAGGTTCTGACATTTTTGGATTATGGGAATCCAATCTTCCCATGTATATTCTCCCCTCGGTCCACATTTTTCCTGAAATAATCCATTACTGCCATGAAAATTATGATTCCAATTCAATCTACTTTCTTTAGGTATACAGAGATTGATGAAACTCTTAGAAAGCTGCAAAGAACCAAAACACTGTAAGATAAATGGTGGGAAGAAATGTTAGAATTTTTGTAAAAATTATCCTTACATGAATTTTTGATCATTGACTACGGTAAAGTGATAGTAAGAAGGATATAAGGATAGACAGAGGTTAAAGAGTATCAGTGCAGATAAAGAGTATCAGTAAAACAAAGCAGCCAGCACAGAATTACTAAAGAGGACAGTAACGAGCCAAATGTTAGGGCCTGCATCTAGCACATTCTCAAAAGAAGGAAACAACACAACATCAGTTATCATTTTTCTTATCTACGGGACCATCTGTCTCTAGTTTGTTGTAACATACTTATGAGTCATCCTAGATTATATCTCAATATGTTATGAGATATTTTTTATAATTTTTGTGTAAATACTCCCTCAATCGGAGTATTGAGAGGTGGATTCTTAGACTTTGTTGTAACATTGACTATTTTGGAATAAAGTGCTGTTGGAGAAATTTTTTGTGGCCAGCTGGATAAGGAATTGATGCACAAGACTTTTTACAGGATTCTTGCATCAGACTAAGGATCAATAAGTCATTTATCTCTTATGTTTTGAAGTTTTATACTTGTTTATTATATCATCTGTGTTTCATATCTGAATAATTAATGAAAAGGAATAAATCAGAAAGTGCTTAAGTGCAATCTGCTTTTAATCCTTGTTATTCTAAATGTTTTCTTCTGAACTGGTTTAAACAGTGAATTCTTAATTGCTCCTGTTTTAATAGTTTATGCATTTTTATTATTTAATAATGAATTCTTAATTGCTCTTTGTTAATAATCACTCAATTTCTCTCTTTCGAATGTGTTGAGATATTATTAATTGCCTTTCATTCATTTTGATTCCATTCCATTCACTTTAGATCTATAATTGTTCACTGTTTGATTAACTTGCCCTGTGAAACCATCTTTTGTTGAGAAACTTGATCCAATTAAGCTATCCTCTTTGACTCCATTAGCCCAATGGCCTAAACTACTCAATCTTACGACAAGCTATTGAATTTCACCACCCAATTTCAATCAAAATCCCTGGACTTTATAGCTAGCCTAATATCTTTCAAAACAAAGCTAAATTTTACAAAGAGAACCCTATCTGGGTACAGATTGGCTAGATTTTGTACCTAAAAGTTGGTTTGTGGTTACCTCGGACCCCTTTCCTCTTCCCAACAACTTCAAGGAAAATTTCAATGATAATAATGCCAATGTTGACTTCCTTCATTTTTAATGGTTTGGTTACATCCACTGCTTGCAATAGAGGTCTTGCAACTGTACGTTATCCTTCCTACTCTGGGATAATGATATTTCAGGGGTCCTTACCGCAGTCTTCTACTGACAAATTTCAGCAGTTGAAAATATCTTGCATCTATGCATCCCAAGCTGGGGCACCACATTCTCTCCTAGATAAGGACTCATCAAAGACCAGAGCATCTATATCTTGCAGTGCTTCATTGAGTTCCTTAGTTCCTCCTACTAAACCAAATGTCATCATGAAATATTCTGTGATTGTACCCCAGTGACGAGTGCGTTGGTGTAGCTCTGCATCCAAATACCAGGTGGTGGGGATTGGCCCTAAGGCATGAATAAACATATGTACCCATTCATTCCAAGTCCTTTCATTCCATACTTCCATACAAATAGCCAAGTGCTTGCACGAATCCCCACTACTAGAGAAGAGTTCCATGGTTGGGTTTACTGGAGGTTCAAATCGTAGGATCATCAGTTTTTGGCATTCCTCCCTATCCTAGAAAGCCTTCTTATGATTTTCCCACCACCGCGTAGGGGTCACGCGCATAGCTAAGTCAAGTGCCCAAAACCTCGTTCTTCAGGGACATATGCTTCGAATGCTTTAAGAAAGTCCTTAACACTACCAGAACCATCAAAGTAGGGCAATTATCTTACCTCTAACAAGATGCATTGGAAGCTCTTTGTGATCTTAAGGCACCACAACGCAGATACGTCATGCAACCAATTCTGCCAATTTTCTATCTCTCCATGTGAATCTAAGAAGCATTCATTTTCTTTCTCCCAACATAACATGCCATCAAACATAGGGTTAATAAAATCATCATCTTGGGTAGTCAGTTTGCAAATTTGATCAACATCCTCCTCCTCACACACTCGTTCTGTATATCATTCACCTTCCATTGGATCCAGGGGGACTATTACCCGTGTACCCTCGTTCTCAAAGATCATACTTCTCCTTTTCAAATTGATGATACCTCCCATGTCAATAGCCCAGTCTAGGCCTAAGAGTGCAAAGTAAGGGTCTGCATCATCCACAATCTGGATTACTTCAAAATCTGCATAGACTTTAACTCCTGCAATGTCTACCACAACCTTCGGCAGCCTGCCTAGTGGAATGATCTTCTACTAGTTAGCCATTCGTAACTGAATAGTGGACCACTCCAGCTTGGGTTCTCCCATCCATTTCCAGGTTTTCTTGGGTAAGACATTGGCATCTGATCCTAAATCAAGGATGACTTGATCCATTTCATCATCTCCAATCTGTGCAGTCATACGCATCTCCCGACGAGTCCTTCTTTTGTTCTTATAAATATTTTTCACAGTTTTAACCTTTGTTTGTGGGGAAACTTTTTATGCGCAACTGACTATTAGTTCTTAGATATTCTCCACCACCTTCTGGTTACACAACAGCTTCATACATGCCTGAACGAACGACCCAACTTCTTCATCTACTTTTGGATCTACCGGAGTCCTTGAGGTAGATGCTTCGTCCTTGGCCATCTCCTTTAGAGCTTCAATGAAGGTTTCTTTCTCCTTTTTTAGATCTAAGCTTTCCTTTTTCTCAGTAGCCCTCCTTATCAGTGGTTTAGCCACATCTTTTTCCTCTGCTCTTCTGGTGGCAATGCTGCTACACATAATCACATTGATACTTGGCCCATTGTCTCGTGGTTCCACCTTAACCCATTGTACATTCTCTGTGGGTTTATGTTGTTTCTCCTGAATCTTTGCTATCAGCATCGAATAGTATTCAATGACATGGTCAAACTTCCCACAATATCTGCAGGATTTGCGCACAGGGTTCACGCAATATCTTGCATAATGTCCTACATCCCCACAATTGTAGCAAATTAGCTGCCCTTTTCCTCGACCTGCGCTTCCACCTCTCCCTCCTCCCCATCCTCTCGTCAGGGATCCTCCTCTCCTAGAAAGAGATACTGGTGATGAGGGGTCTACCTGTACCCTGTATAAGTTTCTGCTATCTACCATAAGGTTAAATGTTTGGCAGTTATGGTCGTCATGACCCACTGATGAACAGAATCTGCACCATTTTTGCTTTAGTTATGAGACATAGGCACCTAGTCGGGATCAATGGTTAGTATCATGCAGTCTGGATACCCAAAAATCGGCGCACCATAGCATGGGCATACTAGGTCCAGCAATATCTCTAGGGCGTAATGGGCTTGGTCCCCCAGCCTACATGTATTCAGACAACAGGGGACACTGATCCTTGGTGTGGCTTGATACCCTGCAGCATATGCACCAAATTTCTATGCTAGCTTCTTTTCCCTGCTCCTTTCGTAAGTTCTGAATTTCCAAGTGCATCACCTCTAGCTGACTCTAGATTTTCAGCGCCCCAAATTGAGTATCGTCCCTTGGCGCAACCTCTAGCTTCATGGAAATTTCCAAGGCTTCTTCTTGTGAATCAATATTTTTCTGACCCATAGGTCTGTGTAGATGTGTTAATAGCATGGTGATGAACCATTCCTTGTGTTTATTATCCTCATACTTAAATTCTCCATCACGAATTACTTTCTTCAGTCGTTGGTCAACTTCCCAGACGGACTTTGTAGGTCCCTAATTAAAATATTTCAAGTCAACCACACATTGGAAGTAGGACTTAGGATTTTGGAACTGTTGTTTTAGGGCATTCTTAATGTCCTGTGTTGATAGATCAGGGCCCTCCCTTCAAAGTCTATGGATAGATGCACTCTTTTTACAGCATTGTTAATAACATTCTACGCAATCCATACTAACTCTACCACGAACCAAAATAAGTCCATATCCTCATCCCCCACACCCTAAAGGTGGGTATCTTCATGTGCGTGTCCATATCATCTACAGGTGGTGGTGGCGGTGAGGTAGTAGGATTATTTCCCTTACGCGAGTTCAATGGTGGTGTAGCTGGGGGACTAGTTTCTGCGTGTGCACGTGGATCTCTTAAGGGGTGTTAGGTCCCTGTAATTTGTCAGATTGGCAAGACCAAATAGACAAGGGTAACATCAAACCAACTTTGAAGTCCTAGAACCTAGCCTTCCTGGACTCAAAGAGTGCTCTCTCTATATTTTTATAAAATATATGACTTGTTTGATTTAGGATGTTTATTTTAGGCTAGTTAAAATGATAGGGTTGTTTGTTTTTTTTTGTTTGGTTGGGTTGGTTGTCAAGAAGAAAAAATAGAGTAAGAGAAATTTAAACCATTGGGCTATGGGGTCTATGAAAGGCTTGAAAATTACAATAATGAATCAAGGGTGTTTCATAGGGAAATTTAACAAAGCCAAATGGATCTTAATAGCTTATGTGAGTGTCAAATGAACATTAAGTTGTGAGTGTAGTAGGTTTAAAGGGAAATTAAGAATCCTTTAACATATACTATAACAAGAAGAGTCTTTAAGATCACTATGTTTAAGAAAGAATCAAAGGATAGGGCACACCATAAACTTCTTTGACCTAGCTTTACCAAGAAAACTTTAAAACAACAAATCAGCAAACCCTAGAGAGCAGGGAACTCCTAAATTCTCTAGTTATTCACCTTCACAAAAAGAAAACATTTAAGATATCAAACAAGTGATGATAAAAGAGCAGGGAACCCGTAAATTCTTTAATCAGACTATAAAATACCTTCAAAGTGACTATTCAAGATGGAACAAAGGACAGGGAAAACCATAAACTTCTTCAGCCAAACCCTAATCAGTGAACTTCAAAGAAAAGGCCTTAAAAACAATGTTTCAAGCTACACCAAAGGAGAGGGCATACCATAAAATTCTTTGGCTTAAATCCATTAAATAATTCTTAAGAAAAAAAGCTAAGTGGAACCAAAGAGAAACTAATAATTCTCCAATCAGACCCAGCAGAGGAAAACATCTAAACAACAAAAGGCAAACAGACTTAAGGTGCCTCTAACAACATATCTTAACCTAAATTTTCTGCTCTATTGCAAGAGAAAAGAAGAACAATATGGAAAACATAAGGAAACGATAACTAAATTGGAATAACATCAAAATTTGACAAATTCCATGAATCCTGCAAATGTGCTTGCTCCATTATCATTTAGTCCAAGATAGTTACAAAGCTCCAAATCCAAAAACTCTTTACCACTCAAAGTCTATGTGATTTTCATCTCAACAATCAACCAATAACCAACTGAAGCATACATGTGGTATTTATCTGAAAAATGAGGAGGTGAAACCTAGCTATGGTTTGAGAAGTTATTTATTACATATTTAATGCATTTTGACCTTTGATACCATGCAAGGCCCAAGGCAAAAATATCTAAAACTCATTCATTGCAATAATAACTTCTAACATATCTACTAAGCTAATTTTGGAAGCATTTGACCTTAAGGCCGCTCAATAACTTTTAAAATAACTCCTATTTTCTTTTGTTGACTTTTTGGCAAGGGCGCAGTGCCACTGGCTGAGGGCACAACACTAGTGCAAATGCGCAGCGCCAACACTGGGAAAAATTCATGTTTTGCAACTAACTTTTAGAGGTCTTCCTTGGGTCCAAATGAACTCCATGATAGCTCATTGGAAAGCTTGTCCTCTCTAGTTTCTATATCTGCCTTCATTTTCTAGAATGGTTCCTATTTCCCTTGTCAAAAAACATTTCTCCCAATACTTTTAAACACGCAGTGCCAGTGCTGAAAAGAAGGTAGAAATGTGATTTTTTGGTGGTTTTTGGCCCTTTTGAGGGACCAGTTTTTCTCCAAATTGTCTGAAAGTTTCTGAGGATGATGTACTTGGAATGAAGAACATGAAAATGTTAACCTTTTTTCAATTGAGTGCCCCAAAAAATAGCATAGCGCCAATGGCGCTGCGCGTTTGGCCCAATTTTCTACAAGCCAAACTGTCAAAAATAAAAATATGCAAAAAGGTGCCAAAATTGAAACTTAGCTTGCTAATTTTTTAGAGGATTGGAGGGACACATTAGCAAGGATATTGAGATTTTCCTTCTCCTTTTTCTTGGCTAGGGTTTCCTTCAATTTTTTCTTCAACTGCCTGAGCTTGATGTTGCAGACCTTGTTTCTAGTGATGTACTTGTTAGACATGTGTCTAAGAATGTCATTATCCTTGTTTTCCTTATGGAGGAGCTTCTCAAGGTGTAGTTTAACTATGTCTATCCATACCTCTCTATCATCTTCAACTTCCTTAGAAATATTTTTCCTCAAAACTAAGTTTCTTTGCCTCATTTTTTTCCTGCTCTAAATCTCTCTTAAGACCTCTTCTTTTTGGTCTTGACTTGATGGTTTGAGTATCATAATGGTCAGAGTCATCAGGTGCCATCATTTCCTTACCCTTGATTTCTTGTCTTTTTTCCTTTAGCGGCTCTAACTCCATGAGAAATCTATTGTCCTTTAGCTTCTTGTTCTCTTGTTCTAAGAATGATATGACAAATTGGGCTTTTTCCATGTTGTCCTGCAGTTCTCTGATCATTTCATCCTTCTCTTTGATGATCAGCTTTGATGCCTCATGATCATCTTGGTCATCCAAGTCCACCTGTTAAACTCTCTCTGTCTTGCTCATGATGAAGATCTTCCTTGGAATTTTTCCCTCCATACCACTATCTTCTTCCTCAAACATGTTAAACTCTGTTTTGGAAACCCTAGGGCTGAAGGTGAAATGAATGAGGGGAAGGAATGAAATGGCAGCTTTGCAAGGTGAAGGGAATGAGTATGAGTGAAGGGAATGCATGTGAATGACAAAATAGGTGAATGAAAACCTATAAACCAATGTGATTACCCTTTTTATGAATGATATTTCTCTTAGGAGAATGAGACAAGGGTAAAAACTATGATCTCTGATTTGTAGCTAGGGTTTGATTAGGGTTTTATTTCTATTGATTAAATGATAACCAAAATAGCTTTGAAAATGGGTTCATGTCATGTACTTACCCCTCAAGAGTGCTTGGAGGACCTTGGAAAATATTTGAAGGCAATTTGATATTATTTGAGTCATTGTAAAGCTCAGAAAACTTCTCTAGCAAAGGCGCAGTGCCAAGTGTTGAACGCACAGCGCGAGGATGAAAAAACGCAGCACTGTTTTGCAGACCACTTTTGGAGGTCTTCCCGGTGTCACAATTGCGCCCAGGATATCTAGTTGGAAATCTCTTGAAGTATAATTTCAAAATATATATTTTTTTTGCTTATTGGAGTTTTTTTGACCTGTAAAAAGTTGATTCTCCCAAGACTATTCAAAAAGTGTTCAATGATAGTGTAGAAATGCAGGGTGTTGGTGCATGAAACTTTTGGAGGCCTTCCTCAACTCCAAATTGAGCTCATGATAGCTCATTGGAAAGATATTCTAGTCTATTTTTCATTTGACTCATCCAGAAATTCATTTGGATAATCCAACTATGATAAAACTTGATTTTCCCTAGGTCAATCCACAAGTGCAGCAAACCTCTTGTAGCACCTGTAAATTTAACATTTCTCCCCAACCATGATACCTGTGTAAAATAAAAAGGAGTTTTTTCTTCCTTGACCTATGATTGAAAAAAACCTCTCTCACATTTGTAAAATTCATCTTTTTTTGTTCATAAACACAATTTGAAGCAAAACTGGCCTTGTGTGCTTCCTCCATGTCATTTTCTACAAGTGATCACTGCTTTGGCACTCAAATGGAATGACCAGTTCATAACCCTATTCATCTACAAGACCAATTTGTTCCCATTTCCTTTGATGTACATTGTTTTCATTTGGGAGTAGACAATATACATCATCAATATCTTCTGCTGACAAATCTTTCAACACTCCTGCAGAAGTGCTAAACTTTTTCCATTTTTCTCAGTTGTTGGTTCTAAATTGAGAAGATAATATTCCTTGGATATTTTAGGTCCTTCTTGAATAACCATGCCTTAACACTCTATTACATCTGACCCAAATTCTAGAAAAGGAAAATTAGTGCCTGAAACATCCAAGGATGACCTTGAAAAATGTAAAACCCTAATGACCTAGTGGGAGTGTCCTTTGACCTGATTTTGACTAAAATTTGACTTGGAGGTTTTCAAGTGAAAAAAAAGTATTTTTATAGGTTATTATGCCCAAAGGGACATGGATATGAGTTAGCAACAAGAAACCCTAGAGGGAGGATGGAGTCTATTGACAGGGGAAAATAGGGAAATGAAGTCTCAGGTAGGAAAGAAGGGTGAAAATGAGAAGTATAAGCCCATAATGAGTCTTTTAGGAGTAACAGGGTGCCTCTGAGAAGACCAGCTAAAGAATAGTGAAAATCGGCTTATATGGATAGTGAAGGCAGTGATATTTCTGAAACTCAAAATATTCAAGGAATATTTTTTTCAGAAAGCTATAACCATTCTATAGTCATCTAAAGATAGTGAAAAATACTGATGACTAACAGTGGCCCCACTTTGGGAGGGAATATCCTTTAGGAGGTGTCAAGAACCTCATATCTCTGATTTTGCAGATGAGATGTCTCACATGCTTTCTTATTTCCTTCATCTTGCAATGATGATCTTGCTGCTATTCCTTGAAGCTATGATCTTAAAATCTGAAAAAACATGATTGCTTCAACATCAACCCTACCTACCCATCATACCTTTCCTAGCATTTTCTCTTTATTTGGGTGCATTTGGATTGGAAAACATTGAACATCATCTATTATTTTGAAAGCACAAACTATATACTTCTACCTGTATATCATCCAAAGGCTCAGATTATACCGATCAACTCTTTTTATTCTCTACCTAATCTACTTATCTGTCAAGGTTAAATAGTTTTACAGATTTTCACTTTCTAATCTACTAACATAAAATTTAAAACATGACCAAATCAAGGTTGATCAGTTTGATTTGTCATGAGATGTGGCATCTTGGACAGTTTGCATACAGATTTTATTTTTGTACAAGGTAAACAAACTGAGGGTTGTAATTTGGAACTTGTCATTCATCCCTCTTTTTCTCTTTGGTTCAGACTTGAGCTTTGGGAACCAGTAACTCTTCCTAACCTAGTCTACTTTTTATTCATCAGTGATTTTTGCTGATATCAAAAAATGACTAAGTTATAAATCCTAGATTTCTAGAAATAATATTTGAGAGAAATTGTGAGTTCTAGAAATATCACTGCCTTCATCATCCTAAGCTTAAACTGATTCACTAAAAAGCTTTATCTTTTTCCTTCTCAAACTTCACCCTGCTGCAAAGAAGAACTCCATTTTCTGGGCCTATTTGCCTCATTGTGTCATCACACCCACACCCTCATTCATCCCATTTCCCCTATAAAAACCCATTTCTATTTTCCCTAAAAAAGCCCTCATAAGCCCCCTTCATTCATCATTTTTTTCTAAAAAACCCTTAAAAAATGTAAAAATCCTTTTTACATTATTTAAACCTAAATTCTAAGCCTATCGGACCCTTTAAAATTTTCATAAAAACTCTATTTTCATGCTAAAAAATTCCCTTTTGCATAAATGCAGACTTTAAGCCCCTTTCGGCCTAAAGCCTTAGCCCTTTATCCTCATAAAAGTGTTCGCTCCTATATATCCTAGCCCCTTCCCTATTTCAAAACTCCTCCACCCTTTTTATTTTGCATACCCCCGAAACCTTATAAAAATCCCCCAAGCCTTTGAAATAATAAGCAGGCCCCCCTTACCGCACCCCACCTCTTATTTTTCTACCAGACCATCTCCACCATTGATATTAAACCCTAGGCCCTGATCCAATGGACGTCGCGCCACCTACCCATCCTGCATTCACCCGGCGCTACCCGAAAAAGATATCACGTCATCATGCCTGGCCTCACCTTCCACTTAACCATAGCCCGCCATCTGTCTCTGGGCTCCACCCTCCACACCTGCACGTTGCCTCCCGGACTTTGTCTGCACTATCGATCTCGCTCCTCGAGATCTGACGGTTGAAATCTCATATCGCACAGAAATTGGCACCGGAATTTAACACTCCTAACCCGTGTGATAAAATCGATATTGGCCCAGACACGCATCGACTACTAAGTGGAATCGTGTCTGATCAGCCTAAAACCACTTACTGCCTGCTACCCATGCAATAAACCACCGTGGTTTTCCAAAACCACTTTCTCCCTTCCTGCCAAAATTCAAATTTCTTCGCCTCTCCGCCATGTGCCACCTCTGGAACCCTTCCCTCTACACCTTCTCCCCCTCTGAAAGCAAGCCTCGACACTTCAAAACCCTAAAAAAAAATGTAGATTCTCCACTCCCGCAAGTTTTAAACTAACATTGTTTTATGTTTTTGTGCGGGTTTTTAATGGTGGTGGGATGATCAGGTGGCATTCCAATAATCAAGAAATGATAAAACAACCTCTGGATGACGATCTGAGAGGTAAATTCATATGACAGAACCAAGGGTATACATAAAGGCTTAACCCTCGATGAATCATAATCATCGATCGGTTATAAAACCCTCCAGCACATGAAGACCGCCTCCCTGCACGCAAAAGAAAATTACAGTCAGAGAAGCAATGAAGAACAGATGGATTAAAGGGATAATTCAAGATCAAAGGATAAAACAAATAATTATCCATGAAGACAGTGATTAAAGGGTAAAGGTCAAAAGTTTAAAAAATAAAGATAAATGAACTAAACAGTCATAAAGCAGAATAAAAATAAAGGCAGTAAGACAAATTATAAAGGTTAAATCAAAGTTCAGAGGCCTAAAAAGAGTTTAATGATTAAAACAAGGGTAGATCAACCCAAATACAGCTTCGAATGACTCAACAAAGGAGCAATTACTTCTCCAAAGACAAATATGCCACCTACAGCATGATTTTTTCCATAAAGGGAGTGGGCAGTTATTACACAGCCAGAGATATTTTGAAACAGCTCAATAGTTATTGCAAAGTTAAGAATAGGCCTTAAAGTTAAACATTTCACTTATTTTTCCTTAGGAAGTTAAGACAGAGTTATTGAAACATAGAAGTAGCTGCAGATATTCCTACCTTAAGCCTTGCATGTTTTTCAAGGTTAGGAATGCACTTAATCTGTAATAAATGATACTCAAACTCTATCTCGATCCTCCACCTCCTCATTTGCAGCATAAATACTGCATTAGAACTCATTGTATCATTGGCATTTGATGACTCTTTGAAGTAATGCATAGTCTCTTGGAGGTTGAAGGAAAATTGATGTCTTGGATCTTGTGGATGCCCTGATTTGTTTGTTGATGGAGGAGGCTATATCACTGGATCCCTGAGCTAGGCTATTGGTGAAGTGCTTCTATCTGTTATTGTTATTTCCTATTTTCATTATGCTTTCATCTTTATTTGTTACAGTAGAACAAAGGTTTTAGGCTAAGTAATGTCTTTTGAAAGCACCTTAGTTCTGTTTGCTCTTCACTGTCTTAATTTTTTCTTCCGCAAGGTTTGATTGGAGGATTCTTAATGTCCCTCCAGTTCCATCTAGCTTGTTATTTAAGAAATAATTCAATAGAGTATAACCAAGGAGTTTCTCTTTTGGTAAGTCCATGTTCCTTTGAGTACGGCTTGAGAGGTTATTTTTAAGGAATGATTTCAATAGACTGAAACCAGGAAATTTAGTGGTGAGTCCATGCTCCTTTGATTACAATTTGAGAATTGTTTTTGAAACTTCTTTAAAGTATATCTAGTAGAGTCTAAACCAGGGAAGTCTATGGTGCGCCCTATCCTCTGGTCTGCCTTTAAAAGTTGCTTTAAATACCCCTATAGAGTTAGTCAAAAGCAGATTATATTATTTATGTTTGATCTTAGGCCAGTATTACTGTTTTATTATATGTTTTATTTATCTGAAAGTAGCCTTTTGATTGCTGGATTTTTTTCTGAAAGGTTTTCTTATTAAAATTCTGTCCAAAGAAGTTTATGGTTTGCCCTATCCTTTGGCTTGCTTCAAAACAGTTACCTTGAAAGATTTCTCTTGTTTAAAGTACATGATAAAGGATTCTTAATTTCCCTTTGTCCTAATTTTCATTCTTATCCTTAATGTTCATCTCATTATCCTAAAAAATTTGAAGATCCACTAGCCAATTTAGATTTTCCCTATGATACTCCCTGATCCCTTAATAAACTTATCATGACTTCCATTTGACTCCATTGCCCAATGACTTAGAGATTTCCCATTCTATCTATGCTCTTTGATCATTATGTCCAACAAAAATAATCAAACAAACCTTGTACTTAATAAATAGCCTAAAATCAACCCTTATAAAGAAAACACACACATATCCTTTGCAAACAATCTGAGTGATCGAGAGCTCAAGTCCAAGCCATGGAAAAAGCTCAAAATTGAAAGTGTTCAAAATCACTTGCAACCTGAATGATAAAATAGGCCTCGGCGATACGATCCTGTAGCCACGAACGACACTCAAATCTGACACTGTATGTGAAAGTTATTCATGTTTGAAAATTCACAATTTTAGGCAAAAGACTAGTTTGACCAGGTTTGACTTCCAAATTTTGAAAATTAAAAAATGAATATTCTTGGAATATTCCTTGGAAATTCCCTAGAATATTCCTCAGAATATTCCACCTAGGCAAATCATCATTTGACAAGTGGCAGCACGGGATTGCACAGTGGTTTGACTTTGACGAATTTTAGCCAATCAACGGGTGGCACATGGCAAGCCTAGAAGTCACCACGTGGCCCCAGGCCTGTTTAAATTTTCGCATGTAAAAATTATTTTGGAAATCTGCGGGATTGAATGACCGACCTCACTCCCACAAACCAAGCGCTCTACCGTTGATCCATGACGGTGCTTCTTAATTGATATGCAAAATGCATTGTTTTTATGCTTTGAAAAGCTTTGTGGCGGAGGAAAAAGGGGCTAGCCCCTTAGGGCTAGCCCACGTCAACATGACCTGGTGCTTGAAACTTGGAGCTTAAGCTCTAACACCGGTAGTCTATGCGGAATACCCCACCATGTGACCACTCCACTTCATGATATATGCCACGGTTTATCAGAGTTTGGCTTAGCACTCGGATGTTAGCCCTATTACCAAGGGACCTTCGACCCATGACCATGGGCGGGGGCCTAAACCTTATCCGCCCAAGCAGCAATGGTTAGCCAAATTTTTGCATGTGAATGCGGGATATATGAAATAGTAAAATTTAATGTTGCCGCCATATTTTGTGCCATTCCACTAATTTCATAGTTTCTCCATATTTGGCGCTCCTAACTGCAGCTAGCCCACATTTAGTGGGATTTTTAATTAACATTGGGCAAAATACTATTTGCGCCATAAATTTTGATGGGCTGAACCTTTTGGGACAAATTTTTTTTTGATTTCTGGTATTCAAAGCATTCTGAATCCATTGGAATAGGTTTCAGAGCCATTGGAGTTGATCTTTAGTCCCTTTTTCTTTAGGGAAGAAATGAGAGCCATCAAGGCCAAGAGGGAGTTGGAGTTGTGCTGAGCTATGGTTAACCATTTGAGGTGAACCAAAAGTCATTTTCGACTATTTTCAGCATTCCAGAGCCATTGAGATAAGTTATAGGGGCATTAGAGGTGTTCTACAGCCATTTTAGCTTCAGGGAAGCTTTTTGAGCCACTAGGGCCATTTTGGTAATAGAGCTATATTGGGTTGTACCTCTCTTTTTGAGGTGATTCAAAAACAATTTTCAGCTATTTTCCACCTTATGAATCTCATGGAAGAGGTTTCAGAACTTATTTAAGACTTTCAGGGGTCGAAAACCTTCAGGAGAGTTTTCAGGGCCACGAGGGCCATTTTGGGGTTGGAGTTGTTTTGGGTTGTACCTCTCTGGTTGAGGTGAACCAAAGATCATTTTCAGCTAATTTCGGCCTTCTGAACCTATTGGAAGAGGTTTCAGATCTGTTTGAGGACTTCTGTAGCTCAAAAATCTACAGAGGATTTCAAAGAGCCGTCAAGGCCTTATTGAAGAAATCACTATTTATGGTAATTCTTCATTGTTTAGTGAATTTGGAAAGGAATTCTTAGCTTTTTCATGTATTCTAAATCCGTATTTGCATTCATTTTTGTCTATTGGGACACTTTTAAACTTTTATTAGCATTTGAAATCATTTTAATACAAGAGGACAAGCTCATTTTGGGAGGCTTGATCCAGCAGACGTGGCCCAGGAGGGGTAAACTGCTCACCAAACATCTGTGTCATGTTATGCTGAAGTTATATTGCTGAAAATTTCTGATTTAATATGTTAAAAATCAAATTAAAATAACTTCCCTTCACACATGAAATCTTATACAGTTACCAAAAACACTTTGTTACAATTGCAAGACATGAATAACTATTTGCACATGTCATTTGATGGAAATTGTGAGTGTTAAAATTCTACAAGTTCTAAAGATAGAATCTGTAAAGGGCCAGGTAGCCTTTGGATCTCATCCTTTATTAAAGGTGACATATCCAGTAAATTCCCCTACGGTCAATCTTTGGATTAGATCTAAGTAGTTGTTTTTAAGCAGCTAGACTTGGGGAATTTTGCACACATTTAATTAATGGAAATGGATACCTTGCACACATTTTCAAGTACTTCCATTTTTAGATCACTGAGAGATCCCTCTCTGAGTCTAGGAAGGCTAGGTCCTAGAACTCTAAAGACTGGTTCCATGTTGCCTTGTCATTTGGTATGCCAATCTACCAAATCACGGGACACCAACATTCTAGCAATCACGGTGGGACCTTCTGAGTCAGTGACAAACTAAGTATACCTTAGGACTCCATAAACCATTATCAATCATATAAAACTCAGCTGATGACCATAGAGTAGACTTTGTTTGTTTCGCCATCTTAGCTAAATGATGATACAGGTGTAGAAAACTCGTACAAACTATAGAACCACACAAAAACTCAGAAAACCCCAAAAACATTCCTAGATTGGTTTTTATTACTTATTTGGTGGTGGACCATAACACATTTTACCTTCAAAAAGCTAAAAATTTCCACCTAGCAAATCCACTAGCCCCACTAGGCCTATTAACCCACTAGTACTTCCATATTTCCTTAGGATTGTGTTAAACCAATCCCAAGAAGTTTAGAAGCCTAGTCCCACATTCTAGAAAGATACTAAACATTAAGAGAGGTCAAAAATTTGAAACAGTCCTTAAAACTTTGAGCCTCTCTAATTTTTGAACTTGAAATATGGCTCCACATAGGATCAATACCAGATCTCATCCATACCCTAATCCTCCTACAATAGTTGATGATCCAGAAAAGATTTTGTGGCAAACTTCTAAAGCTGGAAATTTAACCACTGGTAAGACCATCCAAAGAAAAATATCTGTCCCTAAAAACCTCACAGTCTTGAAGGATCCTCCAGGGAAAATTTTGGGGGTTAATATTCGCAAGTGGGCTAATTTTCCATGTTTTTTCCAAAAAAAAGATTCACCAATTTCCATTTTTTTGAAAATATATTCACCCAATTTGTATAGTATAAAATTATTTTACCCTAAAAATCGCCAAAATTTATTATATACTAATATAGAATAATTAGAAACCTAAATATTTTCAAAAATATAGCATACAAAAAAATTACAATTTACATATTGGGGACTAGTAAAATTCGCCAAGTTTTCTAAAATTTAAGATGAACTTCCATCCTTAAAATCTTCCCTGGGATCCTCCCTTTGACTTGTACCATTCAAGGAACTTATTAAGGACCAAGTCACATAGTGATATTGACCAATCTGACCTTGAGCTCACAGATTTGCAGCAGAACTTTAGCAGAGAAGCATCTCCTTCCACTCCTCCTGATTTTTAGCTTCTCCACCACTTCAGTTCTTTCCATAGCAAATATGCTCATAATCAGCCTGCTGATCCGAGTACTTCCACCACTCCTATCCATACATCCATTGTTAAAAATACTCCTTTTCATCCCACTCTCCCTTTCACAAATCCACCCCTTGTAAATCCCCTATTTTTTCCCATCATGGCAGGATGGTCTGCCCCATTAGTGTTACCACAACCTCTGGTTCCTTTACCAAATGATTATCAATCTATAATTCCCCATTTCACTGGAACTAAATCTACTACTACCCAAGGACATGTATATAATATGGATTATGCATTTTATTACATGGAAATAGAAGAAGAGACCATTAAGATGAGAATCTTTGCCCAAAGTTTAGGAGGATAAGCTAAGAAATGGTTTAAAAGCTTAACTCCTAATAGCATAAATGATCTCCCTTCTTTGTACCAAACATTCATAAACAAATGGGATATTAAAAAGAACCCTCTCCAAATCCTTTCAAAATATAGCAACCTCAAAAGAAACACTGCGGAAAGTGTCCAAGATTATTGCACTAGATTCAATCGTGTTTACAATGCACTTCCCCCTAACATGAAACCTCCACCAGGCTTAGCCTTAGCTAAATTTCCTGAAGGCTTTGATCTATACATGGCCTACCAGCTAAGAGAAAGATACCCCTTAACCTTAGAAGATATGCAGAGGGGAGCCATAAGTATAGAGGCAAATCTGATTGAGAAAAGAGCTAGGTTGAAATCAGAGACAAGAGTTACATATAAAGATGAAACAATGGCATCAACCTCATCATCTGATGCCAAAATTGACAACTTAGTGAGGGTAATGGAAAGAACTCTTGTAAATATAAACTTAAATTACAGAGTTCCCCCTAGAGAAAACCTAATTAATCCCCAAAACAGAAATATAAATCCAAATTTCAGAAGAGATCCTGTTCAAAATAGACAAAGAGATAATGACCAACAAATTAGACTTCCCTTTCAAGAAAACTATTTAGATCAAGAAGAAGAAAGGGAAAATGAAAGATTGGAAGAAAATCATGTAAATCTAATATGATCTGACAGTGAGACAGATGTTTTCCTCACTGAAGAATAACAAGGTTTCTTCTCCTCAAAACAAATTGAAAATAATCATGAATATTCTGAAGATTACCAATTGGGGTTTGAAAATGCAATAATGGAGGTGCACAAAAAATATGATCTTAGAAGCAAAAGGAACCCGGGAACTTCCAATGATGAAAACATAGATACTGTTGTTAGGAAAACTTCATAAAATTCTCCTAAAAAGACAGCAAACAGAAATAACACTTTGACTAAGAAAACTAACCCAAACAAGGACAAAACCAATCATCAAAGTGTTGACTCAAGCTGCCCTAGTACTTCTGCTAGTGGCCCTAAGAAATCTGTCCTAAATAATAATCCAAATAAAACTCAGAAAATCAGAATTGCTAAAAAAACTATGCTTGACAAAACAGATGTAAATATGTCAAAAACTTAAGTTCCTTTCAGCCTTGAGGGTGAGATTTCGAAGATCAAAATTAGCAAACCCTTAGCTAAACTAGTAACCCAAGATGTATATAAAAATCAAGTTTTGAAAGCCTTGAATATAGGCAATTATACTGATACATTAAACTTGACAGATGATAAACCAGAACTGTTGTTTGGTCCTGAAGTAGAAGGAAAATACCAGGAAGGGACCATTCCTCCATTTTATGTCAGCTTAAATATACATTATAATATTTTACACAATGCCATGCTAGATTCTACTGCCTCTCACTACCTTATGCCAAAAGTGGTGATGGGGATATTAGGCCTAAAAATTACTAAACCTTACAAGGACCTATATTCCTTTGATTCAAGTAGAGTCAAGTGTTTAGGCTTAATCAAGGATTTATGTGTTAATCTGGCACAAATTCCTGCTAAGGGTCTAGTCATGGACATAGTTTTTGCTGACATTCCCCCAAAATATGGCATGCTTCTATCTAGATCATGGGGAGCTAAACTTCAAGGAAGCCTTCAAATGGACATGCCTTATGCTACCATTCCAGTTTTTAACCAAACCATAAGATTATACAGAGAATCTCATATGAAATTTATGGTAAGCAACATAGATAGGCCAAAAAACACTCCTATTTATTCTATTCATTCAGATTTAGACTCCTTTATCTTGTACAATGAAGATGAAATCAGCCAATAAGAAAAGTAAAATGAGAAAAAGTTAAGTCCAACTAAACAGTTAAATTAGTCTCCAAAAGAAGAATCTAACAACCCTAACCTTAGCAACCTTGAACAACAGAAGGATAATGAGCATGAGATAGAAATAATATGGGAAATGAGCTTTGATGGCTCTTGTAGCAAAACAGGTTCTGGAGCTGGTGTGTGGATACACAATAAAAACCAAGGACATTCTTATAAACTTGATTTCCAATTCACCAATAACATTGCAGAATATGAAGCTCTCCTCCTTGGCCTACGTTTGCTCAAAGATTTAGGAGCCAAGAAAATATCAGTCCAAGGAGATTCAGAGCTAATTATTAGGCAAATAAAAGGGGATTATTCAGCCAAAAACCCAAGATTAAGATAATATAGGAATGCTTCCCTAGAGCTCCTAAAAACCTTTGAAAAATATGAACTCACTTTCATCCCCAGAGCTCAAAACCACCTTGCAAATGAACTTGCCTTTGCTGCGAGCAATTTCCAAATACCCCAGGAAAATGAGCAATTCAATGTCGAAATAAAAAATAGGCCTACAGTCCCTGACAATTAAGACTATTGGCAAGTGTTTGAGGGTGATAAACACATTGATGATTTCCTGCAATCTAAAAATGATTTTGCTGAATTAACACCTAGCTCAAGCCATGAAGAAGACTATCTTGATGAAAAAAAATTCCATGAAGCAGATTTGACCTCTACTGCTGATATAAACCAATTTGAATATCTTTATACAGCAGAATCACTAAACAAAATAGACCAAAAGGACCTTGAAGTTTTACAATGTAAAAATGATTCCATACCAAGGGGTCTTACACCATTAGAGGAGCTTTTTTATTTCAATGATGTAAGTAAGAAACCAAAGATGGAGCCTATAGAAAGTAATGTAGAATAACATAACATAGGCAGCATAAATGAACCCAAAATGATCAAGTTATCTAGCACTCTCCCTACTCATATCAAACAAGAATATATTAAACTTTTCAAGGAGTTTGGAGATGTGTTTGCGTGGAGGTACAAGGATTTGAAATCATATGATACCAACATTATTCAACACAAAATTCCTCTTAAGGAAAATTAGAAACCTTTCAAACAAAAACTAAGAAGGATAAACCTTGTTTTATTACCTTTAGTTGAGAAAGAGATCAAGAAGATGTATGATGTTGGGATCATAGTTCTCCTTAGATACTCACAATGGGTGTCCAACCTTGTGTCTGTTAGGAAGAAGACCGGGGAAATTAGGCTTTGCATTGACTTTAGAAATCTGAATAGAGCCTCCCTGAAAGATAATTATCCCTTGCCTAAAATGGACCACATACTTCAAAAGGTGGTTGGATCTAAAATAATATCACTGTTGGATGGTTTTTCAGGCTACAACCAAGAGTTAGTACTCCCAAGTGATCAACACAAAACTAATTTCACCACACCTTGGGGTACATTCATGTATGTTAAAATTCCATTTGGTTTAATGAATGCAGGGGCCACATTCCAAAGGGCCATGGAAATATCTTTTTCAGAAGACATAGGCTATTTCATAATCATTTACCTTGATGACATTATTGTTCTATCCAAAACTGATAAAGAGTATTTGATTCATTTAAGAAATTTTTTTGAGAAATGTAGAAAGTATGGCTTATCTTTGAATCACAAAAAGACACTCTTTGGTCTCCAAGAAGGAAAAATTCTTGGCCACATAATTTCTGAAGAAGGAATTAAAGTAGACCCTAAAAGGATTGAAGGCATATTGAAAATTAGCCATCCTAGAAACCTCAAAGAATTGAAATCTTTCATTGGGAAGATCAATTTTTTGAGAAGGTTCATCCCCAACCTTGCTGAACTTTTGAAAAATATCACAAACATGCTCAAAAAGGAAACATGAGTTAAATGTACCTTAAAATCTAAACAGTCATTTGAATTGGTAAACAAGCTCTCACTCAAACACCAATTCTTATTAGTCCTGATTTCACTAAGGATTTCTACATTTTCTTATTTGCCTCTGAACACACCATTGATGCAATCTTGTTGTAAAAGAATAACATGGGTCACAAACAACCAATATCCTTTTTTAGTAGAGCCCTAAGAGATGCTCCACTCAAGAATAACATCATGGAGAAATAAGCCTTAACCTTGATAAAAGCATTGAAATATTTCCAAGTCTACATCTTACACTCACATATCATTGATTTTGTCCCACACACAGTTTTCAAAGACATTCTAAATCAAGACCCTGATGGTAAAAGGGGAAAATGGATTGCAATTATCTTAGAATATGATATAGAGATTAGGCCTACCAAGCTGATTAAAGGACAAGGATTAGCAAAAATCATGGCAAAATCAAATTTCCAAGCATTAGAAATAAATATGGTTGATGTTTTAGAAGAACAAGAAGAATTCACAGCTCCATACATTGAAGAAATATTTTTGAATTCATCTTGGTATGCTGATATCATTTATGTCCTTCTCTATCTTAATACTCCTCCTTCTCTATCAAACACTAAAGCTATATTCTTGAAACAAAAAGCTTTAAATTACTGCATTTTAGATGGAGTGTTATATTGGAAAAATGATGTTGGCATATTGCTTAAATGTTTGCTTGAGGATGATGTAGGAAAAATCATGCATGAGCTGCATGAGGGAGAATGTGGAGGCCACCTTTATTGGAATACCACAGAAAACAAGATTCTTAGAGCTGGTTAATATTGGCCCACCCTTTTCCCTGATACTCAGAAACTAGCCTTGACTTGCCATAAGTGTCAATTTTTTGTTGGCAAGAGAAAGCTCCTACCTTTATCTTTGCATCCCATCAGTGTTGAGGCTCCCTTTCAACAATGGGGTTTAGAATTTATTGGAGAAATTCACCCAGCCTCATCTGCCCAACATAAGTGGATCCTTACTACCACATATTACTTTACCAAGTGGATAGAATCCATCCCTTCTAAGAATGCTTCTGACTCTGTCATTATCAAGTTCGTTGAAAATAACATACTATCCAAATTTGGTTGTCCTAGGAAAATTATTACATACAATAATGTTTCTTTCAAATCCAAAATAATGATTGATTTCTATTACAAATATCATATCATATTAGGCCATTCCACAGCTTACTACCCCCAAGGTAATGGATTAGCTGAATCTTCCAACAAAAGTCTGGTCAACATTATCAAAAAACTGTTGGATCAAAATTAGAAATCATGGCATAGTAAGCTAGTTCATGTAGTCTTCCCTATATCTTTGGGAGTTCCAGTCATGAAAATTCTCCAAGAAGTACAGACAGAAGAAAATGACATGCCGAGAAGACTAAATCAGACTATTCATCTACAACAGACAAGAGAGGAAGTTTAATAAAGGACACAAGTAGTACAAGAAGGTATCAAGAAAATCTTTGATAGAAGAACTAAAGCTAATAATTTTCAAGTTGGAGACATAGTCCTAAAATGCGATTCTAGAAGGGAAGATAGAGCTAAACATGGCAAGTTTGAGAATTTATGGAAAGGACCTTATGTCATTCACTCAATTAGGGGTCATAATGCTTTCTTTTTACAAGGGCTGAATGGAGAAGAACTATTTGGAGGTCCTGTCAATGGCAGGATGCTTAACCATTATTTCTATCAAGAGTCCTAGATTCAACATTTTCACTCATTATATATAACATAGCATGAGAAAAATCAAAGAAAATACAAAAATAATGAAAGAAAAGAAAAGGAAAAAGAGGGCAAATCAAAAGAGGTACAACCCCATACCCAAAAAATAGTACTTCTGAAAGTCTGCAAGTCTAAATGCCACTGTTGATTCAAAATGATATCTTGTTCACTCATCTAGCCTAATCATGGCTTAACATGCTTTAAATTTATGTTGATAAGTTAGTAGAAACAAATATTGTCAAGATTATTTCAGACTTGACTTATCAAGAATGATAGATTAGGGAAATATAAAGATCCTGGTTCCACATGCTCAAAATAGAACCAAAGAGATAGATAAGAATACATTCCAAATGACAAATCATAGCCTTATCTTTCTCAAATTACTTTTTATGCAAATAATGTTTGTGTGCAGCTTGTTCCAATGCCACAACCGTGGTGAATCAGACTGTCTAAACCTGATTTGAACCATGCTTTAAATTTCATGTCACTAGCCAGAGAATTAAGACTGCCAAAAAGCTTAATCTTGGCAGTCAACTAGTTTTTAGGTAGAAAATAAAAGAGTTCACTAGTTTAATCTGAACTCTTGGAAGAAATAAGGATTGAAGTAGATAGTTTATTTCTGTTTTCAAAAATAAAAATTCAAAAGAGTTTTCCAGCTCAAGTGCACTCAAAGAAGAAGAAAAAATGTTAGGACAAGTAGGGTTGGGTAGGTATAAATATTGTTTAAAAGAAATCATATGTTGCAAATTGTTAAAGATTGTCATTCCAAAGAAATATCAGCAAGAGAAAGAGAAGGGAAATATGCCCAATGGACGAGGCACTGATCTGCTGAAACTTAGAGATTTGATAAACTGGGGTTTTGGACACCTTAAAAGGAAAGTTGCCCTCCCCAAGTGGAGCCACTGTTAGTCATCAGTAATTTTTGTTGATATTAAAAAATGACTAAGTTCTAAATCCTAGATTTCTAGAAACAATATTTGAGAGACATTGTGAGTTCTAGAAATATCATTGCCTTCATAATCCTAAGCTTAAACTGATTCACTAAAAATATTTATCTTTTGCCTTCACAAACTTCACCCTGCTGGAAAGAAGAACTCCATTTTCTGGGTCTATTTGCCTCATTGTGTCATCACACCCACACCCTCATTCATCCCCTTTCCCCTATAAAAACCCATTTCTTTTTTCCCTAAAAAAGCCCTCATAAGCCCCCTTCATTCATCATTTTTTTCTAAAAAACCATTAAACAATGTAAAAATCCTTTTTACATTGTTTAAACCTAACTTCTAAACCTATCGGACCCTTTAAATTTTTCATAAAAAACTCTGTTTTCATGCTAAAAAGTGCCCTTTTTCATAAATTAGGACTTTAAGCCCCTTTTGGCCTAAAGCCTTAGCCCTTTATCCTCATAAAATCGTTCCCTTCTATATATCCTGGCCCCTTCCCTGTTTCAAAACTCCTCCGCCCTTTTTATTTTACATACCCCTGCAACCTTATAAAAGGCCCCCAAGTCTTTGAAATAATAAGCGGGCCCCCCTTACCGCACCCTGCCTCTTGGTTTTCTACTAGACCATCTCCATCGTTGATATTAAACCCTGGGCACTGATCCAATGGACGTCGCGCCACCTACCCATCCCGCATTCACCCTATGCTACCTGAAAAAGCTATCATGTCATCACACCCGGCCCAACCTTCCACTTAACCACAACCCTCCATCTATCTCTGGGCTCCACCCTCCACACCTGCACAGTGCCTCCTAGACTTTGTCTACACCGTCGATCTCACTCCTCGAGATCTGACGATACAGATCTCATATCATGCAGAAATTGGCACCAGACTTTAACGCTCCTAACCCGTGTGATAAAAGCGGTATTGGCCCGGACATGCGTCGACTGCTAAGTGGAATCGTGTCTGATCAGCCTGAAACCACTTACCACCTACTACCCACGTGATAAACCACCGTGGTTTTCCAAAACCAATTTCTCCCCCTCATGCCAAAATTTGAATTTCTTCGCCTCTCCGCCATGTTCCACCTCTGGAACCCTTCCCTCTGCACCTTCTCCTCCTTTGAAAGCAAGCCTCGACGCTTCAAAACCCCCAAAAAAAATGAAAATTCTCCACTCCCTCAAGTTTTAAATTAACATTGTTTTATGTTTTTTTTGCAGGTTTTTAATGGCGGTGGGATGCCCAGGCAGCATTCCAATAATCAAGAAATGATAAAACAACCTCTGGATGACAATCTGAGAGGTAAATTCATATGACAGAACCAAGGGTTTACATAAAGGCTTAACCCTTGATGAATCATGATCATCGATGGGTTATAAAACCCTCTAGCACATGAAGACCACCTCCCTACATGCAAAAGAAAATTATAGTCAGAGAAGCAATGAAGAAAATGAAGAACATATGGATTAAAGGGCTAATTCAAGATCAAAGGATAAAACAAAGAATTAGCCATGAAGACAATGATTAAAGGGTAAAGGTCAAAAGTTTAAAAAAAAAGATAAATGAACTAAACAGTCATAAAGCAAAATAAAAAATAAAGGCAGTAAGACAGATTATAAAGGTTAAATCAAATTTCAGAGGCCTAGACAGAGTTTAATGATTAAAACAAGGGCAGATCAACCCAAAGACAGCTTCTAATGACTCAACAAAGGAGCAACTACTTCTCCAAAGACAAATCTGCCACCTACAACATGATATCTTTCCATAAAGGCAGTGGGCAATTATTACACAGCCAGAGATATTTTGAAGCAGCTCAATAGTTATTGCAAAGTTAAGAATAGGCCTTAAAGTCAAACATTTCACCTATTTTTCCATAGTAAGTTAAGACAAAGTTATTGAAATAGAGAAGTAGTTGTAGATATTCCTGCCTTAAGCCATGCATGGTTTTCAAGGTTAGGAATGCACTTACTCTATAATAAATTATACTCAAACCCTATCTTGATCCTCCACCTCCTCATTTGCAACATAAATATTGCATTAGAACTCATTGTATCGTTGGCATTTGGTGACTCTTTGAAGTAATAGATAGTCTCTTGGAGGTTGAAGGAAAATTGATGTCTTGGATATTGTGGATGCCCTGATTTGTTTGTTGATGGAGGAGGCTAGATCACTGGATCCCTGAGCTTGGCTGTTGGTGAAGTGCTTCTATTTGTTATTTTTATTTCCTGTTTTTATTATGTTTTCATCTTTCTTTGTTACAGTAGAGCAAAGGTTTTAGGCTAAGAAATGTCTTTTGAAAGCACCTTAGTTATGTTTTCTCTTCACTGTCTTAATGTTTTCTTCTACAAGCTCTGATTGGAGGATTCTTAATTGCCCTCCAATTCCATCTAGCTTGTTATTTTAGAAATAATTCAATAGAGTATAACCAAGGATTTTTTCTTTTGGTTAGTCCATGTTCCTTTAAGTACAACTTGAGAGGTTATTTTTAAGGAATGATTTCAATAGAGTGAAACCAGGAAAATTAGTGGTGAATCCATGCTCCTTTGAGTAGACCTTGAGAATTGTTTCTGAAACTTCTTTAAAGTATGGCTAGTGGAGTCTAAACTAGCAAAGTCTATGGTGCGCCCTGTCCTCTATTCTGCCTTTAAAAGTTCCTTTGAATACCTATAGAAAGTTATGTTTTATCTTAGGCTGCTCTTACTATTTTATTATATATTTTCTTTATTTGAAAGTAGTCTTTTGATTGCTGGATTGTTGTCTGAAAGGTTTTCTTATTAAAAGTCTATCCAAAGAAGTCTATGGTTTGCCTTGTCCTTTGGCTTGCTTCAAAACAGTTACCTTGAAAGATTTCTCTTTTTTAAGTACATGATAAAGGATTCTTAATTGACCTTTGTCCTACTTTTCATTCTTATCCTTAATGTTCATCTCATTATCCTAAAAACTTTGAAGATCTACTGGCCAAGTTATATTTTCCCTATGATACTCCCCGATCCTTTAATAAACTTACCATGACTTCCATTTGACTCCATTTCCCAATTACTTAGAGATTTCCCATTCTATCTATGCTCTTTGATCATTATGTCCAACCAAAACAATCAAACAAACCTTGTACTTAATAACTAGCCTAAAATCGAACCTTAAAAAGCAAACACACACATATCCTTTGCAAACAATCTGAGAGATCTCTCTCTGAGTATAGGAAGGCTAGGTCGTAGAACTCTAAAGACTGGTTCCATGTTGCCTTGTCATTTGGTATGCCAATCGACCAAATCATAGGACACCAACACTACTGATGAGCCAAGTTTAAATGGTTTTGAAAATCTTCATTTTCTAACTTGTCAGCAGAAATTTAAAATATATTCAATCATGATTAAGCTGTATGACTGAACAAGGCTTTCATTTCCCAAATTAGTGGCATTTGGATTTGCACACTTTCAGAAATATAATTTTTTTGGTATGGGGCTTTACCTCTTCTTTTATTAGCCCTCTTTTCTCATTTTGTTTTTATTCCTCTTTTTTTTTTCAAAACAATCTGAAACTAAACTAAAAATATGCTCATAGTGTTGAGCTTATTTTCATACCTATCTATCCTATTCTAACTTATATATGATATATAAATTAGGTGAACTCTCTTTTCCAATACTGCCAATCAAGTAAGTGACCCCATGATTGATTCTCATTCAACCTTTTAGGTGTGCTGAAAAAATAAATAGGCCACTCCCATCTCATTTGCTTTTGATCAACAATGTTCAAAATCTTCTTTATACTTTGCAACAAACTATTCCTGGCATAGTTTACTCCATTTTCAAATGTTTCTAAGACAACAGAAAAGGGGTCTTTGAAAAATAATTGGCCTAGAGGATTTAAGGAATAAGATTCATCCAGGACTACTCCTTCCTCCACTTTGCCGAGCTTGGGATTCTTTTGAGAAAGACACTCCACCTCTTCTTCATGGTCATCTGACTTAGCAGCCTCATTATATATTACTGTGTTTCCTGTGAGAAACTCTAGTATGCCTTGATTTAATGGGTTGAATTTTTTCTGAAGGCCCTCATTAAGAGAATTTTCTGACAATAGGTCTTCCTAAGAAGGTAGTGCAGCCCCAGCATCAATCTGTTCCTTTGTTTCTTCATGAGGAAATGTTGAAACACATAAATCAGCAATATAACAAACATGAATAATTTCTTTATATAAAAATTCAAAGGTTGGTTGCATGCTCAGAACCTGATTGATTTCTCCTTTAGTTAAAAGAGGAGGCATTTTCCTTTTTCCTTGGATAGAACAACAGTTGTTCTCTTTCGCTTGTGAAGGTTGATTTTGAGGATGAATGTCTTTTTGAGCCTCACAAAATAGAGCAAAAAAATCATTCTTGGCCTCTTCAAAGGGATCTCATGGATTTTCTTTTACTTCCTGATTGCTTTCATTCTCAACCAACTTCTCTTGATTTTCGTGATAGTTAACTCGAGCATGAAATTCATGAATTTCCTCTGATAGATCCTCGGGGTGACAATTTATTTTCATAATATAAAATTAATTAAAGCATAAGGGTAGAGACTCTAAATGTGTTTACTCCTTCTCTATTTCAGATTTTGTGATTTCAAGATGGCTTAAGGGGAGAACTTCTGGATCTGAAAAAGGGTTTTTATCATCCATCTCATCCTTGATTGATTCCCTAGAGAATTCCTCCTTGTTTCTTTTTGCAACCTACTTGCAATTCTCTCTTAATAGGGAAGCACAAGATGTAGGAAGGGAACTTAGTCTTTCTTGAAAACTTCCTGCATTTTCTTCTTTGCACTCTTGCTCAACATGCACATTTTGATTGTTATCTTTGCATTGTAATGAATGAGCTTATTCTTCCCAAGAAAATAGTACTGGTTGTTTTGAATAGTCAGCTCCAACCTCAACATTGTACTCTTCCTCTTTCCTCCTGCTAATCATATGCATTTCTTTATTAACTGTGTTTGTCAACATCTCTAGCTTTATCTTTGAAGATAGTAGTTTCTCTTTATCTACTTTTTCATCCTCTATTGCTCTTAGTGTTTCCTCCCTGTTCAGCATGTTGGCTTCCACATCAACTGCCATATTTTGAATTTCCTCCAGGGTTGAAGGGTCCCTTTCTCTTATCTGGAATGCCATATTTGGGTCAAAGGCATTTTGGTAGTGCAATAAATCCCACCCTGCGGGTGGCTTTATCTTAGCATGTATGGAATGATATACCTTATTGAACCTGGCTGAAAAGTGTTGCACTATCTCCCCTGGATGTATTTTTAAATGGTTTTATTCCTCTATGATGAGTTCCCATGAATACCCACCTATCTAGGAAAACTTGAGTGAATTGATGAAAATTTCTAATGCTTGCAGCTAGAAGATCTTTAAACCAACTCTTAACCTTTCCTTGTAATGATAAGGAAAAAATTTTGATATGCACATCATCTTCTCTTACCTCAAACATGTCAAGGAAATCCTCCAGGCTTTGAATGTGTTTCTCGGTAGTGATATTTGTATTTTATCCATCAAATCTGGGCAGAGTATTTACAAGATTTGCAGGGGGGCCTAGAGGATAGAAGGTAAAAATGGAGGCGTGTATCTATTTGGGACCTTTGTGGGTATAGGTAGTGCAAAAGGAGATTTATTACTAATCGAGGTTTCAGCAAGAGCAGGAAAGGTAGCATGAGGATCATGTTTCACTAGGTCTTCCACATGTGTATCTGGGGTAGGCACAGGTGTATAAGTATGTTCATCATCTGCAATTTGAGGCTTGAGATCTTTCCAATGATCAATGTAGACCTCATCAATGTATTCTTGATCAGGCTTAAAGTAGGATAGAATATATTTATAGATAAAAACAATAATTTCTTGGATCCAATTTAGGCTTGAGTACTCCCTCTTTCTAGTATGACTTGTCATATTTTTAGGTTCTTCCTCTAGTGGAGTCTTTGCATAGAATTTATCTGAATTGGAGTTTCCAGGTGGATGATTTACAAATTTAAGGTTGGTTGTTGTCCACCATCAGCAACCAAATATTTATGCAAGTTTTTAAGGTTTTCAGGTAGGGAACTTGCTTTGTTGATAGGTGTGCTAACAGTTGAGTTTTTAGATCTAGGAGACTTCCTAAGGATGCTTTCAGGATTGTCAACTATTGCAGGAGGGTTTGGGTCAGGATGGGATCTGGTGCAGATTTTTCTAGAAACCAGAATTGGGACCCAATAGATCAAAAAAGTTTGAAAGTTTATAACAGTTTTGAAACACATCTTAATCTGTAAAGAAATACTTAATCCACAAAGTATTCTTGACTAGGTTATTTTGATGTTTAATGACAAAATAAGTTTCCCAGTGGATTCTATGGAAAACCAGTGGTCACCAGGCCTACTGAAAACTAGTGGAGTCACCAGGTGGATGATGCTAATTTTTTTGATGATTTGTTTGTTTTCCACCATCAACAATTGGATACCAATCTTGAGATATTTTTGGGTTTTCTGAGTTCTTTATATAACACTAAGATTTTCAATAAGTGTTCCCTAGCGGAGTCGCCATTATGTTAGGTCCCTGTAATTTTTCAGATTCAAAAGACCAAATAGACAAGGGTAACATCAAACCAACTTTGGAGTCCTAGGACCTAGCCTTCCTAGACTCAGAGAGGGCTCTCTCTATATTTGTATAAAATATATGACTTTTTTGATTTAGGATGTTGATTTTAGGCTAGTTAAAATGATAGGGTTGTTTGTTTTTTTTGTTTGGTTGGGTTGGTTGTCAAGAAGAACAGATAGAGTAAGAGAAATTTAAACCATTGGGCTATGGGGTCTGTGAAAGGCTTGAAAAGTACAACAATGAATCAAGGGTGTTTCATAGGGAAAGTTAACAAAGCCAAATGGATCTTAATAGCTTGTGAGTGTGAAATGAACATTAAGTTGTGAGTGTAGTAGGTTTAAAGGGAAATTAAGAATACTTTAACATATACTATAACAATAAGAGTCTTTAAGATCACTATGTTTAAGAAAGAATCAAAGGACAAGGCACACCATAAACTTCTTTGACCTAGCTTTACCAAGTAAACTTTAAAAAAACAAACTAGAAAACCCTAGAGAGAAGGGAGCTCCTAAATTCTCTAGTTATTCACCTTCAGAGAAAGAAAACATTTAAGATAACAAACAAGTGATGATCAAAGATAAGGGAACTCCTAAATTATTTAATCAGACTATAAAATAGCTTCAAAGTGACTATTCAATATGGACCAAAGGACAGGGAAAACCATAAACTTCTTCAGCCAAACCCTAATCAGTGAACTTCAAAGAAAAGGCCTTAAAAACAATGTTTTAAGCTAACCAAAGGATAGGGCATACATAAACTTCTTTGGATTGACTCCATTAAATAATTATTAAGAAAACAAGCTAAGTGTAACCAGAGAGCAACTAAAAATTCTCCAATCAGACCTAGCAGAGGAAAACATCTAAACAATAGAAGGCAAACAGACTTAAGGTGCCTCTAACAACATATCATAACCTAAATTTTCTGCTCTATTGTAAGAGAAAAGATGAATAATATGGGGAACATAAGGAAACAATAACTAAATTGGAATAACATCAACATTTGACAAATTCCATGAATCCTGCAAATGTGTTTGCTCCATTATCATTCAGTCCAAGACAGTTACAAAGCTCTAAAGCCAAAAACTCTTTACCACTCAAAGTCTATGTGATTTTCATCTCAACAATAAACCAACAACCAACTGAAGCATACATGCAGTATTTATCTACAAAATGAGGAGGTGAAACCTAGCTATGGTTTTAGAAGTCATTTATTACATATTTAAGGCATTTTGACCTTTGAGACCATGCAAGGCTCAAGGCAAAAATATCTAAAACTCATTCATTTCAATAATAACTTCTAACATATCTACTGAGCTAATTTTGGAATAATTTGACCTTAAGAACACTCAATAAATTTTACAATAACTCCTAGTGTCTTTTTTTTACTTTTTGGCAAGCGCGCAGTGCCACTGGCCGAGGGCATAGCACTAGTGCAAACGCATGACGCCAAGACTGGAAAAATTTCCTATTTTGCAGCTAACTTTTGGAGGTCTTCCCGGTGTCCAAATAAGCTCCATGATAGCTCATTGGAAAGCTTGTCCTATCTAGTTTCCAGATATGCCTTCAATTTCCAGAATGGTGATAATTTTTCTTGTCAAAAACCATTTCTCCCAAGACTGCTAAATGTGCAGTGCCAGTGCTAAAAAGAGGGCAAAAAGGTGGTTTTTTGGTCGTTTTTGGCCCTTTTGAGGGATCATTTTTGCTCCAAATGGTCTGAATTTTTCTGAGGATGATGTCCTTAGCATGAGGAACATGAAAATTTTGACCTTTTGTCAATTGAATGCCCCAAAAAAGAGTGCAACGCCAGTGGCGCTGCGCGTTTGGCCCAATTTTCTGCAAGCCAAACCGTCAAAAATAAAAAAATGTGCAAAAAGGTGCCAAAATTGGAATTTAGCTTTCTGATTAAGATTTAGAGGCTTGTAGGGACACATCAGCAAGGATATTGAGATTTTCCTTCTCCCTTTTCTTGGCTAGGTTTTCCTTCAATTTTTTCTTCAACTGCCTGAGCTTTATGTTGCAGACCTTGTTTCTAGTGATGTACTTGTTAGACATATGTCTGAGCATCTCATTGTCTTTATTTTTTTTATGGAGGAGCTTCTCAAGGTGTAGGTTAACTATGTCTATCCATACCTCTCTGTCATCTTCACCTTACTTAGAAATATTTTCCTCAAAACTAAGTTTCTTTGCCTCATTTTTTTCCTGCTCTAAAGCTCTCTTAAGACCTCTTCTTTTGGTCTTGACTTGATGGTTTGAGTATCATAATGGTCATAGTCATCAGGTGCCATCATTTACTTACCCTTGATGTCTTGTCTTTTTTCCTTTAGCGACTCTAACTCCATGAGAAATTGCTTTTCCTTTAGCTACTTGTTCTCTTGTTTTAATAATGATATGAAAATTTGGGCTTTTGCCATGTTGTCCTACAATTCTTTGATCATGGCATCCTTCTCTTTGATGATCAGCTTTGAGGCCTCATGATCATCTTGGTCATCCCAGTCCACCTATTAAACTCTCTCTCTTGTACTCATGATGAAGGTCTTCCTTAGCATTTATGCCTCCATACAACTGTCTTCTTCCTCGAACATGTTAAACTCTATTTTGGAAACCCTAGGGCTGAAGGTGAAATTAATGAGGGGGAGGAATGAAATGGCAGCTTTGCAAGGTGAAAGGAATGAGTATGAGTGAAGGGAATGAATGTGAATGACAAACTAGGTGAATGAAAACCTCTAAACCAATGTGATTACCCTTGTTATGACTGATATTTATCTTAGGAGGATGAGACATGGGTAAAAACTATGATCTCTGATTTGTAGCTAGGGTTTGATTAGGGTTTTATTTCCATTGATTAAATGATAGCCAAAATAGCTTTGAAAATGGGTTCATGTCATGTATTTACCCCTCAATAGTGCCTGGAGGACCTTGGAAAATATTTTAAGGAAATTTGATGTGATTTTAGCGATTGGAAAGCTCAGAAAAATTCTTTGGCAAGGGCACAGCTCCAAGCTCTAGGTGCGTAGTACCGGTGCAAACGTGCAGCACTAGGATGACAAAACTCAACACTATTTTGCAGACCACTTTTGGAGGTCTTCCCAGTGTCAAAATTGGGCCTAGGATAGCTTGTTGTAAATATCTTGAAGTTTAATTTCCAAATATACCTTGTTTTTTCTTATTGGAGTTGTTTTGACCTGTCAAAAGTTGATTCTCCCAAGACTAGTCAAAAAGTGTTGAATGATGGTGCAGAAATGCAGAGTTTTGGTGAAGGAAAACTTTGGAGGCCTTCCTCAACTCCAAATTGAGCTCATGATAGTTCATTGGAAATATATTCCAGTCTAGTTTTCATTTGACTCATCAAGAAAGTAATTTGGACACTCTATCTATGAGAAAAATTGATTTTCCCCAGATCACTCCAGAAGTGTAGCAAACCTCTTGTAGCACCTGTAAATTTAAAATTTCTCCCCAACCATGATACCTCTGTAAAATATGAAGGAGTTTTTTCTTCCTTGACCTATTATTGACAAAATCCTCTCTCACGTTTTTCAAATTCATATTTATTTTCTCATAAACACAATTTTAAGCGAAAATGGCCTTGTGTGCTTCTTCCATGTCATTTTCTGCAAGTGATCAGTGCTTTGGCACTCAAATGGACTGACCAGTTCATAACCCTAGTCATCTACAAGACCAAGTTGTTCCCCTTTCATTTTTTGTACATTTTTTTCATTTGGGAGTAGACAATCTACATCATCAGTATCTTCTGCTGACAAATCTTTCAACACTCCTGCAGAAGTGCTAAAATTTTTCCATTTTTCTCACTTGCTAGTTCTGAATTGAGAAGATAATCTTCCTTGGAGATTTTAGGTCCTTCTTGAATAACCATGCCTTAACACTCTGTTACATCTGAGCTAAATTCTAGAAAAGGAAAAGTAGTGCCTGAAACATCCAAGGATGACCTTCAAAAATGTAAAACCCTAATGACCTAGTGGGAGTGTCCTTTGACCTGATTTTGACTAAAATTTGACTTGGAGGTTTTCAAGTGAAAACAGAGTATTGTTATAGGTTATTATTCCCAAAGGGACATGGAGATGAGTCAGCAACAAGAAACCATATAGGGAGGATGGATTCTATTGACAGGGTAAAATAGGGCAATGAAGTCTCAGGTAGGAAAGAAGGGTGAAAATGAGAAGTATAAGGCCATAATGAATATTTTAGGAGTAACAAGGTGGCTTTGAGAAGACCAACTGAAGAATAGTGAAAATAGGCTTATAAGGATAATGAAGGCAGTGAGATTTCTAAAACTCAAAATATTCAAGGAATATTGTTTTCAGAAAGCTATAACCATTCTATAGTCATCTAAAGATAGTGAAAAATACTTATGACTAACAAGGGGATATATGCTAACCTATATCCTTCTTGATTAACTCGGTAGTATTTACCGCTTCGTGTCATGCTTCCGCTCTGGCCGAAGTTCATTCACTTGGTGTGACTGCATAGAACACCCTTTCACACAATAGCATCTTAATCAGTAGTGGTAATGTTTGCAAGAACTTACCTAGAAACCCTTTGAAAAACCTTCACTTGGCTTTAGAATAGGACATAACTTAATCAAATACAAACTTAGTTAAAAATCCTCCCAAAACACTATCAACCCAGTGATCTAAATTCCAAGTGATTTTGTTATCAATCTTCTCCAACTGTTGGATCAATTCAGGGGTCCACTATGTGACCTGATCGTCTTTCCAACAGGTTTGGAACTCTGCCAACCTTGCCAGCTACTCCTAAAGTTCGTGTGCGAAGGTTACAAAGAATATTTCATGCACCTCTATGAAAATATACTTGTTCTTCCACTTTTCGGCAGTTAGCTTCTTACTTTGATTCTCTTTTAGGGAAAACTCCTGAATCTTCTTTTCAAACTAGTCCTCAATTTCAGGCTTCAATGGCTACTAATGACCTCGTGGCATTACCCGATATCTCTGTCAAAATGTTCCTGGTCCCGAAAACAAAACCATTTGTTGGCTTGAGAGGTCTTAACCCAGGTTCAGTTTTAAGGTTTGCCAACAAACCCCTATACTACTGGCCCTTTCGGCAATGGCCTGCTTACGCAGGTCAAGGCCTCACCCGAAGTAGTATGGGAGGGTGTTGGAACCAAGTTTCTGCACCCTGAGAGAGAGAAAGTTAATTGAAGTGGGTCCTTTCAGGTCTAACAGACCTACGTTGGAGAAGCCCTAACAGAGAAACCCTTACATTATATCGGTGGAATATCTTTAGCGAAGCTTATAATCCGTATATAATATGTTAACAGAAGCAAAGCAATTAAATCTAAACAAATCTATGCATTCATCCTCTTTTACAATATCACATCCACGTGCACATAAATAAATCACCAATATTCAACAAATAGGTATAAATTTATAAATAACACAAAGCACAGCCAATAACCATAGCACAGAAGTACTCAACTTATCACAAAATAGTCTTCTCATTCATTAATATCCAAATCCAACTTACAGAGTCTATTTACTGGCCCGCACACATAGACAACAAGGTCCACACATAGCAGAACTCAGGGTCTCCATGCACACAGCTAGCAGGAGCCCTTGCCCAGACAATCGACACAAAATATCCACAATTTCATTTCCAAGCTTGATCCAAAACTTAGCCTCCTTCTAGACTCGATTTAACCATCTGTTTATAACCTATTGGCCTACACTACTCTATGGTCCTAAAACCGTGGTTTGCGGACTCTTGGTCTACCCCTTGACCCATTACAATTCATTGGGGGCTTTGACCTACCCCAAAGCCCCTCCGCTAGACCAATTATTTCAAAATATTACAAAAATGTATCAAAAATGCGGTTAGGGGACCCCGCTCCAACACTCAGTAGAAGGGAAAGTTGGAAACATATGATGAACATTGAGTTAGGTCATTAAGATATGTATATATATACATATCTTAATGACCTAACTCAATTGTCATCATATGTTTCCAACTTTCCCTTCTACCAATATTTTTCCCCGGCCCTTACACTTTATGCATTCACATGCTACTTTGGGGTTGACCCTCCGATTTGACCTATCCATGGGCCCACGAATCTCTAATGAGTGGCTTATCGGGCACACATATATGCCACCACATCTTAGAATCATGTCATCTGATCCTCCTTAGTGCATTCTTCTCTCTATATTTATGAGGAATAGCCTTCTAGCTTAAGTTTTACCTTGGACCACACCACTTAGCACACAATTTCTGGTGATTATTTCGTCACCAAAGAAAAATTGATGACCTTTCTAACTCATCCTAGGCCTTTTCAGCCCGAATCTTCTTCTTGTACAACCCTTTTTTGGCTTTCGAGATGCAACCCCTCTGGACTTACATCATCTTGGGCCCTTGTCAACCATTGATTACCTTCCCCACATTATCATGGCTTATCATTACATTGACCTTACGTTGAGCTATGTTGTGTTGTCTTATGGCTATCGATATGACCTAGAAGTCAACCCTTACTCAGCTTAATAAATCCCACCATGACTTTGGATAAGGTTTTCAGATCAAGGGAATTAGATAATGTTGCCACCTCAGCCATTTATGAAGGTTTGTGACCATGTCTCTGCCACACTGGTTCTGCAAATGCTTAAACTAAAGCCAAAACTTAAACATCACTATTTAGGTGATATTAAGAACACATTAGTGCTATCCATTCTAAACTTATGACCATTTATGCTCCTTTAGGTTCTTAATGGAAGAAATCAAAAAATATGAAATGTGAACTTTCCCACTCAACCCTTCAAGAATTTTGGTCTCCTCGGTTACTCAATAGCTTATGGAGTATAAGTTTATCTCATTCAAGAGATCCCAAGGCCCCTCTTGAAGGTCCAACCAACATGACAAGCTTACAACAATGACAAAAAATAATATGATTCCAAAAAGGAATCAAGGGATTCTCTCATTAAGTCCAATTACTAGCCTACAATATCTCACTTGTTTGGATGTGAATTCTAGGAAAATTAATAACAGAAGCACCCAATAGATGAATACACACCATGGAGTACCAAATGAAATGATCGCAATGACTCTTCTAATCATTCAATTAGGAATTTTTTCCACACTATCCCCACACAGAGACAACACGCCCAACCTTGATACTTCAACCTTAACAAGTGTATAGAAAGTATGGATATTTGTATGGAATGCAAAGCTTTAAATTCAATCCATTCAAGCTCTTAAGGATGTGCCTCACATTGCACACAATATAGATTTGTGAGATCAAGCCCTTGATAAAATGGATGTACAACCCCAACACTAGCATTAATGTACTTTTAAGGTCTAAAATGGGCCTCCTAAGAAAAATTTACAACCAAAATAAATTTTATAAGAACCAATAAGATGCAAGATGATGATGTCAACCATGGGGGAAGATTCACTATTTTTGGGGTAAAAAAGTAAAAATATTAAAAAATAATAAAATAATAAAACTACTTTTTGAACTTGTATTTTCAACTTATCTCCCTAAGGTTTTACTCAAATTTCACGCGGGAGTACTCATTGGATGAAAATTTTAATTCCTCATCCAAGGAGTACCCATGTTACATACTCTCGATGGACCCTGCTACATGAAAAATGAGAAATACATTAAAAAATGTGATTGCAATCATGTTTTTTCATATATTTCTCATTTTTCATGTAGCAGGGTCCATATAAAGTATGCAACATAGGTATTCCTTGGATGAGGAATCAAATTCTGCATCCAATGAGTGTTCCCTCTAGAAATTTGAGTAAACCCATAGGGAGATAAGTTGAAAATACATGTTGAAAATTAGTTTTTTCTTTTTTCCCTCTAAAATTTAATGATGCAGTCTAATATTATTTTATTATTTCCACTATAATTTTATAGTTTCCATAGGAGGCCCATTTTATACCTCAAAATTCCCCTAATGGATATGCATCACGGAAGACTTGAAGAAGACCCTCAAGTAAAATACCAGGTCGATTAGATTAAAAGAGGAGGAAATCCTGCATTGTACCACATTTCAATCAAAACAATGCACTTCAAGATTGAAACCAATAAATTCATCATATTGCAACAAAGAAGAAAAATTCTCTTGCTAAATAATTCTACACTTAGTCATCATCCTTACATGCTATTACAACACCTTTAAAACAAGAACACAACATACCAGTCAATCATATAAGTATGAAATTCACAGCCATATCTCATGTATTAATGAAATAATTTCAACCAGAAATGAAAGGCCTATTAATTAACATATATAATACATTAGAAACACTTATCTTATGAATCATTTTTGGAAACTAAGATTGGTACACGACTCTCCACCCAATCATAGACAAGTTGTAGACAAGTCTTTCTTGTAGCTATCACCCCGAGCCATATACCAATTCTTGAGGTAGAGTGCTCTCAAAGGAGTTTCAAATAAATACTTCGGCTAAGACAGGGTGTCTCGAGGTTGCTTCACCTCCACCCACCACATAGAAAAACCAGGTAAACATAGTAAACCATTTAGTGGATATACATCCATCTTCTACTCGCAATATTTAATCAATATCATCAACTGAAACGAGATTTCTGAAGGTTACCCTTCCTTCACGCACCAATTATTCAAAAAATTCACATCTAGAAGGTAACATTGCTTGTTACATAGAGGGACTTAAAACATCCCATTATCTCTAAGTATTTGGTCACATAGAGTTTCAAATACATATGTGGAGAAAGAGAGAGATTTAATAGCATGGAGGGCTTATCAATTATGTTACATGTGAAAGAATAAGAGTGAAATTTCCAACAAATTAATGGAATATTCCTCATGTGTTCTCATCCCAATCCATGGAACTACCATAAGGTGTTATCAACTCACTAACCCTGTGTTCCTCCATTTTCCAAAGGTTATCAACCAACATAGCCTCTAGTGGGTTTGTCTGACCTATAAGGTACAACCACTACTCTTTGATTATCAATCAACAAACCTCATGGGTTTCTTAGTTGGCTATCATCAGAGTTATACTCTGTTATTATTAGTGATAAATCCCATGGTTTTTTAGTTGGATATCATCAAATATTATCTTCTCCTAGATTCTCTCAGTCCTGATATATCCTCTACCGTCTCAGCAATTCATCTTTTTCTTTTGGGAGCCTCACAACCTCCCTACCTTTTCCTTTGTCCACTTCATCTTCCTATGTGTATGAGTAATATGTGATTTTCAAAGGAAATTTCAATATATTCTTCTCTCTTTCACCAGAGCCTCTCAGTATCCCCTCTTCATGTTCTAACAGGAGCCTCCCGACCTCCTCTTTTCCTCAGTGTGCTCTAGGTATCCTCCTTCACACATGAGATAATTTGAATAGAGAGAGTCCCATTCCTACAACACATTAGAGAATTCCCATCCCTGGAGAATGCCCTCTCCTTCCTATAACTTTTTTTTCCTTATCCACCATGATGGTTCTGTCCTTTTTTCTTAAGGATCCACATATCTCATTCTCCTTGGACAGTGCATCCCATCCTCTTTATTAATTTTTTTCATTCCTTTCTCATAATTTTTTTTTCCTGAAAATAACATGGGTTTGTCCTTGTTTTTTAGCTGAATTAATAACACAATCAACTCATTAAAACCCACTCATTATTCCCATGATTTATATTTAAAACAATCAACTACCTCAGGCAATCTCCCTCCTCAAGCAATGAGATTTGTGTCCCTCTCTTAACCATTTTTAATTTATAATTATACAATTACAAGAAAGAATTTTATAATGGGAATTAACCCGAAGGGTTCTTACATAACCCCATGATTACGCCATTGAAAAAATTGTACACATAATAAATATGTGGAGGAATTATCTATTGGGGATAAAATATGTTTTATTAACATATCATAGAGCCAAAAAATATATGTTTTATAAACCTATCTCCGATGTTATGGAAATCTCATTATATGGCTCTTATTAGTGATTTTGACTTTGAAATTTTCCACTTTAAGGAAAAGGAAAACCAAGTAGCATATGCACTCAGTAGGAGCATGTAGAATATACATATGGAAGCAAGAATCATTTGTAAGCCTAATATAAAATACAAAATTAGAAATTCCAAGAAAGGAGATAGGAACTATAATTACGTAAAAAAATGTTTAGAACAAGAGCCCAAGGGGCTAAATTTCATTGATTATCAACTGTGAAAGGACATCTTGCTAATGTACAAGGGTAAGTTCTATGCAATTGACTCAGTAGTTTTGAAAATATTTATAATTGATATTTTTCATAGGAGGCCCTATACAGGGCATTCAAGCTATCAAAAGATGGTAATATCTACAAAGAAGCTATATTATTGGTCCAAAATACAGAAATAAATTACATAATATATTATTAAGTGTTTGGAGTGCCAATAGGTTAAAGGAAAGCATAAGCATCCCACTAGATTGTTTCATCTCACACAAATTCTAGAATGGAATTGGAAAGTATCCATGGAATTTATCATTGGATTTCCTAAATCATCCAAATAGCATGATGAAATCATGGTGGTGGTGGATAAGCTAAGGAAGGTATATCGCTTGACCCCTATGAAGTCTTCCTTCAAGGCAATATATAATATAAATATTTTTATGAAGGAAATACTTAGGATAATTTACTTCACATTTATGGAAATCTATGTTTCTAGGTTTTGGGACTCAATTGGCCCTTAGAACTACCTATCATCCTCAAAATAATGGAAGATATATAGGGTACACAAGGTGTTGGAGGAATGCTACAAGTGTATGCAATGCATTAGTATATTTATATTTACTTTGGAAAAAATAGTTCTCTTATTAACTAAGTATGTGTAGTGCATTTTAACCTTTTCATGTGATTATTATTATTTATTAAATGTATTATATTATGCTAAATCCTTCTTAAACCTAAATATATCAAGCATTAAAAGGGTTCAAATCTATTAAGGTGAAAATATTTCTTCAATTTTTTCATTATAAAAAATATTTGTAACTTGAGATATTTAATCCATATCATCATTTTTGTAATATTCCCAAATGGGGAAAACAGCAATATAGCTCATAAAATGAAAGCAGCAGAAAATATTTAACATATGAAACCATGAGACCAATATGGGTTCATAAAATTATGTATTAGAGCAGCAAATCAATACAAAATAGTGAGCCATAAATCATATACAATGAGAAAATAAGCCTCCCATAAGCAATCACTCCCAAATATGAGATGTTGTTATACAAAATGTCGGAGAGAAACTACAACACAATAATATTAAGAATAACTATAGCTGGAGATGATAAAATGATATAAAAATACTGATATGGGCCCCAATAGAGTCTAATCATACAGATTTGGGCACTAGATCATCTTTCCAAGACAACCCAAGAGGGTTTCTGGAAAATGCACACAATGTGCCAATGTAAGCTACAACCATAGGGCTGAAGATATGCTGCAACAATAGAAATGAGAAGATATGGATGAATCTGATGTAGAAACTATAGATCTTCTCAAATAGATCCTTCGGATGAAGGAATGGCTCCTCCACTAAAGAAATCACCTCCCAAAACAACCACTACAACTACCTCTGCAACTCCTCCCTAAAATAATGCAGATCTGGGCTAGAATTGAGTTGTAGGGGATAAATACTCCTAAGCATGCTACTAAATGTGTCAATAAATCTCAAGGGGCTTATTTACAGGCGTTCCAGTGGATGTAAACCTTCCTCCACTGCAAAACTAGCTCTGAAGACACCCAATCTAATTCTCCATTGTTGCACCCTGCAACACAACACAATATTCTGCAGAAATTGCGCTGATGAAGAAAGCTATAGCTTGGCCCTAAGCTTGAGTGTGGAAATTAAGTTCAATACTCCTCCAAGAGGCCTCTCCAGGAAAGAGGTGGGATTCCCTCTCAGGAACACCTGGTGCTAAACAACACAACAATCTCAACTAAACAGCTGAAGAATGCAAGAAGTCTAAACAGGCCACATACAAAATAATAATCCAAAAACATAACCAATATGGATGCCATCCTCTTCCTTATATAAGTTATGTTTTTTCTTACCCTTTGCCCCACTCAATTAGGTCACTATATTCATGCAATCAATCTCCCTCCAAAATTGTGTTATTCCTCATTTAATCTCCACTCCTCCATAACAGCGTTGTTGATTTGGTCAAAGTTGACCTATTCAACATGATCCAACCCTTGTTCATACTCAAAGGTGCTTTATCTAGCTTCTTAGAAGGTCTCCTTTCACACTTGAAGTGTCTTTATTGCTGCTAAGGAGATTTATGGGACTCCCTACCCATTTATTCACCTACCTAGTGATAAAATAATCTATAATATTCCATTTAGCTGATACAATAGAGTCTTTTGAAGCTCTGATACCTCTGTAATATTCCCAAATGGGGAAAGAAGCAATATAGCTCATAAAATGAAAGTAGAAACAAATATTTAACACATGAAACCATGAGACCAATTGATCTGAAAATGGAAGTATTTGTAAATGCTATGCAAAGTATCCATTTCCATTTAATTAAGTGTGCAAAGTATTCTCCATGTCTTGGAATTTAAACAAAGTGTTTTTGGTAACTGTTTCTGAGTTTTTGTATGAGGGAATGTTAATTAAAATTATTTTTTAACATCTTAAATAATAAATACATAGCAAATAAATTTCACCATAACATAACACAGCAACATGATGAGGCATTTCACCCCTCCTGGGCCACATCTGCCATGTCCAAGGCTCCCAATGGGCATGTCCTTGCTCTATTAAGTTTCTCAAATTGGATATACAGTTTTAAAAATGCCTAAAAATGAAAAACTAGTTGTTAAAATGAATTCAGAAGACAGAAATAAGCTAAAAATGGCTTTTGTTTCACCTCAAACAGTGAAGTATAGCCTAATACAGCTCCATTTCCCTGATGGCCCTAGTGGATCTCCAAGATTCCTTGAAGAAAAAATGGTTGTAGAACACCTTTTTTCACTCTGCAACCTATCCCAAACTCTCCAGAATGCTCAGAATAGCCAGAATTGACTAAAATTTCGTCCAAATTGGTTCAAAATTGAAGAAGTTATGATGAAAAAAAAATTTCTACCCAATGTCACTTGAAAACCCCACTAAATGTGGGCTAACTACAGTTAGGGGCACTAATTTGGCAATCTGGCCGAAAATGACTGAACCGGTACTCCAGAATGGCAAAACCGTCAACATTGACATTTAATGTCTATGGTGGCGGTCACATGGTGCTTCCACCCAAACCACCACCTAAGCCGCATTCCTTGTCATTAACAAACCTCCGTTGCATTTATTTTTAGAGCGATCACATGTTTTAAGGTTTAATGTTAACCGCCCAAACAAACCCACGAAGTTTTAAGGCCATAACATCACGGTTCAAGTGCTTGTAATACAACCTTCGGGCTAGCCCCTTTTCTGCCTGCCAAGTGGAATTTCAAACGTTAAATGCAACCCATCTCCCATAGGATTTAAGAACCACCGCGGAGCGCACTCGGTCGGGCCTTTGGGCTCGTAGCCATTCGACCTAGGGTTGAATCCCGTGGAGTCACAAAAAAAAAAAAATTTACCACTACCGAAATTTCTCCAACCTGGGGCCACGTGGCAACTCCTGATTGGTCCGCCCAATATAAAGTCAACCCACTGTCAAATACGAAGATGCCACTTGCCCACTTCTGATTCATCCAGATGGAATATTTCTGGGAATATTCCAAGGAATGTTCCTAGAATATTCTTTGGAATATTCCTTTTTTTTAATATTTCCAAAGTCAAAGTCAACTTTGGTCAACTCGATTTTTTGAAGGATACTAGAAACTTAAAACCTACATAACTTTCACATACAACGTCGGATTTGAGTGTCGTTCACGGTGCCATAATCACAGTGACGAGGCCTTTACATTCATTTAGGTTGCAACCAATTCTGAGTAGTTCCATTTTTTAGCATTGTTTTCAACTTGGACATGATCACTTGATCACACCTCCCATATGGGAAGCTTTTGGACCCCAAAAGCTCTCTGATTTACAGAAAATGAAGATGAGGAGACTGCTTCTCCACTCTTCCAACCTTGAACCACTGAAATCTTCCTGTCTTCGTCAAATTGAGCTTGTCATAAAAAGATAAATTCTTCCTTGAATCCGCTGACCGACTATTGCTAACTTTGACTGAGTCATGATGCAAATTGTTGAAAATTGCGGAACATAAAATATAATTTGCAAAAAACATACTTCTTCTACAATGGTCTAACTTCAGAGGAAACTGAAAATAAGATTCACCTTGCCAACTGTCCTCATGGCGAATTTTTACCAAATGAGCCATGTACTTGTCTCAAATCCCGACCAATTTTTCTCGCCATACCAACCTTCCATTCTGAAACCAGCATTGACCCATGTTGAAATTTGTGTCCTCTTTGCTTACATGCCTTTCCATATTTTGGATTCTTGCACAGCTTTGCATCGACACTTTGTTCTTTGCACCGATTGACACCAAAGGCACTTTCTGCAACATTTTGTCATCTTCCAGAGACGACCTACTTTCAGGATGAAACATATCATCATTTATATCAGCAATAACATGAAAAGGAGAATGTACAAAATCTTTTTGCGTAACCGTTAACAAAGTCAAATTTTGACTTGCATTGACAAGCCTTTTCAATTGTCCTGCATTGACTAAAGAAGATTCTAGATTCTTTCGATGTGCTCTCACAATAAACTCCTTTCCATCCTTGAACAGATGATACTTGTTCTCATAGCGATGGAAGATCACTTTTCTGTCATATAAATATGGACTACACACCACACCTGCAATGTCAAGTTGTACCACATCTAATTCAACCAAATCAACATAATGAGCTGTAATGGCGAAGCGCAACATGCACTTTCTTAAGATTTGTAAATTAGCATCCTTGCAAATCCATCCAAGTGGATATGGCTTTAGATGAGGTATGGTCTCAAGTTTCTGTTTCTTGACTAAGTCTTCTGAGATGAGATTTTCTTGAGACCCACTATCAAATAGTATATCTATCTTTGTGTGTTTTGAGATTATCCTTATATGAAATAGCTCTATCCTCCTCTTTTCATTTTAAGCTTATATGTGACAGTTTAAAGTGCTAGAACTAAGATTTTTTTCCTTAACAATCTCTTTCCCCTTTATGTTCTTTAGTACCATGGCTATGTTCTTAGTTTCATCACCTGACTCAGACCCTAATTCTTGTTAAACAATTGCAATCATTTTTCCCTTTTCTTTGGTCTTATCTTTGTTTTTCCCTTTCCAGTAATGGTCTTCATCGTGGCTTGTTTTGGAACAATTTTTACAAAAGAAATTTCCTTTTTCTTTCCTATATTTTTCATTTCTTTTACTCCCTTTGCCTTTAAATTCACTATCCATATTCCCATCAAAATATTGTTTCCCTCTAGCCTCTAAATGCGTAGCTTGTACACAATCTTCGTCTAGACTTGTAGGATTGAACATAAGGATAGTATGTATAAGATAATTGTGTAAACCACCTATACATTTCAGCAAAGTATCTTGACTATGAAAATTAATTCCTAACAACAAAGCCCTTCTTCTAAACTCTTGAGTGTAATCTTGAACACTTTGTCCTTTAAGTTGTATAAAACTTTTCCAATTCATGATAGCCTTTTGTAAATGAGCTAATGGATAAAATTGCTGCTTAATTGCGGAAATAAATTTAGCCCATGATAAAGTGATCTTACCATGTTTTTTAATTTCATCCTTGGTCTTGGCTTCCCACCATACCAATGCTGCTCCTTCCATTCTTAAAGAGGCTAACTGAATCTTGGTGTCGTCTTCATGAAGATTTTGTATCCTCTAGTAAAATTCCAATTGTCTTATCTAATTGTCTTATCCAATTGTCAAGTTTCTTTTCATTGACTTCATTGTTAAACATAGGCAACTCAAATTTGACATCAATCTTTAAAAATGGACTTTTACCTGTGGTTTTAGACTTGTGAGATCGATTCACTGAAGTAGAGGATGACGATGTAGAGGAAGAGAATGAAGATGGGGATGGTGGATGACCATTTCCTCCATGTCCTTTCTTTGACTTGTCATCACTTTTATTTCCTCCTGAAGAGCCCTCTCCTTCTTTCTGATGTTTAGACCCTTCTCTAACAAGCCTATAATTCCTTTCTTGGAAGAGTATCCTCACCATCTCTGTCATTTCTAGGAAAGCCTTTCGGAATACTCATTCTTCTTCTTTGGGATCAATGTATTCAGGAACTTCCCCTTCTCTTGAAGACATGTTTGAGGCTTCTTCAATAACTCTTGGGGGTGTAATAGATGGTGGAGGAAATGGCTCTCTGGCCCTCATTGGTTTAGGATTAGCTTCTGCTCTAACCAATTTCCCTTCCCCTCTTTTGAGTTTAAGCCCAGTAAGCATCAAAACTTGCAAACAATCAACTATATCTTTGCACAAAAAAAATACATAGTAAAACTCTAGCTCTTAATACTCAAATCCCGAGCTTCGATACCAACTGATCTGAAAATGGAAGTATTTGTAAATGATGTGAAAAGTATCCATTTCCATTTAATTAACTGTGAAAAGTATTCTCCATGTCTTGCAATTTAAACAAAGTGTTTTTGGTAACTATTTATGAGTTTTTTTGTTACTTTTCTGAAGTCAAAGTGATGAGACGAAACCCTACGCGTCAAGTCTGTTACAGAAACCAGCCGACCCATCACGCGCGGTTCCTCCGGTGCTTCACGAGCTTGGTTTCAACGCAATGGCAACAAGCCCGGGGGGGGACGACCTGACCCCCCCTGCAAACAAAGATACCTCTCGCGCCAATCCTGTCCAAAACAATGATGGCGCCCACAAGCAACAGGAAACGACAAAACCCTCTGCGACTTCTGCGCAGACGCAACAGGATAAGGGGGCCCCCTCCTCTTCCACCTGCAAACCTATTGCGCCAGAACGGCCTAAGATTGATCTACCCAGCCACCGTATCAATGCACGTATTCAATACATGAGGGACCATGCCCTCATCGGCAAATTCATTGGCTTCTGGCCCACAGAAAAAGCTCCACAAGGCTGGATCGCTTCCAAATGGAAGCCCAAAGGACACGTAACTCTCCAGCTTGGCCCGAAAGGGTTTTTCACGGCGATCTCATCTGCCTCGAAGATCACAACAGAGTCATGGACGAAGGGCCATATTTCTTCAACTCGGTAGGCCTGTATCTCAGAAACTGGGTGGAAAGATTTAACCCAGATAAGGAAAACTTCAACTGGGCTCCTGTATGGATACGTCTGTATTCGTTACCGCTTGAGTACTGGGATGAAGAAACGCTACAGGAGATAGGAAAAGGATTAGGGAAGTTTATCAAAATTGCAGAAGAGACAAAGCTCCGTCGCTACACTTCTTACACGAGAATTTGTGTCTACATGCACTTGGATAACGCCCTTCCTGATGCGATCAGCATTTATCATGATGATTACGAGTGGATCCAGCCGCTGGACTACGAGCATGTCCCGTTCAGATGCTGCCGCTGCCATGCCCATGGACATCTCTTCAGAGACTGCCCACTCAATGCCTCCTCTCAGAATAAAGAAGCTGATACACAACCAGGAGCAGATGGTTTCACCAAAGTCCCACCTCGCAGACGACACAATAAGAAAGCCTCAACGACGGGTAAGAAGCCTTCTCCTTCTCCCAACGCTCCTTCTACTAGCAACATCTTTTCCACTTTATCTGATACGGTTCCTCCGCCCAGCTCAGGCCAAACGCCTCCCATCCCTCAACAAACCCCCTCCATCTCCACCCCTCCTTCTGTTCATGCGAACCCTTCATCCCCACACTTAGAAAAAACCGCCCCTGCAACCTCCACAAACCCCATTTCCAACCCTTCCATTGAGACCAAGCTCTTAACTTGGCATACAGATACCATGGATCTGGATGATCCCAAGTCTGATACGCTTAAATCTGGAAAGGAAAAGGCTACACGCTATACTCCTAATCCTATGGAAGAAGACTCTGAGAGCCTCGAGCTTGGGGATCTTGATATTATCGGCCTGGGGGATGCATGCAAGCGCCAAGAATTTGACAAAATAAAACCCCATCAGATAGAAACTCTGGCAAAAGTCCTTTCCAGAGCCCAACAGCAGGAAAAACTTGGAATCCAGTCAGGCAGCCATTGGGATAGTCTTAAAGTAGCCAAAGAATAAAAAAAGAGAGGCAGAAAGCCAGATTGGCAGCGCACGATCTCCATTGGAGAAATGCTCATAAACTCTGGAAGATACCCCAAGCTAACGAGGTTCTTCCCACCCCTTCCAAATAGTTCCTCATGAAGCTGATATCATGGAATATCAGAGGGCTAAACAGCCCTGGCAAGCACAAAATGATAAAAAATATGATACAAAGAGAAAAACCAAACATTCTCTTTCTTCAAGAGACCAAATGTAATAGTGAAGTTTTAGGCGCACTCTTCTCAAAAGTTTGGCCTAACTGCAGTTCTGTAGCAGTAGATGCCTTTGGCTACTCCGGAGGGCTTGCTATAGCTTGGGATACTCAGTCCATAGTCTTATCTGATATGCATGCGGCTCATAACATCATTCAAGCTGTCTTTCATCCCATTGGCACAAGTATATACGGGCATCTCTCAAATGTTTACTTCCCGCAAGATCACACCAGCAAGATCGGCCTTTTGAATACTATGGAACTGCTAAATTCTCACAGAACTCATCCTTTATGGATTGCAGCAGGGGATTTCAATATGATAACCAACATGGAGGAACGAACTGGTGGAAGAACCAGACCGGATCCGGAAAGTGTTCACTTCAAAGATTTCATAAACAACAGTTGGCTGATAGACCTCCCATTCTCTAATGGAACGTTCACCTGGAACAATAAAAGATCAGGAGCCCATTATGTTGCCTCAAAGCTAGATCGATTCCTCATTTCCGACAATGCTATACATCTGGGAGGTGATCTAGAAGCATCCATTCTTCCTCTCACAGGATCGGACCATTGGCCCATTGCTCTCCTTTGGCACAACTTTGGACCACAGCTTAAAAAGCCATTCAAATTCGAAGCCTTCTGGCTTTGACATCCTTCTTTCAAAGAAATGGTCACATCGGCTTGGCACAACTTCCTCCCACCTCAAGGCTCACATATGTACCAATTTCAACAGAAGCTCAAACATCTCAAGGCGCTCATCAAGAACTGGAACATCACAGTCTTTGGTAACATCTTTCAAGAGATCAAAGCCCTTGAAAGACAGATGGAGGAACTTCAGCAAAAAATCATTGAAGTAGGCAGAACAGAGGATACTACTACCCAAGAACAGAGGATCCAGAAGCAACTTGAAGAGAGGCAAAGACAAGAAGAAATTTTGTGGAGACAAAAATCCCGAATCAATTGGCTAAAGGAAGGAGAAAAGAACACTCGATTCTTTCATCGATCCACAATTCAGAGACGCATGCAAAATCGCATTCACCATATCAATAACCAGCATGGAGAGCAAGTAGAACAACACGAGGAAATTGAACAAGTTCTTCGGGATCACTTCAAAGCTACGCTTCAAGAAGACAGCAATATTGATAGACAGCCCGCCATTGACACAGTCTCCCAAATTATTCCCAAACTCATATCAGATGAACACAACAAAATGCTTCTTCTCCCGGTCTCCCTTCAAGAAGTTGAAACAGCGATGGCACAAACTAAAAATGGGAAGGCGCCAGGGCCTGATGGATTCACTGCAAACTTCTTCCATCACTTCTGGGAGCTCATTAAAACTGAAGTCTGGGAACTGGTAGAAGAGTCAAGGCAAACTCACTGGCTTCTCCCCTCTTTAAACGCCACTTTCATTTCTCTGGTGCCTAAAGAAGAGCTCCCCAGTACTCCTGACAAGTACCGCCCCATTGCCCTCTGCAATGTGATCTACAAGATCATCTCCAAAGTCATCGCCAACAGATTAAAGCCACTTCTGCCGCTCCTCATATCACCAGAACAAACGGGCTATGTGGAAGGACGCCAAATTATGGATGGAATCATCATGACTCACGAAGTAATACATTCCCTCAAAAGTACAAAAAAATCAGGTATGCTTCTCAAAATCGATCTCTCTAAAGCTTTTGATAAACTCTGCTGGCGCTATATTCAGAGCATTCTTAAAGCTTTTGGTTTTGATCATATGTGGATCCGATGGATAATGAGTCTCATCACCTCCCCTCTCTATTCCATCCTGGTTAATGGCTCCCCCTCCACCCCTTTTCTCTTCTCCCGGGGCATCCGGCAGGGAGACCCCCTCTCCCCTTTCATCTTTGTTCTTATGTCTGAGGGCCTCAGCAGACTCATTAAGCATGCTGTCCATGAAGGGCATCTTCGTGGAATCTCCCTTCACGGCTCTCCTCCCACCACTCACCAGCAATTTTTGGATGACACTATGCTCTTTGGCTTCCCTTCAGCTCAGGAAGCGAGGTCCTTCAAGCGCATTCTGAACCTCTTCTCTTTGGCTTCTGGCATGATGGTCAATGTCTCCAAATCTCAGCTGTTCTTCTTCAACACCCCTCCTCTTATACAAGCTAGCATTGCCCGCATCCTGGGCTTCACGTTAGCTCGCCTCCCTGCTAAGTACCTTGGTGCCCCTCTCATAGACTCAGCCCTCAAGCACTCCACCTAGAACACTCTTCTTGATAAGCTTGAATCTCGCCTCTCCTCTTGGACTTACCGAGCTCTAAACCTGGCTAGTAGACTGGTCCTCATCAAAGCTGTTCTGCAATCCATGCCTCTCTACCTTTTTTCTGTGCTCGCAGCTCCTAAATGGGTGCTCAATCACATAAAGAACTTGCAACGCCGCTTCCTTTGGGGCTCCACCACTCACTCTCGGAAATGGGCGCTAGTCAACTGGAACACTGTTTGTACTCCCAAAGAAGCAGGTGGGCTTGGTCTCCGTCATCCCCTACACAGCAATGAAGTCATGGGGGCTAGACTTTGGTGGAATTGGCTATCGAGCCCTCACACTCCTTGGGCTAAATTATGGGCTGCTAAATATGCTAACAACAGACCTCCGGATGACCTCATTAGACTCAAACCAACGATGACTGGATCTCTCATCTGGAATGCTGCCAAACAACATTATGCTCTTATACAACAACATAGTTTTTGGGAAGTGCGGAATGGGCAAAATGCCCGATTCTGGGTGGACTCTTCGCAACAGAAGCCGAAGCTCACCGATATTCTAAATCTGCCCAATGCTGAGAGATATAATGGACCTGAAGATTTGAAAGTAGGCCAATGCTGGCTCACCAACTCCAACACTGACTACCGGCTGTGGCAACACCCGTCTCTTCTCCAACCTACCACTCCAAGCAGCTACTGGGAAGACCTCCAAGAAGAACTTCAGCATTGCAAAATCCGCATTTCATCCGATCCTGACATCCTCCGCTGGGGATACTCGCCAAAAGGCATCTTTACCACCAAAGAAGCATAGAGCTTAATGCATTCGATCCCTCTCCCTAAAGACAAACTCTGGCAATTTGTCTGGGCAAGAGGGACGTGGCCAAAAGTTTCTACTTTTCTTTGGCTCCTCAGTCATAACCGAATACTTACTTGGGACAATCTTCTCAAACGTGGTTTCTGTGGTCCTTCTCAATGTCCTAACTGTCAGCAGAACATTGAAACCACTCAGCACCTCATGTTGACCTGTCAGCTAGCCAACCAGCTCTGGACCAAAATCTGCTTCCGAAGTCAGCAAAGTAAACCTCAAGGAAACATCACCAGCATCCTTCGATTTTGGCCCAAACGCCCCTACAATAGCTCCATTCTTAACTCTCTTTGGCAAATCATTCCTGGTCTCCTTTTTTGGTCACTCTGGAAAGAGAGAAACAAAAGAATCTTCAAGCACCAAACCACTCCTCTAGAAGTCATTTGGCGTAACTTCCACAACAATCTCCAAGAGTCTCTCTCTCTTCAGTCTTGGCAAGCTGAGGATCTTCCCAATCTCCCTAACGAGCTCAGTATTTGGCACAATTGGCAATTCAACATATCCACCGCTCCCAAAATCAACAAGCAGACCCCACCCGAATCCATCTCTTGGACTCCTCCTCCTCCAGGGATTTTCAAACTGAATTTTGACAGAGCATCTAAAGGGAATCCCGGTCCTGCGGGATTTGGTGGCATCTTCAGAAACTTCCAGGGCGACATCAAGGCTATTTATTATGGATCCATCGGTTGGGACACCAACAATTCTGCTGAACTGGAAGGTCTTTGGCAAGGGCTCAACTTAGCTCGTATCCACAATCTCTTGCCCATCATTGTGGAAGGGGATTCTCAAATTCTGATCAGCATGGTTCACAAGTTGCTCCAAGGTACCGGCATGGCTAAATTCATCACCAGTTGGCGACTCGCTTCCAGAATCGACAAGATCAGCAACTGGATACAGGACAATCAGGAAATCTCCTTTACCCACACCAAGCGCGATGGCAACAAGGTTGCGGATTTCCTTGCTAATCTAGGAGTTGATTGTCTGGACACTCTCAAGCACGGCACTATCCAGATCATCAATGACCGAACCTCTATTCAGACCTACATCAGTTTGGTGCAACAGGATCAGCCCTCTCCGGATGCGGATGTTTAGGTGTGCACAGAAGCCAACAAGCCCGGTTATGATCCCAACGCATCCCACTTGGGGTGGCCACATGGCCCCCCATGGAAACTTAAATGCGAGTTTTATTGCCCATCTGCGTTGTGCATTCATACACCGCCATCTCCTGTGCATTAGTCAGTACACCAGCTCTCAAATGGCGCATTATCGGTCGATTTCTCCGGAGTGCTTCGTCGATGGCCACCGTCCTCTGTCACCATTGAGCGCGCTCTGCCCGGAAGGCTCTGCTTCAGGTGGAGAAAGAACAACAACAGGTCGACGGTGCACGTTAAATTGCTGTCTGGAAACCGTTCCAGGCTTCCATTACTCTCACAGTAACTTATGTCCGATTCATTTCAATTCTCCAGTTCTTCCTGCTTTTGTTGAAAATTCTCTTGTTACTACTGCTGCTCTCTCCAGAGGTTGGGCGGACTCTTCTGAGGTCTTCACCATGCCCCGACTTCGGCAGCGTATGGCTTGCAGAAAGGGAGCTTCTCGGGGCAGATCCATGGGCGAGCGCCCCCCCCTCAGCCCCAATGTCGTCCGCCCTTTGGAGCCTTCTGTAAGACGACTGGCTCATTTTTCTTCTGACCCTCCTGGTCCTCGCCTTGACCTCCCTGATGTGGCGCCTCCTCGCTCTGCCCCTCCGCCCCTTGCTCCTCCTCTGCTCCCGCCCCAGCCCCACGTTACCACCTCCTCCCCTTCTCCGAGCAGCAGATTCCTCCGGCAAGCCACGCAACATACTGAGTTACGCTTCAACCTGGAGTTTGACCACCCTATCTCTGTTTTCCTAACTGTTACGTTGAGTGAAGAGCTCCCCTTCTCGCCTACCTCTCACCCTAGCCACCTGCAAACTCCTTCGGCTCCTGCTTTTGTCCCTCCGCATCGCCCTGATCCTGCTCCCCTCATCCCTTCCTCTGGAGCTCCCACTGCTCCCATCCCTTCCTCCTCGGGGCTTTTCAATTTGCAGATGGACGCTGGCCTGACAGAAGAAGAAAATACCAAGACTGATGAAGGGGACCCGAACAACCAGTATGGCTGCAGAATTGTGGAGGAGCACTCAGCTTCAGATTAACTGCTCACTCACTTCCGTGACAAGTTTCATGTATGAACTCTGTTTTAACAGTTTTTCTAGCACTAGTGTCTCAATGACTGCTCATAGCAGATATAGCTGCTTGTATTTTTTGTATCTTTGGTATCTTTCTAGCTTTTACATGCACAAAACAGTTAACTCTTCGCCGGTTTCCCAATCACTGGGCGGTGTTATTACTTATTATCGAATTGGTTTCCCGTTTATGGGCAGTTCCATATCTAGACTGATAGTAGCAATCAAGCCCGGTCTCAGGCTTCTTCAGCTGAGCCGTGGCAGCTTTGTAATTTTATGTTCATAATAGAAATAGCGTAATTTAGCAAAAAAAAAAAAAAACTATTTATGAGTTTTTGTATGATGGAATGTTAATTAAAATTATTGTTTAACATCTTAAATCAGAAATACACGCAAATAAATTTCACCATAACATAACACAACAACATGATGAGGCATTTCACCCCTCCTAGGCTACATCTGTCGGGTCCAAGGCTCCCAATGGGCATGTCCTTGCTCTATTGAGTTTCTCAAATTGGTTATACAGTGAGAAAAATTCCTAAACATGCAAAACCAACTATTAAATTGAATTCAGAAGATAGAAATAATCTAAAAATGGCTTTTGTTTCACCTCAAACAATTAATTGTAGCCCAATACAGCTCCATTTCCCTGATGGCCCTAGTGGCTCTCCAAGATTCCCTAAAGCAAAAATGGTTGTAGAACACCTCTGTTCGCTCTAAAACCTATCCAAAACTCTCCCGAATGCTTAGAATAGCCAAAATTGACTAAAATTTCGTCCAAATTGGTTCAAAATTGAAGAATTTATGATGAAAAACAAATTTATGCCCAATGTCACTTGAAAACCCCACTAAATGTGGGCTAACTGTAGTTAGGGGCACTAATTTGGAAATCTGGCCGAAAATGACTGAACCGACACTCCATAATGGCGAAACCGTCGGCATTGACATTTAATTTCTGTGGTGGCGGTCACATGGTGCTTCCGCCCGAACCGCCACCTAAACCGCATTCTTTATCGTTAACAAACCCCTGTTGCATTTGTTTTTGGAGTGGTCACATGTTTTAAGGTTTAATATTAACTGCCCAAACAAACCCGCAGAGTTTTAAGGCCATAAGGCCATGGTTCAAGTGCTTGTAATACGACCTTTGGGCTACCCCCTTTTTCGCCCGCCAAGTGGAATTTCAAATGTTAAATGCAACCCATTTCGCATAAGAGTTAAGAACCACCGTGGAGCGTGCCCATTCAGGCCTTTGGGCTCATAGCCATTTGACCCGGGGTCGAATCCTGTGGAGTCACAAAAAAAATTTACCATTTCCGAAATTTCTTCTACTTGGGGCCACGTGGCGATCTCTAGGCCTACCACATGGCAGCTCTTGATTAGTCTACCCAATTTAAAGTCAAATTACTGTCAAATACGAAGATGCCACTTTTCCACTTCTGATTCATCCAGATGGAATATTCCATGAAATATTCTAAGGAATATTCTCAAAATATTCTTTGAAATATTCTTTTTTTTTTAATTTCCAAAGTCAAAGTCAACTTTGGTCAACTGGATTTTTTGAAGGATACTAGAAACTTCAAACCTACATAACTTTCACATACAACATCGGATTTTAGTGTCGTTTACGGCGCCAGAATCGCAACGACGAGGCCTTTCTAGTCGTTCAAGTTACAACCAATTTTGAGCAGTTCCATTTTTGAGAATTTTTTTCAACTTGGACATGATCACCTGATCACCAATATGGGGTCATAACATTATGTATTAGAGCAGAAAATCAATACAAAATGGTGAGGCATAAATCATATGCAATGAGAAAACAAGCCTCCCATAAGAAATCACTCCCAAATATGAGCTATTGTTACAATAAAAAATTCCGGAGAGAAATTGTAGCGCAATCATATTAAGCATAACTTTAGTTGGATATTATACAATGATATAAAAATATTGATATAGGCCCCAATAGAGTCTAATCATATAGATATGGGCAATAGATTAGCTTTCCAAGACAACCCAAGAGGGTTTCCAGAAAATGCACACAAAGTGCCAATGTAAGCTACAGTCGTAGGGCTGAAGATATGTTGCAACAATAGAAATGAGAAGATATGGCTAAAGCTGATGTAGAAACTACATATATTCTCCAATAGATCCTTCAGATGAAGGAATGGATCCTCCACTTAAGAAATCACCTTCCAAAACAACCACTACAACTACCCCTGCAACTCATCCCTAAAATAATGCATATCTGGGCTGAAACTGCGTTCTAGGGGATAAATACTCCTTAGACTGCTGCTAAATGTGTCAGTAAATCTCAAGGGGCTTCTTTACAGGACTTACAATGGATGGAAACCTTCCTCCACTGCAAAACTAGCTCTGAAGACACCCAATCTAATTCTCCACTGCTGCACCCTGCAACACAACACAATATTTTGCAGAAACTGCGCTGATGCAATCAATTAGGTAATTATCTTCATGTAATAAATATCTCTCCAAAATTGCATTATTCCTCATTTAATGTCCACTCCTCCATAACAACGTTGTTGATTTGGTCAAATTTGACCTATTCAACATGATCCAACCCCTGTTCATACTCAAAGGTGCTTTATTTAGCTTCTTAGAAGGTATCCCTTCACACTTTAAGTGTTTTTATTGCTGCTAAGGAGATTTATGGGCCTCCCTACAACGCATTTTACTTCTATATTTGCGTTATTTATATAGGAGGAGTTGCAGGATGGTTTGGCACACCATTTGAAGAGCTGATTTTCAAGTGATGGGGATTTGACTTTCACTTTTAAGATCTATTGGAGGATGCTTTTGTATTGATTATATCAGATCAGCCACATTTTCTAGATCTTTATTTTTTAGTAGATCTGCAGTCTTAGATCTCATATCTACAACTTGTACTTGGTGTTTTGCTGAAGACACCCAATCTAATTCTCCACTGCTGCACCCTGCAACACAACACAATATTCTGCAGAAATTGCACTGATGAAGAAAGATGTATCTTGGCCCTAAGCCTAAGTGTGGAAATGAAGTGCAGTACTCCTCCAAGAGGCCTCTACAGGAAAGATCTGGGATTCCTACTCAGGAACACTCGGTGCTAAACATCACAGCAATCTCAACTAAACAGTTGAAGAATGCAAGAAGTCTAAACAGACCACATACAAAATAATAATCCAAAAACATGACCAATATGGCTGCCATCCTCTTCCTTATATAAGTTATGAGCTTTCTTACACTTGGACCCACTCAATTAGGTCATTATCTTCATGCAATCAATCTCCCTCCAAAATTGCGTTATTCCTCATTTAATGTCCACTCCTCCATAACAGTGCTGTTGATTTGGTCAAATTTGACCTATTCAACATGATCCAACCCCTGTTCATACTCAAAGGTGCTTTATTTAGCTACTTAGAAGGTATCCTTTCACACTTGAAGTTTTTTTATTGCTGCTAAGGAGATTTATGGGCCTCCCTACCCATTTATTCACCTACCTAGTGACAAAATAATCTATAATATTCCATTTAGCTAAAAGATAAATTTTAGGAATATTACAGTCCTCCCCTCTAAAATGTTGCTTGTCCTCAAGAAACTGTAAAGGTGGAGAAAAATTCCTCCTCTCCTCCTCTTGTGGCCTCCTCACCAATATTCCCCACCATTGCTTCAAATATTCTACAATAATTATGTCTCCCAATGGCTCCCCCCACATGTGCAAGTTGGCCTTTGGTGGATAAACCAAATGGCTCTCATTATGAGAATATGAAAGGTCTACATGGAAACCTTCTTTTTGTCCAGTGGCCTCTTCAATATGGGAGTGATGACAAGCATAGGGGATCTCATTCCCAAGGAGAGACTTCCATCTCCATGCTATCATCCAAATAAAGTGATCCATTCTTGGTAGCTCATAGAAACAATCACCAATCCCCTAATTATGCAATGTGTAGGGGTTGCATGGCTGAAAGTGAGGGATAAGGTTTTTCAACTCACTCTGCCTCTCTCTCCATTTATGATAAATTTGGAGCTACTGATCTTGGGCTGTAATAATATAGTCCTCATGAAGCCAAGAGATACTTGGAATCTCATGATCCCACTCATTGGTTCTAGGAATTGTTCTTTCCCAATCCTTCATGCATATAGTGAATAGAGTTTCATCACCACATGGGCTCCAAAAGAAACATGGACTTAGTTTCATATGATATCTTGGATGGTGACAATAGTCCCTCAATTGAGACCAACATTGTTCTTCTTATTGCTACCTCAAAACATGATATGATAAGTGGCCACCCAATTGCCTTCTTGTTTTCATAAGCTTCTCAAAAGCTTGAAAATGGTAGAGGACATTAGGTGTTGGCTTAATATGATCCAAGAAAAAAATATCTTGCCCAAGGTCCTCCATAAATTGGTCATTCTCATCACTGAATGTAGTCCCAAAAGGAGCATGAAATCCAAAAATAAGTTTGCTCTCTTGTGGAGCAATGTGCTGCAAATGCATGGTAAAGGATTGCACATAAAATGTTAGTTGATAAATAATCATCAAAACACAATATTTACCATATATTGTAGACAATTTGGTGAAGAGGTTCATAGATGAGCCTTCCCATCTCTCCATCAAAAAGGGAAGTGATTGAAACAACCTTGCAAATGGATTTCTCTCCTCCTCGGACATCAAACAAGCTACATATCTCCTGATATGTTGGTGCACATCTTCTTTGAGATCCTCCCAATATAATCCCTCCATGATGGTGTGATAAGAATCAATGAAGTATACATGTCCTGAAGAGAATGCCTCATATGCTACATGTAGAATCTCCTTCTTGAGCTTGGAGTCTCTAGTCAAGTAGATCTGATCATGGAAATAAATGACTCCATCAACCACTCTATACTTCCCATCCATCACTTTCCCATCAAGAACCTTACATGTGAATAGGTTCTTGGAATATTTCACCAATAGTTGGGACTACCAATATGGATCTAGGCTTCCCAACAATGATAGCATTGTTGAAATCTGAATTGAAGCTCATGTCATATCATAGTTCTCCTCTTTGACATGCTCAATGCCAAAGCCACATGTTTCAGTACTATTACCCCACTTTTGTTTCCTCTCTTGCAGCCGATCTTGCCCAAGGCAATATTGGAGTACATGGAAGTCAATCTCCTCTTGAAAGGTATCTCTCCTCCAAAACTTCCATAGCTTTTCCAATGCATGCAATAGTGTTAATAACCTCTGGTCATATTCAGAAATATTCCTCATGTGTGGAAGTATCATTTGCTACTCCAAGGCTATGGAGTGGTCATTTGACACCATGCTCATGACCTCATGGATTTCTGAATCATTTTTCAGCACAAATAGCTGAGTGGGATATAGTAATGTCCATATCGAAAAATTCTTCACCCCTCCTTTGAACCCATCAAAGGTTCTCTGCACTGTGATAGCTCCTCCCAAGGCTCCTTCCCTATCCAAGTATATCAATGTTGCACCATGTTGAGAGAACTCTTTATTCATATTAAAATTAGGGGTTCTCCCTGGTGGAATGCCTCCATGTCAAGAGACATCAAAATCTAACGTAGACTATATAGGTGAGTGGACTGATTTCATGTCCCTCCTTTCACTGCATAAATTAGCCTCCTTCTTCTGTATATAAACCCCTTGAAATAAACAAGGGTGCATGCTCTCCATCCTTTGTTGATGATCCATATTTTCTTCTCCTCTTTTGATCAAGGAGTTACTGCCCATCACTACTGTCACATGATACTCCTTGGGGACCTTTTTCAAAGATGAAAAAGTTCCTCTAATTGAAGCAATAGCTTCATGCCCATCCCCATGTGGTGATGGTTATCCTCCCAAAGTGATAGCGTTGTTAATTCCTTTCCTCTCTTCCTCCTCATCAATATTTTAGAATACCTCATAAACAATGAGAGACCCTAGATCTTGATCTTCCCTTGAAGGAGGAATCTCCATGTATTCTTTTTTAGAAGAAATCTCTTCATGCAATGGGGATCTTGCCCGTGAAAAGGTATCATACAATTTTTTATACCCCTTAATAGAAATCTAAAGTGGATTTGGTGCAATAGATCTTTCCAACTCATGCAAAGGTTTTGAATGTTTATGTTTTGCTAGCTCAATCAAAGATGTTTCAGATTTTTTAACATAGAATCTCTTCACTAATATCTTAGTGAATATTGCATAATTAGCTATATTTTCATGATTAAATGAATAATATTCATAAAACCACCAATTATGAGCCTTACCTTCAAGATGCAACGTTGCTATCCTAAGGGCTTCCTTTTCTGAAACTTGATGTAGATGAAAATATGAGTCTAGATTATCTATCCAATCCCTAGCTGTGCATGTGGATGACCCATCAAAATTTGGTAGAAATAACCTACCTCTTCCACTTCTGTTGTGATTTTTGGGTCTTCTTTCCTCCTTGAGTTGGAAAAACTCTTGGAATTTCAAGTGCTCCTTGAATCTCCAAGATTAGGATTCATACTCCTGAAGATAACCACACAAAGTCCCCTCCTTTGGTGCATCTTCTTCCTCCATATCTCTTGCAGTAAATTTTGGCATAAGATTGCATTGTGGATCATAATGTGTGGTTGTATTCTCATGCCCATCATGTAAAAATCTAGGGCTTGCTTCATATTCAAACCCCCTTGGATATTCCCTACACATCTCCCTTCTCATCTGTTAGACTCCTATACCAATAGGTGTCATTTTTCATGATTTTCTTGATTGAACTATGGAATATGTTCAAACCTTTTTCTTGGACAAAGGTGTTCCATATTCTTGAAAAACCAAAAAATCAAAAAATTTAAAAAATTTAAAGAGGGTATACCCTAAAAGAAAAATCAAAGGGTAAAAATAATAAAAATGGCCAAAAAGTAAAAGAAATGAACCCCATCAAAAACAAAGGCCAAGGAAAGTGTGCAAGTCTAAATGCCACTACTTTTTACTCTGATGTAATAAACAAATTGTGTGCAGCTTGTCAAACTTTTGCCACAATTTATGAAGAGTCAAATTGTTTAAACTTGACTCATTCATTTTCAATTTCATGTTGTAGAATAGAGAATAAATATCTGACCAAACAGTTTAATCTTGGCAGATAAGTAAATAGGTAGAGTTAATAAAAGGTGCTCAACAGTTTAATCTGAGCCCTTGGATGTAATAAGGGTAGAAATAGATAGATTTACCATGTAAAAGAAAAGAAGATTGATAAGGGTTTGCAAGTATAAATGCACCCTAATAAAGAAGAGAAAATGGTAATAGTAGATAGGGTAGGTAGATGGTGTTGCAAATTTCTATCTGATGAATGATGCTGCTACATGTTTTTGATCCTTTACTTTCATCACAAATACTGAAGCAGGAAATACACTGGAAAATCACAGCAAGCAAAGTCAAAATCATTAACTTCCCTTATCACTTTCCCCCAAAAGTTTTACTAATTTCCCCCAAAGTGCTAAGGTATTTGGAGATCAAAAGGGCTCAAGGCATTTCCTTGACTTCTGGAGGGACCGGACCCTCGGCCTAATGATCAAAAAGACCTAAGTACTTGAGATAATTCATCATTGTAATCATCCATCTTTAACCTTGTCCTAAGTAAAATCCTATTTGGCTTAGGAAAATCATGCAAAATTCCATAAAAATCCCTCATAATAACTTGCTATTCTAAGTTTAAGTATTGAAGATAAGATATTGCAGTTTACTTCAAAAGTTCTCACTTTCTTAGATGTGCAAAGATATTTTGAGTTTCCTTGTCCTTTGCCATATCAACATTTAACTCTATTTACTAAATCCCTAGTGAAATACCCTATCCTAAGTATATAATTCCTTTTTTTATATATACCCCAAAAACCCCTTTATTATAATGTTTTGACCAAAGTATTTACCTCCCTAATATTCATTAAAACCCGCTTCTACAAGCCCTTTGGTTAAAATATAGCGTTACACATTAATCCCGCCCTTATGGTAATTAAATAATGTTTATTTGTTACCATATAATAAAAAACATATATACAAAAACTTTAAACATGCGATATGTATGTTTAAACACAAAAATATGAATAAAACTTCGGAAAAGTCTTGTGCCACCGTGGTTTGTCCACCTGGCATTCCACTTAACCAAACTCCGCCGCAACCCCTTTCTTTACACATAAAGGGATTAATTAGTCATCAGGACTAATTAATAACCTTTTTCCCCCTATTAGATATCTCCCGGGGTGATTAGATTAAACCTTAAATTGCTTTAAAGCCCGACGGGCCCACACCTGAATCCTCCGCTTATTCCCCCATCATTTCAACCTTCGGATCAACCCTCCGCAGATCAATGATCCACGTGAACCCCGCTACCCATCCTTTGTGAGAACTTTAACGAGTGGGAAACGGGTGGTATTTGAACAGTTCACCTTCCACGTGGCGATCACTTTGTGGAATCGCTGCCCTCCCGACTAATACCACCCTCGACCAAAAGCGGTGCGGGGTTACCGCTTACCACTTACCGCCCGACCTTCGCTCATTTCAGCCCGTACGTCGATGACGTCACTCCTCGGAAAAACAAAAAACCCTTTTAACTTGTAAATAAAGCCATTTTTCCGTGTTTTTCTGTTATTTTCGTTATTTGAAAACGACAGTGCTCCCTGCTGCGATTTTCGAATTTCCACTGTAATTGACTGATTCACTCCAAGATTCTGCTGCACTTGTGTCCGAGTACCCTCCCGCCATCGCCTGATACCTGTTAAAAGCCTCATATGGTGGAAGGGAGGCCTTATCCCTTTGGAAGGTTGTTCAAAAGTAGGGAACAAGAAACAAAAGGAAGGTGCTCAACATTATTCAGTCAAACAACCCATGCTGACTCACTCACGAAGTGGTTGGCAATGGAAACTTCGCTTCTATATTTAAAAAACTTTCTCAAGATAGCTCGGCGCGGGTAGTCCACGAGGACAGATTCCAATGGGCATGAGCCCCAGTATTGATTTCAACATCGGCGCAAGGCCTTAACTGCCAGCCAGCGTCGACCCAAATCCATGTGTTTTTTAGGGCCTGTTCCAGGAATAGTCAGCAGAGGAAATGTTCTCCTCATGGAAAGGGATGCAATGACACTTTTTGTAAGGCATGACATAGATATAAGTCACATAGATGGTCCTCCAATGTGTGGGACAGTGATAAAATGTTGTGTAATAAGATCCCCTTAAAGCATGAGGTCCAAGAGAGAGGGAGGATTGAAATTCTTTACGAGAATGCGTTCAAACCAAACACCGTCTTCAAAAGACCTGCGAGTACAAATAAAATCGATATCTAAAATACATGAAACATGTGACATGGGCACATCCATCCATAATAGAGTACATATAAATCGAGATCTGAGATATGGACACAGCCATCCAGCAATAAGGATCAACACATATACTCAGGTATGGTCGCAACCATCCAATCAAAAGAGTCATGAATAGAGTCATGATAAACCAAAATATCTCATAGCCTGGACCTTATCAGAAAATACCCAAGATCTTGTGCTCCATCTTGACCCGAAAAGGTACAAATTCAAGCATGCGAATATGTTAGCTTAAGTCGAACATGCAAGAAAGTCACCTGATTACCAACCAATGATGAAAGTTGTTAATGAGCACGAGAGAAACCACCAATAATGACAATGGATCTCAAGGTACAACTAGTATAATCCACAACATGTGAACAATGATCTGGCATCCAAAACCAGCAGAATCACTCGATCAAAGGCCAATGATGTGGACCTATTGTCTAATGCAAAGAAATTTATGTTGAGGCATGCAAGCTCATAGGTATCGGAAGGGAGTCTCTAGATCAGCTTCTTGGATAATGAGTTGAATTCGACAAGAAGTGACCTGGTCGAAGGAAGGCCATAATTTTTCCCACATCATCGACACGAGACAGAGGAATATGATGATAGTGAATCAGGACAAAAAATAGTATCAGAGGGAGGTTGAAAGCTACAAATGGAAACTTCTCTTGAACATATCAATGGCACAAATCCGGATTTGGTAGTATTTGACATCAAGGGATCTGAGGTCATGGTGACGTGGCAAAGAGAAGATGAGTGGTCAAAAAAGATTACCCAAACCCATGAAGGAAAAAAATGGCGAAATGAGATGTCCCCAACCCAACATGAATGCAGATGAGTGCCATGTTCAAGAGAGACATACTGCCGACACAACTAATAACTGGTTCCATTTTCCCCCACCATTGCTGGCGAGTACCCAAATTATTTTTGGAAAACAAGCTTGAAGGGGATAGCATATGCTTTTTATGTAAGTTTGTCCTTTGGAAAAATCCATCCTAGTACATTTTATGATCCCTAGGAAGGAGGAACTCGGTGACATCATGATGACGGTTTCCGATGTCATTTAAGGTTTAACGAGTCTAAAAAAGTAAGAACTCGAAATATTTTCATGTTTAGAGAGTTTGAAAAGAAGCGGAAAAGAAAACTCTAGAAGCCCCTTTTTGTAGGTGGTCTCATAGATCCGAAAAGGTAGAAAACTATATGTGAGAGAACCTCTTAGTCGCGATAGGCTAAGGTATTCCTTTTTCATAAATAATCTATCCCAGCCCGGAAAAGGGGTAAACATATACTGGGTAGATATCATTTCACAGCCATTTAATGAGTTCAAAACAACAAGAGTCTCAACAATATTTTCAATTTTTGAGAGTAAAAAAAGAGCTAAAAGATGACTCCAAGAGTGAATTTTTTGTGATTTTACCGAGTCCGAAAAAGTATAAAATACAACTCGTTACTCCATCGTCGTTACGTTGAGGACCTATCGCTGCACAAGAGATGCATGTAAACCCCATTTTTCGAAGCACAATAATTGAAAAATATGCTTTAAAACCTAATTAGGGTTCTGAAAAGTTATAAAATGCCAAAAATGGTAAAAAACAAATTACTTTTCACTTTTACCTCTTGTGAGAAATTTTTTACCCTTTTTAACTGCGACTTTGCAGCGCTGACAACGGGCAATCCAAAAGGCTAATCGAGAATTTGTCTGCTCCAGGTAAGAACTCACATATTTTCCTGCATTTTGATATTACTTTCATTACGTGCATTCCATTTTTATGAATTTATGGGGGGATTTTGTAACATTTAGGGCGCGGTGGTCAGCGTGGGTATCAGGCACGGAGTCGCGCCGACCGCCCTAAAACTTGAACTAGGGCACGCTAACTGTGTGATCTATTTTAGCATGTAAATACCAACAAGCAAGCCCAATTTAACTATTGAAAAGCTTGGGATTTGGCTAATGAACACCCTATGGATGTCTTTGTAGGTGTGAAAAGACAAAATGGTGATTGAGTGGAAAGAACGAGAACACAATGAAGAAAAAGAGGAAGCCATGGGCAGTAGGAGATGCATGGAAGCTCTCAGAGATTGTGGGCTCAAGAAATTATTTATGGAACCATGTCTCAGAGCTCAATCGGATTTTTTGCAGTACTAAATCAATGTCTGGGATATTGATTAGGAAAAATTCATTATCCACAACTAGGAAATTGAGATTGACGTCTCAGATGTGTACTTCATAACCGGACTGTCATAGAGGGGAGCAGTACCAATCCTAACCGGCGCCTAGCCCTCAATGGAGAAAATGAGTATGGTTATTGATAGGGTGTGCCTAGGGGAAAGAAAAGGGTCAGGAAGCGGAAAAGTGGATAACCAAACTATTCCAAATTTGGCAATAAGGGTAGTACGACATTGAGTTGTCGTGACGTAGACCCAACTTGGAAGTCAACTCTGCCACCATGTAATGTTGAAAATGGGAACCATGATCTATAACAATGGCTTGAGGGACACCAAACCTAGAAATAACATGATTGAATAGAAACTAAGTTGCTATCTTATCGTAAGTTGAAAGTGTAGGCATTTCTTCGGCCCATTTGGTGAAGTAGTCCACGACTACGATGATATAAGCATGCCCCCCCAGCCGAGTGATGGTTACACGTCATAAAATTGATGCCCCACTTCGTAAAGGGACCAACGGTAATGACAGGTTGAATATGGGAAGGCAGCACGCGCATCTTGCACTGATAGATCTGGCAATCATGGCACTTACAGACAGAAACAATGCAGTGTTTAAATATGGTGGGCCAGAAATACCCAGCATGAAGAATTTTATGTTCATTAGAATATCCAGACATGTGACCACCACAGGCGCCACTGTGACAATCATTCAAGAGCTTTTCAGCCTCCTCGAGAGTCAAACACCAATGAAGAATGGAATCAACTCCGATGTGATAAAGTGTATCTCCGACTATGCGATAGGGTTGCGATTGATGATGGATGCATCGGCGAGCATCCTTCGTCAACTCAGATTGGAAGGTAGAAGTATGAAGATATATGATGATATCAATGTACCAAGGATCGAGGGTTCTAATAAAAAATGAATATATATGATGATATCACTGTACCAAGGATCGAGGGTGCTAATCAGAAAAAGTGTGTCATTTGGAATACGTTCCTCAGAACTAGACAGAGCGTAATCGGAAAGGAGAGAGCAGATAAAATTGGTGAAGACTAATGACTTCTTCGACTTGGTAGTAGTGAACTCCAAATCAAACTCTTAGAGGATGATAATCCACTTTGAGTGCTTGCCCCTTAGCAATTGACGAGTCAATATTTAAGTCAGAGGGTTGCAATCAGAAATCACAGTCACTGTACACAACAAAATATAGTGATGAAAACGTTGAACAGCTTTAACAGTCCAACGCCAACTTCTTGACATGTGTATATCACGTCTCAGTATCAAGAAGGTTACAATATAGATATTAAATGATATGCTCGTCACCATCATCATATTCTTGTACCAAAACCATGGAAATTGTGCTAAACGCAACAGCCAAATAGTGGGAGTAATTGCAATGATAATTCGTAGGACGCAATAGAGGAGCATTGAAAAACAAGGTCTTCAGTGCATCGAAGGACTTCTGGGCGATCTCATCCCAGAGGGACGGGATGCCTTGCTTTATTAATCATGTAAATCCTTTGGCCACTTCAGCATAGTTAGGGATAAAACAGCGTAAGAATTTAGCTTTCCCCTGCAGAATATGCAGCTGATGTAAGGAGGAAGGAGAGGCGAGATTCACAATAACTTCAACTTTGAGCCGATCAAGACAAATCCTGTCTTTGGAAACGATAAACCCTAAGAGTCTATCGGATTCAACAAAGAAGACGCACTTATGCAAATTAAGCCAGATGTTATAACATCGACAGCGAAGAAAAATATGATGGAAATGATCAGGATGGTATTTACACTTATCCGAATGAGCCAGAAGGTCATCCAGATAAGGTTGAACAATGCGCTTGATATTGTGAAAAGCATATGACATTGCTCGTTGAAACATAGCCCCGGCATTTTTTAGACCAAAAGGGATCTTTTTATAAGTGAAAGAACCCTAAGGACAGATAAAGGTAGTATTTTGTTGATCGGTCGGAAGAATGTTAATCTGGTTATACCTAGAAAACCCATTCGTAAGAGAAAAAAACTCACTCCCGCACAGTCATCAATGATTTGATCAATAAACGGATTGGGATAATTATCCTTAGGGCAAGCATGGTTAATGTCTCGGTAATCAACAAAGACATGAATGGTACCCTGTTTCTTATCTACAAGAACAATATTGGAAACCCATTCTGTCAAGGGAATCGGATAGATAAAACCATCTTTAAGAAGTTTTTCAACTTCTCCCTTAATAGATGTTGCCTTTATAGGGTGCACAGGACAAAGACACTGGAAAATAGTAGGAATCTCATGCACCACTATACTTGGATTGATGTCGAGCATATCTTCATAAGACCATGAAAAAACATCGTGAAACTCGTGAAAGAGACTAGTATAGACCTGAACCTCATTAGGAGAACAGGTCACCCCAATATGGATGTTCTTGACAACCCCTAGTTTAATGGAGATGTATATAGGCATCATCTATGTGATGTTGCTTAAGTTACCTCCTGCAAAGACTTCGTTTGTTAGTATAGGCATTTGAAGCGGAGGAGAAGGAACCTGAGAAGCGAACCTCTCGACACAAGTAGACATGGCCCCAAGACCGGGCATGAATGAGGAACGATGATGATTATCCTCCCAAGGAGGATCCTCAAGAGACATAGTTTACATGATGGCTTCATTGGAGGGAAACATCTCTTTCTAGGGATCAGGTGAATCTGAATCGCCGAGCCAAGGGGATTGAGAATAAGTATCAAGAGACATGTCCAAAGGAGCATGATCATAAGGCGACGGATCCGAAGCCGCAATAAGTTCACAATAATCAATCTGGATCGAACTTAACGGCATCGAATCTCCAAATGAATCCATCTTCTTCGGTGAAGGGATGATCCACAGATCATCAGACTTGGAGATCATATTAACTTGAACAGTGTTGGTTGGAGGAAGAGGAAAAATACCCATGAGGGCAGGATCTTTGAATAGACCCTGCCCTACACTCTCGTAAGGTGTAGGAATTTGATCGACATATGGAATGTTGCTCTCAGAAGATGAAGAAGTGAAGAAAGACAAATGATTGACAGTAACGAACTTTCCTTCATGCAGAAACCACAAAATACGAAAGAGAGTGAACAGAAAGCATAGCACGGCATGAGTCCAACTGCGATTGAGGAGAAGATTGTAATTGAGCTTAGCATGAACTACCTCAACCTCAAAATTGGTTGTTTTCCCTTCTAGAGTAATCGATAAAATAGCGAGAACACCACGAGGTTTATATTCACTTCCATAAAACGCTTCTAGAGTATTTGGAGATGAATTTAGAGTTGGAGAACCAATGGCTTTCTGTGAGCGGACAGCATAATAGCACATGGGTCACCTAAATCAAAGACATCGATGGATATTCATTCCACATTAATCCCCAACTTGGATGATTAGCACAGGCTGGTGAGGGGGACGTGGGATGAAATTCTCCAAGTTGAAAGTGATAAGGCTCGAATCAACAAGATCAACCCCAATGATGGCAGATAGAAAAGCCTTCCGTTGAGACTGACAACTCTGAAGTACTTCTAATGCAAACATAGCAGATGGCACCTAAGCTAAATCTTCCAAAATACTGTAATGTTGAGTAGCACAAGCGTTGGGATTGTAAGAAGACTTACGGAGTACACCTTTAAAAGGTGGCCAGACAATGGGCTCAGTACTGGGCCTTTCAATCTAAAGAGGGCCAGAAGTAGGCGGAGGTGGAGGAAAATCAACTACCTCTTTTCCCACTGCCTAATGCAGTTTGGTATAATCTTTCGATTAGGTAGCAATAGAAACGGATGTAGGATCGTTCATCATGAAAACCTAAGAGTAAAATGGGGCAGAGGACTGAGGTTGCTCTACCATTTGAGTCTGTTGTGATGGGAACGGTTCTTTAAGAATAACTGGAGTTCCTTGGGTGCCTTTGAGAAATCAACTCACTTCGACCCATCAAGGACATTCCTTGGTGTAGTGCTCTTCATCACAAATCAAGCAAGGATACTTTGGTTTACGCCGTGAACGATCATTAGCACGAGATTTCTGAGAATCATGTTTCAAGGTCTCAGCTTTGGCCTTACCTTATTTTTACCCTTGGAAGTTTTGTCTGCCAGATTGGCCTGAAAAACATTCACTTCCATGGTTTTACCAGAATTTGGGGTTGGCTGAGAAGCAGTATCAGTGGAAGGAGTGGATTTTTGCTTCCCAGGATTCAGAGGAGAAGACTTCCGAGAAGTGTGAGACATGGAATCGATGATGTCGTCGACGAGTGGCATCACCAGTGCTTTTGAATTTCTAGGTCTAGGAGCATCAAGAAATAGATTGTACAACATGCCGGACTGAGAGTACACAAGATCAATGTACTGTGCACGAGCAATGGCATGTTCTTCAGTTACACACGCCACCATAGTGACGTCCTTAGCAATAGGACTAATGAAAGAGGTAGTGAACCAATTAGTTAGAAGCTAATCAGGAATATCAAACTTGATCAAGCGACGGTGACGTCTCCATTCATGAATATGATCCAAGATATGAGTAGCTCGATCTTGTTGCAAGGATGTGAGGAGGTGCATCCCGGTTTCATACCTAACCAATAACTAAAAGTGTGTGAGAAATGACATGGCCAAAGAGTTGAAATCTTGGAAGATATTGTTATCACTCATAATTTTATGAGTCATTACTTGACATGGTAATATAGTTCACTCCTCAAAATGGTAATGTATCAAACCTTTTTCAAGTTGGCATAGGAAATTTCATTTTTTCATATTTAATCTATCCTAAGTTTCAAGACCACCATCATTTCATCTCAAAACCACCTCCATATAGGTCACATCATGTCCCATCAGTCATCATTTACTAAAATATTCCATTTCCCAAGATTTTAAATTTTAAAAGATCACTTTAGCCAAGATTTCTTGTTTTCGTAGTGAATTCAATGTAAAATAGGCAGAAAATGCTACAAAACTAGCTAATAATTTCATAGCAAATATGAAGCATTTCTCTATTTTCTGACTTTGAGCAGTCAACTTCAAGGGAATTTTATGGGTAAAAAGAGAATTATTTTAAGAACCTGCGAGAGGTTGTTTTCAAGAACATATTAAATAACCATAACCTCTTTCACTTTTATCAAAGGTGATATAAATTGGAAGATACAGGGATGTCTTTCAACCCTATTTTCAAATTGCAGAATTTTCCTATTTTATACATGTTTTTAGAATGCAGATAATGGATAGCTGGAGATGTGTTCCAAAACACCAAGAGAGGTTTTTCTTCAAGACATAATGACTGAAAAAAACCTCCTTCAATTTTTTAATACCTATCAAGGATAGGGAGACAAGAGCTAATCTCTAAACCCTATGTTTTCAGAAAAAACAGTCATTTTAGTGATGAATAAACTTGCTAAAGGTGAAAATGATGTTTTTTGAAGAGGGTAAGAGGAAATTTTGCATGATCATATTTCATTATATCACTTTTCAGACCTAAAGATGAAATTTGGAATAAAAAGGAATATTTTTTATTTTTCTTCATTATCAGGTAGTTTCGTAGCATGCTCTAGGCTTGAAGGCCAAAAAACGCTACGGAAATTCCTGTAGGTGATTTTTTGCTTTAAAATCCAATTTTGGAATGATTTATGGGGGGATAATGATGGTTTCAAGGTGTTATGACATGATGAAGGTGTTATAATAGCAAATAAGTGAAGAAGATTGATGGAAAAGCCTTTTCCCCACACTACTAAAACATGCTATGAAAATTTTTGAACATGATTGTTTTAGCAATCAACTTCAAGTTTGATTTCAGACCAAATGAAAAATTATTTTGGAAATATTAAAGAGTTTTTTCTTAAATATAGGTCCATCTAAAAAAACCTCTCTTATTTTCTATAAATCCATCAGGGTTTGTAAATTATACACTCATCTTTGAAGCCTATTTTTGAGAATTTTCACTAACCAGATTTGTGAAAAAATTGTAAAAATTCAACTTGGAGGAGGTCCAGCTCAGCATCCACGTGGCATAATGACACATCAGCACTCTAGTACACTCAGAAAATTAGTTGGTTGTAGTTTATAAGGGTTATTAAATTTATTTTTTGAACTATTAATGAAAGAAGAGCCATTTTTGTATTCAAACTCTGCAAAACATAAATAACCCTAGGAAGTCTCCAAGTGATGGAATCATGTTTGAAATAGGTCTCTGAGGTGGGAATTTGAGGGAGTAAGGTGGCATATCATTTGTATGAGTACTCACTCTATAAAGGAGAGAGTTTTAGAGTTAGAAAGGGTTGGGAGATATTATGAAGGCACTACTCTTGTAATCTTTGTCCATCAGTAATATACAATTGCAGCAGCCTATTTCAGATCTGAGATTCTTCTATGTGTTCTTATGTATGTTTATTATATCAGCCTTTTACTTTCTCTCTAGTTTTCTAGTTGTATGATCACTTTCAATTCATGATTACATGCTCCAACTTCCATTTATACACCTAGTATGTTGCTTTGTCATGTTTTATTAGTTTGCTTATGTATAATCACTTGGAATTAATGCTAACATGCTCCAACTTCCTTTATGCTTATAGCTTTATGTTCTATATTTCATGTGTGGTTTTATAAGAACATAATTGCCTTGGCTTCCATAAGATAGATTGTCTTTTGACTTAGTTTTCATATTGACTCCATAACCCCAATGGTAGTAAACCTTATACATATTTCACCTACACAAAAACACATTCAATCCAATTCAGAGTTAGCCATGTTCTTTCAAGTTGTTCATTGAATATCCTTTATCCTTTTGAGAGAGCCCTCTCAGACTGGAAAGGCTAATTTCCAGTTACAAGTGGTTTGAAATAGTTAATCCAAGTTGACCATTGAAGCATCCCAACAGGACTCAATTTGGTGATAACATTTTGGCACCGTTGTCGGGGACGAAGGTGTAAATTTTCTCCAGGAAAATTGACAAAGTTAAGATTTGACTTCTAATGATGAATAGAAGCCAAACACACGAAGGCTATACCATTCACCTGGCGACTCCATTGTTCAAGATCCCGAGATTCAAATTTCAGAGCGATTTCACTGGGAAGAATCCAAATTTCATAACATTCATGGTGATCTGAGATGACAGGGTATGTGGAAAACTCCTTATATGATGAAATTCTACAAAGTGTAATGGATGAGTTAGCAAAATTTCAGATAGATGAACATTTCTCCACAATAGTATTTCGTTGTTTGAAATCTAGTTGACTCACACTTGAAAACAAAATTTGTTTTCTTGGTTTAGCTGCTGAAAGATTAGAGAATGAAATTGAACTATTGGATGTTAAAATTGGATCATGTGATTTCCAAGATCCTAAACAGTTCTTGGAAGGTCGTCATCCTCCAAAAAAGAAGGAAATTGTTATACCGTTTGATTTGCAGATAGAGGAAGAATATGGTTATGAGCTTGATATTTTAGAGTTGGAATCAAGGTTCAGCCTTGGTGAAGAAAATGAAAAGGATATCCAGGATCAAATTGTCATTGAGAGCTTAAAATGGATATCAATAAATTGTGTCTTTTATGATCCCATAGTTGATTACATGGAAGAGTTCTACAGTCCAATTTTTCAATTATTTTTTCAGTATGAAAAACATATGCATCTTCTCTTACCTTTATCATTTTAGAATACAATTGGCTTTTGGTTCAAGTGCAAGCAATGGGTTCAAGTATTAGATCAGCTCATTGACTGGCTTTATTGGAGGTTTCATGTTGCTTGAATCAAATATGAATATTGCAGTTGTTAGGGTAGGTAGGAGCTGTTGGGGTTCTTGTGATTTGGCAGATTGGCATGCCAAGTGACAAGACAACATGCAAACCAAGCTTTAGAGCTCTAGGATCTAGCCCTCCTAGTCTCAAAGAGGGATCTCTCAATATGTTTCTAAGGATGTGTCTTGAATGGTTTATAAGTTGATTTTAGGCTAGTTATGAAGTGTAGGTTTGTTTGTTTTTTTTGGTTGGAAAAATGTGTTTCATGATGTGTAGATAGAGCATGGGAAACTACAAGCCATTGGGAAATGGAGTCATGTGAAAATCCAAATAGTTATGACTGAGAAGGAAGGGAAACCAGAGAGCAACTCTAACTCGTTCAAGGATCTGTTGAATAATATAGGTGGAATGGGATGAAAATTAAGGACTAAGAGTGAAAAGAAAACTAAACCCTTTCACAATGACTTAAAGGATTCGGGGAATGCCCTATTTCCTCCAGTAAGCTCACTGTTGAGAGATTAATCAATAAAGACATACAATTTCATTCAAAGAAGAGGGAATGCCTTATACATCTAGGACTGCAATTATAGAGACCTTTAACACAATAATTACAATAAGGAACAAGGGGTATGATTGAAACAGACCTCTCTGTCAAACTGCAAGCATTAATAATCAAAGGGAGATTTCAGATACAACATTCAGTGGAAAAGAAAGAGGGAACGCCTAAACAGTCTTTAGCACAACTGAATTAACCATTTCTGAAATAAAACAAACTGAATATTCAAGATAGCAATTAGACTACCCTGTCGTGTTCAGTAGTAGAAAACATATAAACAGTGAAGGATAAATAGGACAAACATGCTTCTAAGATACATTTCTCTGCCTAAACTTTTTATCCTACTGTAAGTGAAAGCATAATGGAAAAAAGTGATAAACGGGGGAATAACATTAACAATAAGAGATTACTTCACAAAAACTAGGCTCAGGGATCCAATGGTCCAACCTCCTTCATTCAATAGAGAAAACAGAGACTTCCACACTCCTTCAGAACACCAATTCTTCTTCAAAGCAACAATCTATGTATTACCTTTGAAATCACCAAATGCCAACCTTTTACAATGAGACTTCAAAGAGTCTTTATAGGAAAAATGAGGAAAAGTAGGTAAAGAAGGTTTTAATGATCATCAGAGATAGGAGAGGGCATTCGAATGCTCCATCCTGTGTCATAAACATAACATTAAATTCTAGACAGATTTAGTAACCTTGTTTCTTGTTAAGACTATTTTGATGTGACAGAAATCACTCGCAGGGTGTCCTTGGGAGGAAAAACCATCTGGAGTGGTACTGTTATCTTCTTAGGAGTGAGTTAAGTGGAAGAATGGGCCTTGAGGACTCCCATACATCTAAATAACTTCTTGTGAAATTTTTTAGTAGCTTCTTTGGTGTAATAACTGCTTGGCAGGCTTTTGAGCAAGGAGATGGGCTATGTCTGTGTCAGTCAACATTCTACACTAATAACTGCTCTGTATCTTTGTACTTCAACCTGTTTTAGCTCTGTTTATGCTTTGACTTTGTTGATTGCTTGAACTTCTTCTGTACTGATGCCCTCAAAGGTTTTACTAATATTCTATGCCTTGTCTTCTGCCACTGGATATGCGATCCTCATCTTTCTAAGTGTTCTGTGTACAGGTGGAGGTTTTCGCCGAGCTGGAGGGTTTACGGAGGGTTTACTGAGGTTTTATGTCTATGACCCATTAACTGTCATGAATTTACCCTTCATTCTGGTTTCTTTGATGGTGATTCCTGGCCATGAGATTTTTATCTAAGCCTTTGTGTCACCTTCGTGACTGTAGAAAAAAATGCTAACAGAGTTACTCTTTTAAAACTACAAACACACAATAACTCGTTATGAAATCCTGCAAGCTTGGTTTAGGCTGCTTGCAGAGGCTATGGGGCAGCAGAGGAGCAGTGAGGAGGTGGTGCATGCAGCGGAAAAATGGAAGAAACCTTGCCAGAGTAGCTGACCAGGTCCAATGGAGGTCTAAGTGCAAAAGGGGACATGGACTGTTAGATCAAGATGATCTACGGTGGAGATCTCTTGATGAGCGTTTTGGGAGAGATGACGGGAAACAAATGAATTGAGATGGTGATATAACATGGACCATGCGATCTCAGAGAAGAAGTATGGCAGAAAACTAGGAATGGTTTTCGCATAAAAAAATGGGGGGAGACGGTTTTGGCGAATGGAATGCGATTCCATACACCGGGTGACACGTGGATTCTTAAAACCACCTATTTCTCAAAATTTTGAAGCTCTAATCCTCAGGAATAAAAATTTTGCGATATGGAGTGTCAATCGTCGAATCATGAGGTTTTGATCGAACGGTGTGAGTCGCATGTGATGGGCACAAAGATGCAGGGGAGGAAAACATGGTGGGATAGGTGATGACATGTGATGTTTGTCGCATAGTGGGCAGGTGTTGGCTTATCGGGATAAGTCCCGATCGTCAGATCTTTCGAATGGACGATCGAGATTTAGAGAGGATACGGGAATGTTAAAAAGGGAAGAAGGCGCGGTATTTGCCCGATGGCTGTTGATCTATGTAGATCAACGGTCCAGATTCGCATGAGACCATAACGTCGGGAAAAAGAGAATAGATGGAAGGTCAGGGTTTTTAACATGAGGGCTCAATGTTTTGAGTGCTCGGTTGCGGGGCCTAGTCATATGAGACAGAGGGCTAAAGGATATAAGCCCTTGGGGGATTTAAAACTTTATAGTGCAAAAGACTGTTTTTAGGCCAGAATAAAGGGTTTTTAAGGCCAAAACGAAGTTCCGATAGATGAAAATGGAGGGATTTAAACCAAATAAATGGGAGATATAAGGTTAAAAATGGATATTGATGCTTTTGGAGGTTAAGATGGAGGAAAAGGAAGATTTATAGGGGGAAGAATGAATGATATGGAGGAAATAATGAAAATGAAATGGAGAGGTGAAAATGAAAGAGTGGAGTCTTGGAAGTAGTTTTCATTAGCAAACAGCAGATTTTGGAGACCTTTTTGAGGGAAACAATAGTGAAGATTATTTCAAAGGGCAGAGAATCATCATAAGACTTCAAAGATGATGGATTTTCAAAGGAAATATATCTCTTGAAGGCTTGAAAACAAATTTAGCCACCATTTGGTATATTATAATTTATAGGTGGCTAACATTGGCTCCACTTGGGGAGGACAGCTAACTCTCCAGGTGTCCAAAACCTCAGTTGTAAATATCTGGCTTAGCAGAACAGTGCCATTCCATTGGGCGGAATTCTTCATTTAACAACCTTTCACTATCCTGCAGCAAGAAATCCATTTGAACAACACTTCTACCTACCCCAAACTATTTTTCCTAGCATTGTTTTCTTCTAAGAGTGCACTTGGACTGGCAAACTCTTTTCCAACATTTTATTTTGAAAATAGAAAAATAAACCTATCTAATGCTACCCTTATTTCTTCCAAGGGTCCAGATTAAACAGTTGGACTCTTAATTATCTACCTAAACTACTATCTGCCAGGATTAAACTGTCTGACAGATTTCATTCTCTACATTCTAAAACTGAAATTTAAATACAAACAAACCAGGGTTAGACTGTCTGATTTGTTGTGGGTCCATGGCATAAAGATAGGTTGCACATGAACTGTAACTTTGCAGAAAATTGAAACAAAATTGGGAAGGCTTCAAACTCTGAAAATTAAGAGCATCCTTCCTTCTTCTTGTGACTCAGATTTTGAGCTTTTTAGAGTCACCTTTCTTTCTTCATTTCGACTCTAGTTTTGATCCTATTAGATTTTTTTTCTTCTTCTTTTCTGGTTCAAGTTTTGAGCATGTTAGAACCAGTTCTCTCTCTTCTATCCTAATCTGTTCTACTGATAAGCCAATATTAAACAGTTTGGCAAATCTTCTTCACTATCCTATCAGCAGTAAATTGAAATCTGCCCAATCATGATTAGGCTGTATGATTGGACAGTAGTGCTCCTTAAAATAGTGGCATTTGAGTTTGCACACTTTCATATTTTCATTTATTTTGGTATGGGGCTATACCTTTCTTGTTTTATTTCTGCCCTCTTTTCTATTTTTTATTGTTTTTGTATTTTTCTTTCCATTTTTCTTTATGCAAATGGTATGTACAATGGATAAAAACTCTGAAACTAAGACTCTTGACAGAAATAGTGTTTAAGCATCCTGCCATTGATAGGACCTCCCAACACTTCTTCACCATTCAGTTCTTGCAGAAAAAATGCATTATGCCCTCTCATGGAATGAATAATGTAGGGCCCTTTCCATAGATTTTCAAACTTACCTTGTTTTCCTTTCTCTTCCCTCCTTGAATCCCATTTCAGAACCACATTTCCAACTTGGAAGTCATTTTCTTTACTCCTTTTGTCAAACAACGTTTTGATGTTTTCTTGGACTTTTTGAGTTCTCTAATAAAATTCTTCTCTGGTCTGCTGCAAATGGATGGTCTGATTGATCCTTCTCTGCATATCATTTTCTTCAGCTTGTACTTCCTGAAGGAGTTTCATGACTGGAACTCCTAAGAATGTTGGGAAAACAACATCCATTCCATAGACCAGCTGATAGGGGGACATATTAATTGAATTTTTGGTGGTTAACCTGTCAGCCCACAAGGCATGAACAAGCTTACCATGCCATGCTTTCTGATTCTGCTCCAACAACTTTTTGATGATGTTGATCAAGCTCTTGTTTGAGGATTCAGCAAGTCCATTTCCTTGGGGGTAATAGGCAGTGGAATGGCCCAAGGTGATCTAATATTTATGAAAGAAATCAACCATCCTCTTGGATTTGAAGGTAGCAGCATTGTATGTGATTATTTTTCTAGGACAACCAAATCTGCATAATATGTTGGTCTCAAGGGATTTAATCATGATAGATTCAGTAGCATTCCTAGTGGGTATGGCCTCTATCCATTTGGTAAAATAATCAGTGGCTGTGAGGATCCATTTGTGCTGGGCTGAGGAGGGTGGATGGATTTCCCCTATGAAGTCCAAACCCCAATGTTGAAAGGGTGTTTCAACACTAATATGTTTCGAGGGTAAGGGCAAGAGCTTTCTTCTACCATCAAAAATTTGGCACTTGTGGCAAGACATTACTAGTTTGTGGGTGTCTAGAAAAAATGTGGGCCAATAGTAACCATATCTGAGGATCTTTTTTGCTGTGGTATTCCAATTTAAGTGCCCTCCACATTCTCCTTCATGCATTTCATGCATGATTTTTCCTACATCAGCCTCAAGTAAACATTTTAGTAATATCCCAACAGCATTTTTCCAATATAAAACTCCATCTATTATACAATAATTTAAAGCCTTCTGTTTGACAAATCTGGATTTTGTTTTTGACAAAGAAGGAGGAGAATTTAAATAAAGCAACACATAAATGATGTCAGCATACCATGGAGAGTTCATGAATTTTTCTTCAGTAAATGGTGTTGGGAACTCTTCTATCTCTTCCAAGGCATCAACCATATTCATATCTAGTGCTTTGAAATTAGACTCGGCCATGAGTTTTGCTAATCCTTGTCCCTTGAAGAGTTTGGTAGGCCTAATTTCTAAGTCATATTAAAGAATAGTGGAAATCCATTTTCCCCTTTTACCATCTGGGTCCTGACTTAGAATATATTTGACTACAGTGTGTGGCACAAAGGCAATGATATGTGAATGTAAAATTTACACCCTAAAGTCCTTTAATGCTTTTACCAGTGCTAAGGCTTGCTTCTCCATGATATTATATTTGAGTGGGGAATGTCTTAAGGCTTTACTAAAGAAGGATATAGGTTGTTCTTGCCCCAAGCTATTCTTTTGCAACAATACTACAGCTATTGTATGTTCAGATGCAAAGGAAGAAATATAGAAATCTTTGGTGAAATCAAGACTGATGAGGACTGGCGCTTGAGTAAGGGCTTGCTTTACCAGTTCAAATGATTTTTTAGCTTTCATTGTCCATTTAACACCTACTTATTTCTTGAGCATATTAGTGATGTTTCTTAATAGCTCAGAAAGGTTGGGGATGAACCTCCTCAAAAAATTTATCTTTCCAATGAAAGACTGTAATTCTTTGATATTTCCTGGGTGGCTGATATTCAGTATGCCATCAATTCTTTTAGGATCTATTTTGATCCCTTCTTTAGAGATTATGTGACCAAGAATTTTACCTTCCTGGAGGCCAAAGAGTTTCTTTTTGGGATTTAAAGACAAGCCAAACCTTCTGCATTTCTCAAAAACCTTCCTTAAATGTTCCAAATGTTCTTCATTAGTTTTGGAGAAAACGGTAATGTCATCAAGGTAAATGATTATAAAATAGCCTATGTCTTCTGAGAAGGCTATGTCCATGGCCCTCTGGAAAGTGGCCCTTGCATTCATCAAGCCAAATGGCATTTTGACATACATGAATGTCCCCCAAGGTGTAGTAAAGGTTGTCTTATGTTGATCACCTGGGAGGACTAGAACCTGATTGTAACCTGAGAACCCATCCAACAATGATATTCTTTTTGACCCAAATACTTTTTGAAGAATGTGGTCCATCTTCGGCAAGGGGTAGTTATCTTTCAGAGAGGCTCTATTAAGGTTCCTGAAGTCAATACATAGCCTAATATCCCCTGTCTTCTTCCTAACAGATACTAGATTGGAAACCCAATATGAGTATCTGAGAGGAACAATGATCCCTACATCATACATCTTCCTAATTTATTTTTCTACTGCAGGCAATAAAACAGGGTTTATCCTCCTTAATTTTTGTCTGAAAGGTTTCTGGTTTTCCTTAAGAGGAATCTTGTGTTGAATGATGCTAGTGTCATATGATTTCAAATCTTTATAGTCCCATGCAAAAACATGTATAAACTCTTTGAAGAGTGCTATGTATTGTTGTTTGATGTGGGCAGGAAGGGTGCTAGATAACTTAACCATTTTAGGCTCAATTGGGTTGCCTATGTTGTGCTCTTCCACATTAGTTTCCATGGGTTCTGCTTTCGGTTCCTTAGCCACATCGTTGAAATCAAAGAGTTGTTCTAATGGAGCAAGGCCTTTGGGTATGGTATCACCTTTACATTCTAGAACTTCGAGGTCCTTTTGGTTTGGATCATTAGATAATTATGCTTTGAAAAGATGATCAAACTTATTTATATCAGTAGGGGAGGAAGACCCTGTTTCAGGAATTTGTTCCCCATATAAACATTCCTTTTCATGGCTAAAACTTGGTGATGCTGTGGAAAACTCATTTTTTGACTGCAGGAAATCCTCTATATGTTTATCATTTTTAAACACCTACCAATGATATTTGTTATCAGGAATTGCTGGTCTATTTTTCACCTTTATAATGAACTGTTCATCGATTTGTGGTATCTGGAAATTACTAGCAGCAAAAGCAAATTCATTTTCAAAGTGATTTTGGGCTCTCGGTATGAACATGAGTTCATATTTTTCGAAATTTTTTAGGATATCTAACACAGTGTTTCTATATTCTCTGAGTCTGGGGTTTTTGGTTGAATATTCCCCTTTGATTTATCTAATGATTAACTCAGAATCTCCCTACACTGATATCCTTTTGGCCTTTAAATCTTTAAGTATGTGTAGGCCAAGGAGAAGGGCTTCATATTCTGCAATGTTGTTGGTGCATGAAAAATCTAATTTGCAGGCATGTCCTTTGTTTGTGTTATGTATCCATACACCAGCCGCTGCACTATTTTTGCTGCAAGAGCCATCAAAGATCATTCTCCAAAGTGTTTTTTTTTCATTCTCATCTGTTTTGCGTTGCTCAAAGCTACTGGGAGTTTATATTTCTAGAGTTTGAGAGGAAGACAATTTTGAATGCTCCAGTGCACTAATGTCCTGCTCATTTTCCTTGTTTGTTTTGGTGACTTCATATTCATTGTATAAAATAAAGGAATCTAGATCTGAATGGGTGGAATAAATAGGAGTTTTGTGAGGTTTTTCCTTGCTGCTCACCATGTATTTCATGAGGGTTTCTCTATATAATCTTCTGGTTTGACCAAACACTGGTATGGTGGCATAAGACATATCCATTTGAAGGGTGCCCTGAATCTTAGCTCCCTGTGATCTAGACAAGAGCATGCCATATTTTGGGGGAATTTCAGCCACTACTACATCCATTACAAGATTCTTGGCAGGAATTTGAGACAAGTTAACACACAAATCTTTAATTAAACCCAAGCATTTGACCCTTCTGGAATTAAAGGAATACAATTCTTTATATGGTCTAGTAATCTCTAAGCCTAAGCTTTCCATTATTATCTTGGGCATAAGGTTGTGTGATGCTCCTGATTCTAGCATGGCATTGTGTAAGATCTTTTCATGTATGTTTAGACTGACATAGAAGGGAGGCACAACCCCTTCCTGGTATTTTTCTTCAATTTTAGGACCAAAAAACAGCTCTGGCTTGGCATCTGTCAAGTTCAAAGCAGCAGTATCAACATGTATATTCAGAGCCTTTAGGACCTAGTTTCTATACACTTCCTGGGTCACTAATTCAACCAGACGTATGTTAATTTTAATCTTTGCAATCTCTCCCTCAAGGCTGAAAGGAACTTTTGATTTTGTCATATTTACATCTGTTTTTTCAATTGAATTTCTTTCAGCAATTCTAATTTGATGAACTTTGTTTGGACTGTTATTTGGGACAGTTTTACTAGGGCCACTAGCTGAGGTGCTAGGGAAACTCTGTTCAACATTTGGCTAGCTACTTTTCTCTTTGTTTAAATCTGCTTTTTTAGCCAAAATGTTGGTTTTCTCTATTATTTTCTCAAGCTGATTTTCTGTATTTTTCTTAACAGCAGAGCTATTGTTTTTGTCATTTGGACTATCTATGTTCCCTTTGCTTCATATATCATAGTGTTTGTGTACCTCCATTATTGCATTCTCAAACCCCAATCTATAATCTTTAGACTCCTCATATGTATCTTCCTTTGGTTCTAAGGAGAAGAAACCCTATTCTTATTCAGTGAGGAAAAAATCATCCCCATTGTCTGATCCAATCAAGTTTACATGGTTTTCTCCCAACCTTTCAATCTCTCCTTCTTCCTCTTGATCTATGTAGTTTTTTTGGAAGGGAGGCCTAATTTTTTGGTCATTATCTCTTTGTCTATCTTGATTGTTGTCTCTCCTGAAATTCTGATTTCTATTTCTATTTTGGAGGTTGTTTTGGTGTTCTCTTGGTGGCACTCTATCATTCAAGTTTATCTTTTCAAGCATTCTCTCCATTACCTTTACTAGGTTGCCAATATTTGTATTAGAGGATGAGTTTGAGGGTGCAGTATCATCTTTATAAGTTACCCTCTTCTCGGATCCTAGCATAGCTCTTTTCTCGATTAAGTTTGCTTCTACACTCACAGTTCCCTTTTGCATGTCTTCTAGAGTTAAATAATATCTTTCCTTTAGTTGATAGGCCATATCAGCATCAAAGCCTTTAGGATATTTTACTAAGGCTAAGCCTTGGGGAGGTTTCATGTGAGGTGGAAGAGCATTGTAGACACTGTTAAACCTAGTAGAGTACTCATGAACACTCTCTCCCTCATTTCTTTTAAGACTGTTATACTCTGCTAATATTTGGAGAGGGTTTCTTTTGATTTCCCATTTTTTTATGAATGTTTGATGCAAAGAGGGAAGGTCATTGATGTTATTAGAAGTTAAGCCTTTAAACCACCTTTTTACTTCTCCTCCTAAACTTTGAGCAAATATTCTCATCTGTATGGACTCATCTTCTATTTCCATATAATCAAAAGCACCTTCCATCCTATCTACATTTTTTTGAGCTGTGGTAGATTATTTTCCAGTGAAATGGGGAATTTTAGACTGATAGTCATTTGGAAAAGGAACCATAGGTTGTGGTAACACTAATGGGGCATACCATGCTGCCATGGCTGGAAAGAAAGGTGGATTTACAGTGGGTGGATTGAAATGAGGGAAAATGGGCTGAAATGGAGTGTTTTGGACAATGGTGGTATGGATTAGAGTGGAAGAAACAGTTGGGCCAGCAAACTGGTTTTGAGCGGATTGGTTATGAAAGAGGCTAAAGTGGTGAAGAAGTTGTGAATCAGGAGGAGTAGAAGGTGAAGCTTCTCTAATAAAGCTCTGTTGCAAGCCTGCAGTTTCAAGGTTAGTTTGGTTTAAATCACTTTTAGATCTAGTTCTAAAAATGTTCTTAGTATGATGTAAGTAAAAGTGTAAATCTTCCAATACAACGAGGTTTTCAAGGAGAGATTTTGTTCTTGGGATGCTCCTATCAACAGCTGATTTTCCAGATCTAGAATTCTGCCACAGAATTCTTTTTGGATTGTCAAATATTGTAGGAGGATTAGGGTCTGGATGAGATCTAGTGTTGATCCTATGTGAAGCCAGGCTGCTTTTCAAAAATTGAGAGAGGCTGAAGTTTGTAGGAACTGTCTTGAAAGTTTTGCCTCATAGAATATCTTATCTAATATGGGACTAGGCTTCTCAATTTCTTCAAGGCTGGTTAACACAGCCCTAAAGAGATCTGGAGACCTATATGGGTAATAGGCCTACTGCGGATAATGGAGTCACCAGGTGGAATTTTTAGCTTTTTGTGAAGGTAAAATGTTTTATGGTTCCACCACCATGCTTATTATGAAGCCAATCTGAAATATTTTTGGGTTTTGTACATTTTTATGGTTATGAGAGTGTCCTATGTCTAATCTTACACTTAGCTAAGGTGTTCAAACAAAAAGAGTCTACTCTATGGCCCACTAACTGATTTTCTTAGAGATTTGTAGGAGTAAAGAGTGCACAAGAGTTAGCTGGACTATCATATAATCAGTAGGGTCCCACTGTGATCGTCATTATGTTGGGGTTCTTGTGATTTGGCAGATTGGCATGCCAAGTGACAAGACAACATGCAAACCAAGCTTTAGAGCTCTAGGATCTAGCCCTCCTAGTCTCAAAGAGGGATATCTCAATATGTTTCTAAGGATGTGTCTTGAATGGTTTAGAAGTTGATTTTAGGCTAGTTATGAAGTGTATGTTTGTTTGTTTTGTTTGGTTGGAAAAATTTGTTTCATGCAGTATAGATAGAGCATGGGAATCTACAAGCCATTGGGAAATGGAGTCATGTGAAAATCCAAATAGTTATGACTGAGAAGGAAGGGAAACCAGAGGGAAAATCTAACTCGGTCAAGGATATGTTGAATAATATAGGTGGAATGGGATGAACATTAAGGACTAAGAATGAAAATAAAACTAAACCCTTTCACAATGAATTAAACGATTCAGGGAATGCCCTATTTCCTCCAGTAAGCTCATTGTTGAGAGCTTAATCAACAAAGACATACAATTGCATTCAAAGAAGAGGGAATGCCTTAGACATCTAGGACTACAATTATAGAGACCTTTAACACAATAATTACAGTAAGGAACACGGGGTATGATTGAAACAAACCTCTTTGTCAAACTGCAAGCATTAATAATCAAAGGGAGATTTAAGATACAACATTCAGTGGCAAAGAAAGAGGGAATGCCTAAAGAATCTTTAGCATAACTGAATTAATCATTTCTGAAATAAAACAAACTGAATATTCAAGAGATCAATTAGACTACCTTGCCATGTTCAGTAGCAGAAAACATATAAACAATGAAGGATAAACATGATAGAGGTGCTTCTAAGATACATTTATCTGCCTAAAATTTTTATCCTACTGTAATTCAAAGCATAATGGAACAAAGTGATAAACGAGGAATAACATTAACAATAAGAGATTACTTCACCAAAACCAGGCTCAGGGATCCAATGGTCCAGCCTCCTTCATTCAACAAATAAAACAAAGACTTCCACACTCCTTCAGAACACCAATGCTTCTTCAAAGCAGAAATCTATGTATTACCTTTGAAATCACCAAATGCCAACCTTTTACAATGAGACTTCAAAGAGTCTTTATAGTAAAAATGAGGAAAAGTAGGTAAAGAAGGTTTCAATGATCATCAGAGATAGGAGAGGGCATTCGAATGCTCCATCCTGTGTCATAAACATAACATTAAATTCTAGATAGATTTAGTAACCTCATTGCTTGTTAAGACTATTTTGATATGATAGAAATCACCCACAGGGTGTCCTTAGGAGGAAAAACCATCTGGAGTGGTACTGTTATCTTCTTAGGAGTGAGTTAAGTGGAGGAATGGGCCTTAAGGACTACCATACTTCTAAATAACTGCTTCTGACAGTTTGTAGTAGCTTCTTTGGTGTAATAACTGCTTGGTAGGCTTTTGAGTGTGGAGATGGACTATGTCTGTGTCAGTCAACATTCTACACTAATAATTGCTTTGTCTCTTTGTACTTCAACCTGTTTTAGCTATGTTTATGCTTTCACTTTGCTTATTTCTAGAACTGCTTCTATATTGATGCCCTCAAAGGTTTTACTAATCTTCTATGCCTTGTCTTCTGCCACTGGATATGCGATCCTCATATTTCTGAGTGTTGTCTGTATAGGTGGAGGGTTTCACCGAGCTAGAGGGTTTACCGAGGGTTTACTGAGGGTTTATGTCTATGACCCATTGACTTTCATGAATTTACCTTTCATTCTGGTTTCTTTGACGCTGATTCCTGGCCCTGAGATTGATATCTGAGCCTTTGTGTCACCTTCGTGACTGTAGAAAAAATTGCTAATAGAGTTACTCTTTTAAACCTGCAAACACAAAAAAACTCATTATGAAATCCTGCAGGCTTGGTTTAGACTGCTTTCAGAGGCTCTGGGGTGGCGGAGGAGAAGTGAGGAGGTGGTGCAAGCAGCAGAAAAATGGAAGAAACCCTGCCAGAGCAGCTGACCAAGTCCAATGGAGGTCTGAGTGTGAAAGGGGACGTGGACCGTTAGATCAAGATGATCTACGGTGGAGATCTCTTAATGAGCGTTTCGGGAGAGATGATGGGAAACAAATGAATTGAGATGGCAATATAACATGGACCGTGCGATCTCAAGGATCGAAGACTGGGATTAAAACTGAAAGAGATGTTGCGGAGGGCAGCGATATGGCAAAAAACCGGGAATGGTTTTTGCATAGCAAAATGGGGGGAGACGGTTTTGGTCAAATGGAATGCGATTCCATACATCGGGCAACACGTGGATTCTTAAAACCGCCTATTTCACAAAATTTTGAAATGCTAATCCTCAGGCATAAAAATGTTTTGATATCGAGTGTAAGTCGTCGGATCATGAGGTGTTGATCGGATGGTGCGGGTCACATGCGATGGGCACAAAGATGCAGGGGCAGAAAACATGGTGGGCTACGCAATGATGTGTGATGTTTGTCGTGTAGTGGGCGGGTGTTGGCTTATCAGGTTAAGTCCCAATCATCAGATCTTTCAAATGGACGGTCAAGATTTAGAGAGGAGACGAGATTGTTAAAAAGGGAAGAAGGTGTAGTAAATGAAATATATGGAGGAAAGGAGGCTCGATGGTCGTTGATCTATGTAGATCAACGGTCCAGATTCGCATGGGACCATAACTTCAAGAAAAGGAGAATAGATGGAAGGTCGGGGTTTTTAACATGAGGGTTCAATGTTTTAAGCGCCCGGTTGCAGGGCCTAGTCATATGAGACGGAGGGCTAAAGGATATAAGCCCTCGGGGGCTTTAAAAATTTATAGTGCAAAATATTGTTTTTAGGCCAGAAAAAAAGGGTTTTTAAGGCCAAAATAGAGTTTCGATAGATGAAAATGGAGGGATTTAAACCAAATAAACGGGAGATATAAGGTTAAAAATGGGTTCTAATGCTTTTGGAGGTTAAGATGGAGGAAAAGGAAGAGTTATAGGGGGGAGAATGAATGATATGGAGGAAATAATGAAAATGAAATGGAGAGGTGAAAATGAAAGAGTGGAGTCTTGGAAGCAGTTTTCATTAGTAAACAGCAGATTTTGGAGACCTTTTTGAGGGAAACAATAGTGAAGATTATTTCAAAGGGAAGAGAATCATCATAAGACTTCAAAGATGATGGATTTTCAAAGGAAATATATCTCTTGAAGGCTTGAAAACAAATTTAGCCACCATTTGGTATATCAGAATTTATAGGTGGCTAACAGGAGCGTCTGTGAATAGATCAAGTAGATTAAGCGTCTTTTCAGTATGTATACATTTTTTTTTTCGAGATTAATCATCAAGCTTAAGCCCAAGGAGAAGGCCATAAGAGCTTGGTGAAGTCTTCATAAATTTCTGAGTTTTTTTTTCCAAGAAGATGGATGGCACTGGAACTACAGGTTCTTTGGTGTACCACAGGGGCACACCATCCCAAGTGGAGCCACTGTTATCACTCATAATTTTGTGAGTCATTTCTTGACATGGTCATACAGTTCAATCTTCAAAACGGTAAGTTCTCCTTAAACCTTTTCCAATTTGGCATAGGAAATCTCATTTTTTCATATTTAACCTATCCTAAGTTTCAAGACCACCCTCATTTCATCTTAAAACCACCTCCATATAGGCCACATCATGTCCCATCAGTCATCATTTGCTGACATATTCCATTTCCCAATATTTTTAATTAGAAAAGGTCACTTTAGCCAAAATTTCTTGTTTTCGTAGCGAATTCAGTGTAAAATAGGAGAAAAATTCTACGAAACTCACTAATAATTTTGTAGCAAATATGAAGCATTTCTCTGTTTTCTCACTTTGAGCAGTCAACTTCAAGGGGCATTTTTGGGCAACCAGAATGGTATTTTAAGAAAATGAGAGAGGGTATTTTCAATAACATATCAAGTAACCATAACCTCTTTCACTTTTCTCAAAGGTGCTACAAATTGGGATATATAGGGATGTATTTCAGCCATATTTTCAGAATGCATAATTTTCTTGTTTTATACATGTTTTTAGAATGCCGATTATGGACAGCTAGAGATGTGTTGCAAAAAAAAAAGATAATTTTTTATTTACGACATACTGAACTACCAAAACCTCATTCAGTTTTGCAACATATATCAAGGATAGGGAGATAAGAGCTAATATCTGAACCCTATGTTTTCGAAAAAAACAGAGTCATTTTAGTGATGAATAAACTTGCTAAAGGTGAAAATGATGTTTTTTGAAGAGGGTAAGAGGAAATTTTGCATGATTATATTTCATTATATCACTTTTCATACCTATAGGTGAAATTCAGAAGAAAAATAAATATTTTTGAGTTTTCTTCATTAACAGATAATTTCGTAGCGTGCTCCAGGCTTGAAGGCCAAAAACGCTACGAAAATTCCTATAGGTGCTTTTTTTGCTTTAAAATCCAATTTTGGCATGATTTATGGGGGTATATTGATGTGTTCAAGGTATCATGACATGATGAAGGTGTTATAAGAGCAAATAAGTCAATAATATTGATGCAAAAGCCTTTTTCCCCATGCTACTAAAACAAGCTATGAAAATTTCTAAACATGATTGTTTTAGCAGTTGACTTCAAGTTTGATTTCAGAACAAATGAAAAATTATTTTGGAAATATGAAAGAGGTTTTTCTTCAATACAGGTTCATCTATAAAAACCTCTCTTAGTTTCTATAAATCCATCAGGGTTTTTAAATTATACACTCATATTTGAAGCCTATTTTTCAGAATTTTCACTAACCAGATTTGTGAAAAAATTGTAAAAATTCGACTTGGAGGAGGTCCAGCTCAGCATCCACGTGGCATAATGACACATCAACACTATATTAAACTCATAAAATCAGTTTTTTTCAGTTTATAAGGGTTATTAAATTTATATGTTGAACTATTAATGAAATAAGAGTCCTTTTTGTATTCAAACTCTACAAAACATAAATATCCCTAGGAAGTCTCCAAGTGATGGAATCATGTTTGAAATAGGTCTCTGAGGTGGGGATTTAAGGGGAGTAAGGTGGCATATCATTTGTATGAGTAATCACTCTATAAAGGAGAGACTTTTAGAGTTAGAAAGGGTTGGGATATGTTATGAAGTCACTACTCTTGTAATCTTTGTCCATCAGTAATATACAGTTGCAGCAGCCTATTTCAGACTTGAGATTCTTCTATGTGTTCTTATGTATGTTTCTTATATCAGCCTTTTACTTTCTCTCCAATTTTCTAGTTGTATGATCACTTGGAATTCATGATTACATGCTCCAACTTCCATTTATACACTTAGTCTATTGTTTTGTCATGTTTTATTAGTTTTCTTATGTATAATCACTTCGAATTCATGGTGACATGCTCCAACTTCTTGTATGCATATAGCTTGTTGTTTTATCCTTCATGTGTGGTTTTATAAGAACACAATTTCCTCAACTTCCATGAGATAGATTTTCTTGTGACTTAGTTTTCATATTGACTCCATAAGCCCAATGGTAGTAAACCTTATACAATTTTCACCTACACAAAAATAAATTCAATCCAATTTAGAGTTAGCCATCTGCTTTCAAGTTGTTCATTGCATATCCTTTATCCTTTGACAGATCCCTCTTAAATTGGAAAGGCTAATTTCTAGTTACAATTGGTTTGAAATAGCTTCTCCAAGTTGAGCATTGAAGCATCCCAACAAGACTCAATTTGGTGATAACAGATACCACGAGATAATTCAATGTACCACTTGGTAGCGACACCAGTAAGAGTCCATTGGAAAAGACAGAGTCAGATACAATCATCAACCCAAGGGTTAGAGGAACACCATAGATGGTAGGTCATAACATGCGCTTGGAGGTCTTCTACGGACTTTCCCTCAAACTTAGGACAATCACCAGGAATTTGGGTTGGAACTGGAGGCCAATATGGGTTATGAAGGATTGGATTGTTCGTCAAATTTGACACATCAGGCAGTTCTAATGTAGCAAGAAACGGTAATTGAGGATTAAAATTCTTTGCAGGTCGTTGATAAATACTAGTGTTAGCATTTCACCCAGTTTGAGAGAAATTTTTCCCCCATATGTTTTGTCTTGGAGGATTATGTCCATAGGGGTTATAAGCCTGATAATTCTGCCCATACTAGGGTTGAGGACTGGGATACTGATTTTGAACATACCACTGAGGTCCTTGTTGAGCAACATATGGATTTTTATGTGGAATGTAAGCATTGCCTTGAGGTGGATTATACACCATCTGGGATTGACCTTGAGGATAATAAGTGAAACCTTGGGGTGCACTATATACTACCTGAAATTGACCTTGAGGAGGGTAAGTAGTGCCTTGAGGTTGAGCAGGTTGTCCCTGCGGAGCAGGTTGAATAGGTTGTCCCTGTGGAGTAGGTTGAACAGGTAGTCCCTACGGATCAGGTTGAATAGGTTAAACCAGTTGTTGAGCAGGTTGAGCAGATTGAATCAGCTGTTGTGGTTGGACAGGTTGTCCCTACGGGGCAGGTTGGCCTGAAAAATTAGGGCCACCAGGTTTCCCTTGTGGAAGAGGTTGGCTTGATGGTTAGTATGGGCCAATATTCCCCTGAAAACCAGGTTGAACTGGTGTAGGACCATAGGGTTGTCCTTGTTTTACAAAATCTTGGCCTTGCTGAACGTAAGGTTGTTGCTGTTGCACAAAAGCTTGTCCCTGTGGTGGATACATTTTCCCCTCAGAAACATAAGATGCTCTTGGTTGAAATTTTGGTTGACCAGAAGGACCGTAGGGTTTTCCTTGTTGGCTCAAAGGTTTTCCCTGTAAAGGTTGTCCTTGCGGATGTAAGGTTGTCCCTGTGGACCAAAGGGTTGCCCCTGTTGGACTGAAGGTTGTCCCTGTAAGGTTTGTCCTTATAGGCCTGAGGGTTTTCCCTGTAAGGATGGTCCTTGACGGTAAAAAGACTAATAGGGATCAGCCGGAGGAAAATAAACAGGTTTATTAGGCTCAATCAGAGGCAAATACACAGGATTTTTGTATACATCATAATGATATGGAGGATTTCCAAAAGCTTGTGGCTACTGAGAACCCTGAGGTGTAGAACTCTGCGACTAAGAATCTAGAGAGGGAGCACAACATCACTGAATATCCAACAGATACTCATTGAATGCATAATCGCTAGGAATATAAGTAGAAACCATAGGTGCAATGCACGTAGGAGGGATTTCCACATCACGAGGTTGTGATCTACTCGCGGTGGGCCTAACCGGCATTATGAGATTGATAAAGATAGACCTACGAACAGTAGCAAACCCTGAAAACTAAGTCGTACTAACAATCAATGCACATGAATCCACACAAATAGTAGGTCGGATCGGGAGAGATGTAACAATGGTTGACGAGATGGGTGTTGAAGGCGACATTCCTAGTGTAGGAAAAACTGAACTTCATGTGGGAGCCACTGTACTGGATTATGTCATGGATGCAACGCCATAAATGATCTATCCCAGGGTACGATAACCGGGTGGAAGATACACCGATTGAGGGGAACGTTGACTAGAGACATACAAGAAATCTTCTGGGAAAATCTAATATTCCCCAGTAGAAACATATAGTTCTTCACTGTTGATAGGACTCGAGGAATCCATATCTGACGAGGTCGTAAGATCGTCAAAAAGACAACGAGGACTACGAGGTAAAGTAGCGGCTAATAACGACAATCTCGAAGTAAGAGGAGGGAATTCTTCCTCGCTCCCAAAACCATACCAAGAACCCTGAGGTGGCCAATTGAAATCAACTGACCCTTCAGGAGGAGACCAGGTAGCGAGAGGAAAGATACTCGAGAGTATAGGCTACGAAGACTTGACAGACCTAGTGGACTAAGGTGTTTCCAAAGAAACGTCAGAAAAAGGATCGCCACTAGGAGGCAGTGAAGACGATGATGAAACTGGTAGTTCTACCACTATGACAATGTTTTAAAAATGGGAAGGAAAAAAGATATCATATTCGAGGCTTCAAGATCAAACACTAAGGAACTACCAAAAATAGGCCAAGAAAAAATATTTAATGGGCATGTGATCGTAGGCAGTTAATTTTATGACATTGAGATGAAACTTTGTTGTTTCATGTTTTAAGAGTTGAGAAACAGGCAAAATATGACTCTAGTCACTTTCAGATTGAACAAGCATGAAAGGACAAGTGCTCGATGATCTTTTCACTTTTTAGAGAGTCACTAAAAGATCAAAATGACTACTTAGGTAATATAAGAAATAGGTTGTACCAAGTTTTTGTGAACTGCCATATACACCTTGGTGATAAAATGAAAGAGAAATGACCAAGGACTTGGCGTACATGCAGGTAGTTTCCCCGAATGCTTTTTTCGGTGTATCGCAGTTACAGGGTGGCAGACTCGGCTTCCTATGGATAAAGAATTGCAACCTATGAGGGTCTCCCTTTATATACACGACGGGACAAGGAGCACAAGTATGTACTAGTACTGTCTAATTCCAGGTGGCGAACGACAGCTACTAGGTTTAATGACGCCGGAACATGTCACTAGCCTAGACCCCTAAAATGTATGTGTTAGGTTTCAATGCTTCCTTATGTTAATTGAATTCATTTTAAGGTTTATCTTGAGTTAATTTTGTGATTTCAAGGCCTTACCGAATGTGATCACAAATTCCTAAATTCACGCTATATGCAAAAGAACATCATTTCCATTCAATGAATGTTATCTAAGAGAAGGATTGGAATCTATAAAAAAGTAGCAATCACTGAAACATAAGAATAATTCCACTAATGCATCTAATACAACCAAATGAGAAAAATTAAATCTTTCTCCGAGTTTTCTAAGATCTAGTAATGCGAAAGAACATTTTCATTTCCAATTTAAGTGAAAGAATGCAATTTTTTTGTCTTTTTGGATGAATGACGCACGCAATGCACTGTTACACTAAAAATCAAAACAAAAAATACTAGTTTTGAGCACTACAAATGTAACGATCTAAAACAAATAGATCTATGCAATACAAACATAAAATGCACTCAAAACAAGGATGCACGCTTCCAAGCAAACAATAGGCTTTCGAAACGACCCAACGAGCAATGTAATCTATGCTCAAAGTGACCAATGGAGAGTTAAACGAAAATGAGAGTGATCATCTAACAAACCAAAGACACAGAGAATATAGAGAAATACTAGCACAATCAGTCAGCAAAATGAAATGAAAAATATCAAGAGTGACTCAAACTTAACTCAGAAGGCTTAGTGAGAAGAGGGCCGAACAAAAACACTAGGCACCTAGAAACCCCAAGGCTACCAACTCCACTATTAAGATAATAGACAAAAATCTGAGAAGACCGAGACTATAGATTCAAAACAATCTCAATAGACCAATTTCAAAGTAAAAAAGCAACCCAGAGCCAAGAAACACTGACCAAAACTCAGAAAAAAGGTCAAATCAAACCCTACAGGATTCCTTTCAATTGTTGGGTTGTAATCCATGCCTAAAAGGTGTTGGCACACCTGTGCCAAAAGCAACATGTGCCAATTGGCATGACTATTCGAGGAAAAACCTCCCCAAGCTAGAAAATCATGGGAAAAAATAAAACCATTAAGTAGAGGTCAGACTTGACACTCTAGAACTTTATAGGATGGTTTAAAACAGTCATACAAGTCAAAGAAAGCAGAGAAATGATGCAACGATCAAAGTAGACTCAATAATCCAAACACTTGACAAACAACGAGACGGAAAACACATATTGGTCCCCAGCGGAGTCGCCAACTTGTTGTGTAGGTAAATCCCCTCTGCAGATAGAGGCGATCCCTCTAGCCCTAGGGTGGGTCTAGCAGCAAGAGGACATGCTAATGTGTCGATTCCTAGTTAATGAATGAAACTTAGTCGAGGTAGATGTCCTACCTTGGTTCCAACATAGTCATTGTAGTTGTGGCAGCAATCTCTTGATCTTCATCCACGGTGCATTGTGGTCCTTTTGCAGCAGTACTCAGGTTCCTGCACAAGGATCAAAGAATGAAAACAACATACAAAATGATGATTTCATTCATAACTATCTAATTGCTCAAGGAGAATTAAACGTTTTGCGTAAGATTAATAATATCAACACAAGACGGGAACCAAAATATCAATCATGTATTAAGTAAGAGAAAGAAAGAGATTACAACCAAATGAACCTTGACGTTGCAGCCTCCTTCAGCAATGTTATCACCCAAAAAAAACTTTTTTTAACATCATTGTGTCAAGTTTGTCTTTGATCACGATTCAAAATTGGGTTTACAAGTAGTTTAGGATTTGATTAAGGGTAGGTTAGATTTTTATAGTTCAAATTCCATCCTTAGGTTCAAATAAAGTCTTCTTTAAAAGTCCCTTCATGTCAAATATCCATCATTTTCATTTGTGGGTCATTTCCTAAAGTTTCATGTCAAAACTATTCAATTAGCCAAGAAACCTTGTTTTCGTAGTGCCCCCATTTAAAAAATTCAATTTGTGCTACGAAAGCGCTAATAGTTTCGTAGCGCAAACAGGTAAAATTACACTGTAGGTACTACGAAAGCGTATTTTTATAGTTGTCTTGTCATTTGAGCTGAAAAGTGTCAGAAACTATTTGGAAATGGTAGGTTAGTGATATGATGAGTCATGTAATGATGAGATTCGATGTACACATCCATTTTTTCAGTCATCATTGTCAGTATAGGTTATGAATGAGGCATCATTCAGTTATGAGATGACATTTTAAATTTCAAAATATTTCCTAATTTATCATTCTCATTTCCTTTTTCCTCCATTCGAAATGTCTGAGCTCTGAAGTGTCAAGACAAACCTGTGGTTTTTTCATACAAAGGTTTTCTACATCCCTATTCAAGCGAGGCTAATATAAAATTTATCAAGCGAGGCTGCTGGTTTTATATATTCAAGTGAGGCTGACAGGTTTTCTGAAAAGCATGGTAGAGGAAAAGAAAGTTCACAGAGGGGGACACTGCTTAAGGTATCAACTTGAAGACATGAAGGAAATAATTGAAGATCCAATAGTGATGGAAGCATTCAGAAGAGTAGGTTTCCTTCGGTTTTGTGAAAATTTGCGAGGTTGTCACACACAGGTATCAAAGGAATTTTCCATGAACTTCAATGGAAAATATACTAAGGTTGGGATGCTAAGTATGTCAATTACACCAGAGGTCATTGATGTTGTTACAGAGATACCAAGAGGTCAAGAAACTTGGTTCAAAGGTTTCAAATTTGATATGGAGAAATCTAAAGAGTTCATGAAGCCTGAGTATGCAGACATGGACCTTAATAACTCTATCCCTAGAATCTACATCAAAGACACTTATTCAAAACTACTGCTCAACATTCAGAAGTATTTTACATGTGAAGGCAGATATCATAAGGTTTACATATATCATTTCAATTTTCTTCTGCATTTCAATGGTAAGATTTCACTTGATTTTCCTTTTTATTTGCACAAGAGTCTTGCAAAAATGGCTGATAAAGTACAAGAAAAATCTGAAGGTAGTGAAACATCCTTGTTTCATCATGGTTTAATGAAGTTATTGATTTTAGATGAACTTCAAAAAATAGGCAGGGATTGGTCATCTTTCTTGTTTATAAATGGTTTTGAGTTGGAAACCCTAACTCCTGCAAGAAACCCTAAAAATAAAGGAGTTCCATCACCACCGCCACCAAAGCCTAGTCAACCTATGGTTGCAAAACAAAAGGAATTTTCAAAACTCAAGCCAAGGAAACAAATTGAGAAAAGGGCAGAGCAGACACAAATTCTTGATACACCAACTCCATCATCTGCAAAACAGAGGTCAAATATTGTCAAAGAGGAAAAATAGAAACAAGCTGTTAGCAAGCAGGAAATCAAAAGAGTAAAAAGAAGCCAAGCAATGGCATTAAAAGGAAATACAATTGCTACATCCTTCATGATATTGACATAGAGGAGACACCCATTGTTCAAGTTGATTTCATTGGGGAATATGAGCATAAACATAAAAGGGCTAAGTCTGCAAAGAAGCTTGAGTTTGAGGGGGAGGATGCATCTTTCATATTTTGCGCAAGAAAGCCTGCAACTAGGCATGCTAAGAAACTCAAGGAAGGCAGCAAGGAAGTTCAAAAATCTATTGAGACAGCTAAAGCTCTTGAAGAAGTTGTTGATCTCTCATCACCTACAATGAATCATACAGCCAGTAGAACAAAGAGGGGAAAAGAAGAAATGACAGAGTTTCAACATCTTGAGGAAAAATTGAGGTTGTCAAACCAAGAAATTGTTGTGATGAGAAAGAGGGCTAGAAAGCACAGTGTTGAGAAATCAGAGTTTAAAATAATGAAGGCACTGTGGGAAGGTCAAACTGGTTCTATTTCTAAAACTCCAAGTAGTGTAGAGTAGTTTTTCAAATGGACAGTCTCAACAATAAAGGATGCCAAGTTTGTCAGAGTAATAAATACTCACTTGAGAGCTAATAGAAGAAGACTTAAAGATCAAGTGGAGGACTTGGAGCAATAGATTAAATTGATTCAAGATGAGTTAAAGAGAAAAGGTATTAAAATAACATTCATTGAAGAGTTAATAGCTAAATCAAGTGAAATTGAAGAAGGGACCACATGAAGGCTAGAATAACTGTGTTTTTCAGTTGATATGGTTTTTTAAATGATGAATCGGGTTTATTTTGAGTTTTTGGCACATTTACAATTTACACTTTGGAAATTTTTTGACAAAACTGCTCACTCAGCAGTTTCATAGCATAGACAGTGTAAAAAGAGAGAAAAGCACTACGAAACTATTGTAGCAGCTTTTCTTGCTCTTTTTTATAAAAAAATTAAGGGTAAGAAAATGAATCAAGAACTAAAATTGCTAGGGAGGATGTATTAAAAGGAAATTAAGACAATTTTGGAGGAAAGAAGTCAAAATTTTGAAGAAAAAAGGGTTAAAAGGCAGCGCTACAAAAGGTGCTACGAAACTGCTATGTTTTCATAGCACAGTGTATTGCAACTCATTTGAATAGTTTGAAAATGGTTTTGGATACCTGGAGCCTAGGGAGGAGTTTTGGAATGTGTTAATTAAACTTCCAATATTTAAGGACCATGAAATAAAGAGTACATGATGGTCATAATGTTCTAAGAATGCAAAGGACCCTATGCCTAAAAAAATAGGGTATTATTTCCTATTTTGATGGAGGTCAGCAATATGGTCATGAAGAGTTGAAGTCTATCATTTAGATTCGACCATGTGTTGATACACTTGGCAAATGATGTAATTTAATTTAGATAAAGTTGTTATGGATAGTGACAAAGAGTTTGAATCCTATTTGTAATAGGACTGTTTAGTAGATTAGCTGTCATTTTGTAATAAATCCCATGTCTTATGGTTATGTAAGGTGTCAAGAGTAAAAAATTCAATGTATCTAGCCTAAGATGAGATGATCTTATGTTTTAAATTTCCTATCAAATACCAAGAAGTTGAATGTGAAAAGGGTTGGACATTTTTGGAAAAAGACTGTGCTTATTGTAATTGACTGGTTTTCAGCTAATACAGAGAGTTTCTACTTAACCAACTTGGGATTCATAAGGAGTTTTGGTGTGTTCCTATTCTATTTGCATCTCCTATTATCCTATTGTAGTGGTGTTTATCTATATTACTCAGAATTCATCTTTAGATGCTCAAACTTCCTATATAAATGAACTAACTGTGTTTTTACAGTTTCATGTGTGTTTATTTCTTGACTAAAACTCTGATATGCCTCAACTTCCATGTTAAGTATATTCATTGGTTTACTAAAAATATTTTTACTCCATAAGCCCAATGTGTACTTGTTGATGTGATTCTCAACCTATATCTATCATTTATATATTTATTACCCCACATAGAGTTAGCCATCTATATTTTTATCCAAATAATTAACCCTTGAGAGATCCCTCTCAGGCCGAGGAGGCTAAGCTTCAGTCAAAATATTAGGTTTGAAATAGTTACATGAATTTGACTGATCAAGCAGCCTATCAGGTCTAATTTTTTGATAACAAGTGGGTCCAGTCAAAACGCGTCTCAAGCATTTGTCGGGGAATTTGAACTTGGCGAGGCAATTAGCCTAGATTCTCTCTCAACAGGGGTCTCTCAGCTATGTCAAACTATCTCAGCTATTCTCCATAATGTTCAGCTATTCAATCCTTAAATCTAGCTACATCTATGTGAGAGAGATCTATTTATAGAAGGAGAGGAGGAGGTTGGGATCCCTCATATGTTGGAAGGGAGGCCTTATCCCTTTGGGAGGTTGCCCAAAAGTAGGGAACAAGAAACCAAAGTAAGGTGCTCGAAGTTATTCAGTCGAACAACCCATGCTAACTCACTCACGAAGTGGTTGGCAATGGAAACTTCACTTCTATATTTAAAAAAAATTCCAAAAACATCTCGGTGCGGGCAGTCCACTAGGACAAAGTGAAAATGGGCGCGGGCCCCAGTGTTAATTTCAACATCGGTGCGAGGCCTTAACTGCCTACCAACGCTGACCCAAATCCATGTGTTTTTTAGGGTCTATTCCAGGAATAGTCAACAGAGGAAATTTTTTCCTCATGGCAAGGGATGCAATGACACTTTTTGTAAGGCATGACACTACATATAAGTCACAAAAATGGTCCTCCAATGTGTGGGACGAGGATTGCAGGGATGGTGACAAAATGTTGTGTAACACTTAGATCAATGAATTTTTGTTTTAACTAGTTGTGTAGTTCATACAGGTCGAACTCACAACTGGTTTCAAGAATTTTATATTCTTGATCTACTAGGGGCTGGTGGTCCAAGTCAATTTCTAGGGGTAGAAGGGGATTTTTTATTATTGATTTGGATTTTCCCTTAGGCGCCATGCCTGGAAAGAATTCAAACTGGATAATTACAATTACCCAGGAATCGCATGGTCGGAGACTGGTGGCTTGGTGACTGGTTGCAATGGAAGTTATCTTTTTGACTATTTATTGCACATATTCTGTCACATATGGTCTTGGAATCAACAAAGGAAAATCCAATAAAATAGGTTCAGACCTTTTATAAAACAAATTGCATACTGTTACAAGTTTATCCATTTACTGGATCAGGTTTGTTGATTGGCTGAAATGGTTACATGACGAGTGTGGGAGCATGCCATTTGGCAGGGGGGTTTGAAGTGGAGCGGGAAGGATGTGACAGCGATGGTAGAGGAGCAGATGTGGAATGTAATAGGTAGTCCCACTTCACAGAAGAGGAGTGTATGAAAAGTGTGACAGAATTTAACACTTGGTAGAAGAGTAGTGGAGCGAGGAGCATAGGATGTTGCATGTGGCAAAAGCATAGTGGAACGGGAAATAGGGGCTCCACGGTTTAAAAACAGACGGGAAGAGGGAAGGTGGATTTCGGTTAGCGGGGGGATAAGAGGTTTTAGGAAAGGGGGGTCTGAAATCCGCCTGGGGGCGACACATCACAAAGGCGGTAAAGTGGATTTCCACTTTGAAGTCTTACAGATTTAAGAAAAAAATGGAAATAAAGGGGATCTAGAAGAAGAAGTTATGAATCCTAATATAGAATAAGGGGAAATAAAAAAATCTAGAGAATGAATCAGAAATGGAGACCCTATAATTACAGGAATAAATTAGATCAAAATCATTGTAGAACAATAAGAAAAAATATATTTTGAAGGAGGAAGAAGTAACCCAAGAAGTGGAGAAGCAGGAAACCCATGATAAAGAACCTATAGAATAAATGACTTCAAAGGCAAGGGACCAACACCTTTCCAGGGCTGAAATCAACAATCAATACTAGGATAGTTTTAGAGAAAGTTTACAACTCCATAAGGAATAAAGGATAAAAATGGGAATCATGCCTACAATATGAAAAGAATCAGAGGTAGGCACAAGGAAAGTATAGTGATTAGAGAGAAAAAGAAAAAATGATGAATTGGGGAGATGAAAAAAGTAGCCAAGAAATGAGAAGTTCCAAAAGAAGATAGGGGAGATACTCTAAGAAGGAAATATGAGAGGGAGAAGCAAAATTAAACAAAGAACTTGGAAATCAATCTCAAATTGATGACATCTTCCAATTATTGCAGAGTTAACCCCTCTAGTAAATAATTCAAAAAATGAAAATGGAATTTAAATGCATTTTAATCTTGGGAGTGTTCTAGAAAAAAATTAGTTGGAATGGGACTGATTTTTTTATCATGGATTAATGGTTTGAGATATTGGATTGAACCTTTATGCTCAATCCAACAAGTATTTTTGGTAATTTTGAAGAAACATAGTGGTTCTCGGTTAGACCCTAGCTTACATTTTTAATAAAATTCTAATAATTTTTCTTTGAAAACTAATAAAAATCATTTGAATTAAAATATATGAATAAATTTATAGGTTTGGAAAATAATTAAAACATATTATGTCCTAAAAACATATTATGTCCAGGTGGATATTGGTGGCCACCCACCTATTCCACTTGGCCCCCCACCATTATCTCTTTTAGTTTTTCAGTTTCGGCATAACTTACTATTTTTAGCAGTTTTTCGGGTCCTGAACTTCCGGAGCCGTTTTGAGGCCCTAAACGACGTTTTTTGGGTATGAAAGCGCCAGCGAATTTTTTGATAAAATTTGTCCCGACAGCTGTAGTCCTCGAATAGAGCTTTCTAATGATGTATCATATGCGTCAAACGGAGATAGTATGCCAAAGTTACGTCCCTGGGAAGTTGAAACACCAATTTACCCAAACGGGGCCCATAGTTTTGGCGCTTCATCTCCTAGGGTTAGGTTTTGGGATGTTTAGGGTTCTCCATTGTTTCTCAATAATAAATAGGCCCTCGAGCCTCATTGTAACGCAGTTCAGAGGCCTGTAGCCGCCACATCTCTTCTCAGAGATAGCTACCAGTGCCCTAGCTAGTTTTATCTCCATTCTGTCTGTAAGCAAATTTCAGTTCTTTGATATTAATGAAATGAAGTGTTATTTCCGCTGCATATCTATCTTTATGGTTATGTGTTTATTCTGTTGCGTTCCTGCATAAATCCGGATCAGAGAAGCAAAATTAAACAAAGAACTTGGAAATCAATCTCAAATTGATGACATCTTCCAATTATTGCAGAGTTAACCCCTCTAGTAAATAATTCAAAAAATGAAAATGGAATTTAAATGCATTTTAATCTTGGGAGTGTTCTAGAAAAAAATTAGTTGGAATGGGACTGATTTTTTTATCATGGATTAATGGTTTGAGATATTGGATTGAACCTTTATGCTCAATCCAACAAGTATTTTTGGTAATTTTGAAGAAACATAGTGGTTCTCGGTTAGACCCTAGCTTACATTTTTAATAAAATTCTAATAATTTTTCTTTGAAAACTAATAAAAATCATTTGAATTAAAATATATGAATAAATTTATAGGTTTGGAAAATAATTAAAACATATTATGTCCTAAAAACAATTAAAATATAATAAAGATGGATTTTCTAAATGTATAATAATAATTTTATATTTAAAATAATAATTAATTTAAATGTTATAAGAAGTATAGCTTTTATTTATTTTAATGTTATACTAATAATATTTAAAGAAAAAAAAATGGTTGGTAAACTTTGATAGGTATCAACAAACTTGCCTCATGATACATCACACATTATCAAGATTAAAAAGAATCATTAAAATTAAATAAATGACAACTTATTTTAAATTATTATTGGTATTATTAATTATAAAAATAATTAACGATAATTATTAGGCGTATGGTACGGATTTAACCTCCATATATGTATTCTATAGTATTCTTAGTAGTATACATGTCCAAAAAACCATAACACGTGTTTATATGATTTTTTTTAATTAATCAATTTAATTGAAAGGTTGGAAAGGGCATAACTAATTTTGAGATAACTCCCAACTTTTGACTTGTGAATACTATTAAGAATATTTTAAAATATTCCATGGAGATTAATTTCCTATCATTCACCTAATAATTATTGATAATTAAATTAAAATTTTAAAAACCATATTCCAAAATAGACAAGACTATTAACATAATTATTGATAATTTAGCTGAGCTCTCCAACCAAGTATAGTAGAGATGTTGTAAACGTTTGTTAAACTTTGATAGGTATCAACAAACTTGCCTCATGATACATCACACATTATCAAGATTAAAAAGAATCATTAAAATTAAATAAATGACAACTTATTTTAAATTAGTATTGGTATTATTAATTATAAAAGGAATTAACAATAATTATTAGGTGGATGGTATGGATTTAACCTCCATTAATGATAATTTCAATGAGCTCTCCAACCAAGTATACTAGAGATGTTGTAATGTAATGTGCTATTTTTGGTTGCTAAGTCTACGAAGGCATACATAATCTACCCCCTCTGGTTTTGAACTAGCGGCCTCTGAGGAAACACATGCTCTTAACCATTAGGCCCACTCAAGCTATATATTATTTAGTTAAGTGGTAGTTTCCTCATGATATTATGTTAGAAATGTATAATTTCTTCTACACTTAATATGGAAACAACACATCATATTTAATAAATATATATTTTTAAAAATGTGTCAATATTAATTGTAACTAGAATATTTTAATATCCACATTTAATAAAACAATTCAATACTAAATTCATGTCTATATCCATAAAGTAATTTATATAAAGAAAAAATGTCAATATTAATCATAATTAAAATATTCTAATATCAAATTTTAATATTTCAATTATAGGGGAAGGCAGGAGTGGGAGGGGTCATTTTTTGCCCCGATGGAAAATTTGAGATGAAATTTTCTTGGGGTCTTGGCAAAGAAACTAACAATCAAGCAGAAGCTTTAGCTCTCTGGAAAGGATTTGAGGTAGCCACTACTAGAAATATTTTTTGCCTCACCCTCTATGGATAATGATAGTGATTCAAAAGATAGACCTTCCCTCCACTCTACACATAATTCATTTGCAACTATAAAAGTTTGAGAAATTATTATTTTCCCATGTAAAGAGGCAGCTTAACAAAGAAGTGGATGCCCTTACCAACCAAGGAGAATCGATGGAACAAGGTATGATTAGAATATATCAAGGAGATCCTTTCATTTATTATATCCCATGATTAATTACATCGGTATTCAACAGGATATAAAATCTCGATTTAAAGATATAGGGACAAAATCCAATTGGAAATCAGGGAGTGTAACGAGAAAAAAGGTGGCTATTAGCCTATCCTCATCCTGAATGTCATCGAAGGATCCTCCAATTGGGATTTAAAAAACACTGGATTAAATAATATGGATAGATGGAACCTTCACTCCATTTTATTAATCCCCTATGTTACACAAAAATGTGTTGTTGAACTATGAAACTCAGAGATTGAAAATTCACTTGTGTTGAGTCTCAGAGAGGGAGTAATTTTAATGGATCTTCATGTCAGAGACAACCAAGACTGGGGCATTGGCATTAAATGCACTCTGGAATGTGTTACATAAAGGAAGTGATGGATAACTCGTTATATATGCAGGATCCAAGGATTGAAGTTTATGTTGAAGAGAGGCAGATTTATAAATTTGGGTAGCATGGAGAATGAAGTGGGTTGTGGAAATGCAGAGGATGAAAAGGGGAAATCGTCTCACAACATATAATTTACTACGTCCATATTGTAGATACAAGGATTAAATGTGTTGAAGGAATATGTTAAAAACAACGGAAACCAGGACACTACTTAGAGGGGGGTTGGCGGAGTGGGAGGGTGAATCAGTAGTGTGACCAAATTGTACAATTCTTCACAAATTTCACTTTTTAATCTCTTTAAAAATTATTCACAAATCAAAAACACAACTCAATCATGTATAAAATCATAAAAATCAAGCACATGAGAAACATATACAAGATAGCAATATTCTTTTATTACAATATTTAACTTGATTACATCATGGCCGTACAAGCTACCACTTTATGTTTATCAGCTTCTACTGAAAGGAACTTCAATCACTTCTTGTTTATCATGTACCACTGAAAGTTATTGTTTCCCCTACTCTTTTAGTAGTCCCCAATGGAAGGGACTCTTGCCCATGCTTGTTTATCAGTCTCTGCTGAAAGGGACTATTCCGTCTAAACATTTACTAACACCCACTAAAAGGAGCTTGATTTGAAAGGAATTTATTAGTTTTTTGTGCTAAGTGTTTTTTCAGTGATAACACATGTGCATATTTGTCTCCAAAGTTTGCTTAAGTATTGAGGATTTTAACCATGAATTTTGTTATTCATCAGTAATTTTCACTATCCGTACATGACTAATTATTGGTTCTATATTTCTAAAAACAAAATTCCATGAACATTGTGAGTTTTAGAAATTTCACTGCCTTCATTGTCCTTAGAGAAAATTTTTTACTATCCTACCATTTTTTCGTTTCATAATCACCTTGTAACTCCTACAGACTCCAAATGGCTTGTGCCTCTCATTTCCATCCTTCTTCCTACCCATAATCTCATTACTTTGTTTATCCCTTGCGTATGACTCCATTGTCCATCTAAGGTTTTTGAGGGCATTTTTCTTGGTTTCATGACTTCCATGGTTAAATCATCAACAAGGCTTGTATCCTGATGCTCTTACACTCCTAATATCCTTAATATACTTTCATAAACACTTCCCATCACTCCTATCCCTCAAAATGATCATTTTTCTACAAAACCTAGCCTATTGCTACAATTTGACACTTTTTTTAGACTAGGCCTGTGTTTTTCCCTTTTGGACCCCTTCCCCTCACTCAATCCTTAAAATTACACTTTCTTCTACTCTCTAACATCTATCCCTATCCCCCAAAATTTCCCCAATAATTAAACAACCCTTAACCCCTTCATTCCCGTCCCTCTACAAGGTAGTCCTAAATCCCTTGTTTTTCCTACACCAAACCCTAATTTCCCCTTCCAACTAAGCTAGGCTTTGCTATGGAAAGGAGGAATAGGATAAAAGGATCCATATGATAGATCATATCATCAAACATAAATCCATACCAACTCATAAACATCATGCCTCCATCATTTTCCAAGAATTCATTCCAAGAGCCAAGTCATTTGCCACACCTAGGGCCATTTTTTCGTAAATCTATGTTTCTGACCAAAAAGAGATGAATTTGACAAAAGTGACAGAGGTTTTTGTACATCATAGGGAAAAGAATAAAAACCTCCTTATTTTTTTACACCGGTATCATGGTTTGGGAGAAATGTAAAAAATACAGGTGTCACAGGAGAATTTCTGCACTCCTAGAGTGATGTTGGGAAAATTAGGTTTTCTCATAGATGGATTGTCAAAATGACTTGATTTATGAGTCAAATGACAACTAGACTGGAAAATATTTCCAATGAGCTATCATGAGCTCAATTTGGAGTTAAGGAAGGTCTCCAACAGTTGTCTGCACCAGTACTCTGCATTTCTGCACCATCATTCAACACTTTTTTACCAGTCTTGGGAGAATCAACTTTTGATAGAACAAATCAACTCCAATCAGAAAAAAAAAGGTATATTTGGAAATAATACAGGATAATATTTCCAACGAGCTATCAGGGGCCCAATTTTAACATCGAGGAGGCCTCCAAATTCCCTCTGAAAAATGGTGTTGTGCACTCAGGAGTTGGTGTTGCGCCCTTAGAAATTTTTTCCCATGTAAATTACACATGGTGTTGCGCGCCTGGGAGGTGGTGCTGCGCTATTGGCCAAGAGGGCCTCCTCAACCCTAAAAACACTCAATTCACTCCCAAACTCTTGTCGCAGGTCCTCCAGGCATATTGGAGGTTAAGTACCATCACATCAACCCAATTCCAAGCATTTTTTCCATCATTTAATGGAAGGAAGTTGAAGTCCAAAGAAGGAACCCTGGGTCCTCCCTCACCTTCTCCTAAAGCATCAGATCAAGAAGAGAATGAGGATAAAGAGGAAGAAATAAAGTATGAGAAAGAAATAAATGATGACGAAGAAGATAATGACAATGATGAAGAAGAGGAGGATGATGATGAAGATAAAGAGACAAAGGTAGATTATGAAGACAAAGGCAATGAACAGGGTAGTGATGAAGAGAACAGTGACAAATAGGCCAGAAATGAAGAAGAGGATTGCACTGATAAAAATGATGATAATGATGAAGGTGATAATAGTGAGGAAAGTGTAGAAGATAAAGAGGCTAGCATAGATAAAAATGAAAACCGTGAGGATAGTACAGAGGTTGAGGAAAATGAAGATGAAAATGCACAAAACAGTAATGAAGAAACTAATCAAGACACCTCTAACAGTGACCACACAGGAAATGATAATGGCCATGATAATATTGCAGACATAAAGGACAGTGAAGAAGAAAATGACAATGATGAAAAGGCAGAGGATGATTAAGAAGAAGAAACAAATAAGGAAGATAATGATGATGAAGACCAAGAGACAGAGGCAGATTATGAAGACAAAGGCAGTGAGAAAAATAATGAAGAGGAAACAGATAGTGGTGAAGAGGCAAATGAAAATGTTGATAAAGAGGAAGAAGGAGGCAGTGAACAGGGCAGTGATGAAAAGGATAGTGACAAAGAGGCCAGCAATGAAGAAGAATATGACAATGCAGAAAATATGGAAGAGGATGACAATGAAAAAGATAATGACAGTAAGGAAAATGCAGAGAATAAGGACAACAATGACACTTATGAAACAAGCCTCAGTCATGGAGATAGTGACAGAGATGAAAAAAATGAAGATGATAATTGTGCAAAAGGTCAAGAAGAGGCTAATGATAGTCATGAAAATAATGAAAAAACCATTATGACTGATAGCCCTAATAATAATGACAATAGTGACTCTATGAGCCAAAGAAGTAGTCAAGAGGTTGATGACAGTGGTGAAGATCATAATAGTAACTCTAGCATGAAAGAAAATGCAAGTGACTCTCAAGAGGGAAACCAAGAACACAATTCAGGAGAAATAAAAGCAGACATCATTGATGAAAAGAAAAGCAGTCTTGAGATCAGTCATGGTAAGAGCATTCTAGTAGAAAATTTTGAGATTCTCCCTCTCACATATCAAAGAGGATCAAGGCTAGTGTTTGCCACCTCCAAGAGGCAAGGAACCATGCCATCTTCTTCAGCTCAAAATCTTGACAAGGGCAAACAAAAAATGGAGAAAGTTGAGAAAGGTAAGAGAGGCAGAAAAACTAAACAAAAGCCCCAATTCATTGACCTAGACAGTGATAATGAATATGAGGAAATGGCCACTAGAATACTGATCCAAAGAAAAGATGCACAAATTAGGGAGATGGAGAGAGATTTTGAGATGGCTCAGCATATCATTCGGTATTATAAGAATGAACACAAGTATTTTAAGAAGATAAAAAGGGACCTTGCTCTCCATAAAAATATGACCAAGCATTATGCAATGAAAAACAAACTTGAATGTGCCAAACTGAAGGAAGCCCTCATTGAAATTCAAGCACTAAAAGAAGGAGAATACCAAGCTAGACTTTGAATCTTGGCACAAGCTTCTCTACAGGTCTCTCAAAACCCATGAGGCACACATCCACCAAGTTTGGGAGAATTTTGACAAGTTTTGGTTTTTTGCTAATTTTGAGGGCCAAGGGGGTAGCACCGATGGTGCTACGCTTTTTCTCAGAGCATATTTAGGAGGAAAGGCTTAAATTTTTGGAATCCTCATCTTGAGTGTAGCATTATCACAAAGTTTCAGGTCAATTGGAGTTGTTTTGGTCCTCCAAAAGGGTCAAAAACACCCTAATTTTCACCTTTCTCCCTAGTTTTCAGGACATGTGTTGTGCCTTTACCAGCCTTGGAATTTTTTCTTTTTGAACAGGTTTTAGAGGTAAAAATAGAGAAATAAGGGTATATCTAGAAAGTAGACTCAAGGGTATTTCCAACAGGCCATCACAGAGCCTATTCCAACATCAGGAAGGCCTTCAAAACATTTCTACCAGTTGACTCAGTTTTCCTGCTCTAGTGCTACTCCCTTGGCATGGAAATTCATCCTAAAACATAGTGCTATGCCCTTAGCAGAGGAAAATTCAAAAATGTATGCTTGGAAAGTTTTAGGAGGCTTGGAAGTGCCCAAATGTCAATTTCTTTGCTAAAAATTCCTGAAAAGATATTTTGTGCCTTGGGCCTTGCAAGGTCTCAAGGACAATAGTGACATTTCTAATTAGCCAATAGACTTCTAAAGACTCTATTGGGTTTTCTCATCCTTGCTTGTTAAATAGGGAATTGAGGATTCATTTTTAATTTTTGCATTTGATGACTCTTTGGAGCAATACATAATCTTTTGGAGTTTGAAGAGAAATTTGGTGTTATGGAGCTTGTGAATAGCTTGTTTTGCTTGTTGATGGAGGAGGATAGCTTGCAGGATCCCTGAGCTTGGTTATTGGTGAAGTGCTTCTCTTTTATGTTATTTTTTTATCATGTTTTCATTATGTTTCCATCCTTATATGATGCAGTAGAATAGAAGAGTATAGGTTAAGAAATGTTCTTTGAGGAACCTTAGTCCTTGTTTTTACTGCCTTTGTGTTTTCTTCTGCTAGGTTTGTTTAAGGAATTCTTAGCTGCTCCTTAGACCTCACTATGCTTGTTTATTCCATGAATGGTTCAATACAGTAGTTTCAAATATGTTTTATGGTTATCCCTTCCTATTTGATTCTATTTAAACTCTGTTTTGGAATCTCTCTTTGAAGTATTACTTGCTAGGTTTTAGCCAAAGAGACCATGTTTTGATCATGCCCTTTGTTCATGCTTGAGAATTTGCCTTGAAGTTTTTTGTAGCTTGATCATTGATGTTTAGGCATTCCCTCTTCATTGATTAAATTTATTTGTTATCTTGAATGTTTCCTAACCTTGAAGGTGAAATCACTAGAAGTTAAATGAGTTTCCCGCCTTCTATATTTTGTTGGAATGTTTGTCTTGAATGTTTATTTGCTTAAGTTGAATCAAAGAGTTACTGGTTTGTCGTATCTGTTGATTACTTCTTTATGATAATGGTATTTAAGTCCCTTTTTGTTAAATGTACATGATAAAGGATTCTTGATTACCCTTTGCCCTACCTTTGTTCCCAAACTTGATGTCCATCTCATTTCCCATAAACCTTGAAAATCCATTAACCATGCTAGATTTGCCCTGTTATGCTCCCCAATCCATTGTTGAACTTTCCATGACTTTTATAGACTCCATAGCCCAATGACTTGAATATTTCCTCATTCCATCTATTCCACTTGATCATCTTGCCCAACCAAAACAAACAACAAAGACACACTTAACAACTAGCCTAAAATCAACCATCTAAAGAAAACAAGTTCACATCCTTTGCATACAATAAAGAGAGCCCTCTCTGAGTCTAGGAAGGCTAGGTTATAGGAATCCAAAGACTAGTTTTTTGTTACCCTGTGCATTTGGTCTACCAATCTGCTAAATCACGGGACACTAACAAATTGTAGGTTATTTTATAGAATTAGAAGCATCAAATAGGATAATATAACACTGAACAGCAGTGTATAATAGAGAAATAAAACCACACATAACATTTACACAATAGGCATGATGAAGTAGTTCACCCCTCATGGGCTACATCTATTGGTCCAGCTCCCAATGGCATGTCCATCTTTCATTATGCTCAAAAATTTGCAAATTCATGTGTTTATAGGCCTCTAATGGTTGTTTTCTCTACACCAATGGCTCCAGAATGCTCCAATTAGTCTTGATAGACTCTTCATTCACTCCATTTGGGCAGAAATTGGCCCTCCAAGTCATTTTCCCAATAACTCCTATAAAACCTCCACTAACTATGGAGAACTGCACCTAAATGTAGTTACATTTGGAAATTTTCTGAAATTTTTGGGGTGATGTTAATACTCTTCCAATTCCAAACCGTAACATTAAATTTTAATGGTTAAGGGGAGGGGGTGGCCACATTCGAACCCGCGAAACCCCGCAATCGCATTAAACTTTGGAGCGTAACCCATGTCAAAATTGCGGTTACAATTGTTTGAACCCCACGTTAGATCCGCGATAACGTAACCGCCAAATTTTAAACCGTGTAGGAATATCGCATGTGACAAGGCTTGAATTTTATTGTTGTGGAGTCTGTGGAGAGTAATCGTCAACTAACGTTTGTTATTATGTTGTATTGCAATTAATATGTGACCTCGTTCAATGGACCGTCGGCGGGTTAGGATTGTCGGCGGTCCTAACCCCCAAGTGCATAAGTTTTAAACTTTATATATAACTCAAACCCCTTAGAGGTTAAGTCTTATGTGTAGCTCATGTGGTGTGGTGGGTGACTGCTCAATGGGAGGTTGTGAGGTCAAGCCCGGTGACCTCCATAAAAAAAATTCACACCTTCTAGGGGACATGTGGCAGCCTCAGGGCTAGCCACGTGTCACCCTCCAATTGGCCACAAAAACACAACTTGTACAACCTTAACCTAATCACATAATTCCACTTTTCATCCTTTGACTAGCTCTGAGAAAATGAATATTCCTTTTTTTCTAACAATGCACATGCATGCTGACTGGGCATCCCAATCAACCCTATTGCAAAATTTATTTGTTTGGAAAATCGATTAGAACGCGATATCTCCCTCATACGAAATCGGTTTTTCGAACCGTTCACATCACCAGAATTAGGAAGCCAAGATCTACACAACCATCCTAGTTTCAATGTAATCCTGTAAATTTCAATTTTGAGAAAAAATTATGAACTCCTGATCACACCTCCCCACTGGGGAGCTTTTGGACCCCAAAAGACTTTGATTACCTGTTCATTAGATGAGGGTACAACTCCCTCACCTTTCCAACTTCCATCCACTTTTCCTTACTTGGCTTACTTCCTCTGAGCCCAACTCGAAGGTAGTCAACACTTCCCCTCTTGGATGCCCTTGTCTTTCTGTCAATAATTGTATCTTCCTTGAGCTCATCCAGAAATTCTGGCGAGAAATATTGAATAAAAGGCAGCTAAACATCACTTCCTTGATCATCGATTAAAGGTGGCTCATACAAACGTAATTTTTCAACATTAACAACTGAATACATTTTCATATATGAAGGCAAGTCAAGTTGAAATGCATTGTTACCAACTTGCTTTATGATATTGAATGGACCATAGTGAATGGGTTTGAGATTTTTACCTTCCCCTTGCATCCTTTCTTTGCTTATGTGCAACCATACCTCATCTCCTTCTTGAAACTTGTGATCAACTCTATGTTTTTCATGCCTCTCCTTGTATTTTCTTTGACTTTCTCAATATGTTCTTGAACTTGTTGATGTATTATCTAAATTTTCTCAATGAACTTTTGAGCCTTGTCAATATCACTCTTTCCATCAATTGCAACATCCTTCTCAAATATGAAGTCTAATGGCGATTTTGGAAAATACCCAAAGCATACTTCAAAATGTGATGTATCTGTAGAATATTTCTTTTCCCAGTTGTAAGCATGTTGAATGTAATGCAGTTGCTCATTCCACAACTTAGGATGTTTGTTGCAATATCCTCTCAATATATGCACAATGGTTATGTTCACCACCTCAGTTTGGCCATCAGTTTGCGAATCAAAATCAGTATTATTTTTCAACTTTGTGTCCATCATACTCCAAAGATTGGACCAAAAATTCCCAATGAACCTAGAATCCCTGTCACTAACAATAGAAGTAGGCAATCCATAATGAACCCATACATGTTGAGAATAAAGTTTAGCAGTTTTTTCAGCAGTAATGGTTTTCTTACATGGCATAAGTATACACATTTTACTGAATCTATCCACAAATACATAAATATAATCATATTGTTTTCTTGACATAGGTATACCTCCAACAAAGTCCATGGAGACACTCTCCCATGGCCTTGATGGTACCGGTAGTGGCGTGTACAACCCAAGCTTCCTATTGCTAGGCTTGCTTGTTGCACACATAGAACAACCTCTTTTAAAACGTGACACACTATCTATCATGCGATGACAATAGCAATACCTTTGTAGATGTGACATTGTTTTTCTTACCCCAAAGTGTCTAGTAATAAGAGATGAATGAGATTCTCTCATGACACTTACCCTCTCTCCTTGTGGTATACACAGCTTGCCCAAATGAAACAAAAAAATTTTATGCATGTGATAATCATTTTCCTCAACTTGAATCCCTTCACTCAAACTAGCATACACATCTTGAAAATCAACATCATGTGCATATTGTTCTATGTAACTCTCATGTACAATAGCATCATTTGTTAGTAAATTAGACGCACTAATAATCGATCTTGAAAGCATATCGGAAAATTTATTGAAAATACTTTTCTTGTACTTTATAACCAAGTGAAAACCCATCCACCTAAAATGTCGTGATTGTTTCAATTTTTTTTGTGACAACAAGTACTATATTGGTTGGTGATCAGTATGTATAATCGTCTCTTTACCCATCAAGTAGTGTTTCCACTTCTTGACGTTTTGTACCAACACATACAGCTCTTTGTCATATGTAGGATAATTAGTTATAGCACCATTGAATGTTTCAGAATGAAAGGAGATAGGCTTACCATGTTGCAAAAGAACTGTGCCCATGGCATAATCACTAGCATCAATTTTTATCTCGAATGGTTGTCTCAAATTCGATAATGCAAGGACTGGAGTTGAACTGATCTTGTCTTTTAAAGCTTCAAAAGCTTGTTGTTGTGTGCAAGCCTTTTTTCACACTTTTCACTGCACACATAGGAGCTGCGATGGTAGAAAAGTTAGCAATAAACTTTCTCCAATACTGAGCTACATCTAAGAAAATTCTTACCTTGGTTACTGTTTTGGGAGTGGGCCAATTCACAATGGCTTCCACTTTATAAGGATCAATTCTCAACTCGCCTCCTCCTACAATGTGTCCCAAATAAACCAAAGAATTCTTTCCAAACTCACGCTTTGACATCATAAGAAATAACTTATCTTTCTTCAAAACATCAAGCACCCTATTCACATGCAAGATATGTTCTTCTCTTGTTTTGCTGAAAATAAATATGTCATCTAAATACACAATCACAAATTCATCAAGAAATGGACGCAAAACACTATCCATAACACGCATGAAATTTTTCATTGCATTACACAAACCAAATGGCATAACCAACCACTCAAAGAGTCCTTGTTTGGTTTTGAATGCAGTTTTCCATACATCACTTTCTGCAATTCTTACTTGATGATATCCACTTCGTAAATCTAACTTAGTGAAAAACTTTGCTTCTTTCAGTTGATCAAGAAAATTATCTATGATATCTACTTCGTAAATCTAACTTAGTGAAAAAATTTGCTTCTTTCAGCTGATCAAGAAAACTATCTATCCTTGGGAGTGGGTATCGATTTTTTACCGTTACATTTTTCAAAGCTCTCAAGTCTACACACATGCACCAAGTCCCATCTTTCTTCGAAATCAAGATGCTGGGTGAACTGCATGGCGAAGTGTTTGGCCTTATGAGTAATTTTTCCAACATCTCCTTGATTTTCCTCTTTATTTCCGCATTCTCCATTATCGACATGTGATACATGTAGATGTTTGGAAGAGGAAAACCTTGCTACAGCTGAATCTCATGTTAAATCTCCCTTTTTGGAGGCAATCATGTTGGCTCCTGAAACATCTCATGACGTGCATAAACTACATCATATAAATCTGATTTCAACTTAGGATCACAATCCTCAAATTATTCATGATTAACATCAGCTTTAGGCTTAATCATTAGAAGAAAAAAATTCTTACTTGAATTTACCAGCCTCTTTACCTGTCCAGCATTTACCATAACAATGTTTTTCTTCTTGCAATATGCTCTAACAATGTACTCCTTTCCATCTTTCAATAAATGGTATTTTTTCTCATGGCGATGGAAGATTTCTTTCCTATCATACAAGTAAGGACTGCCCAACATAATACCTGTTATGTCAAGCAGAACCACATCTAATTCAACTATGTCAACAAAATGTGCAGTTATTGCAAACTGCAATATACACTTCTTTGAAACCTGTAAATTTGCATCCTTACAATTCCAACCAAGTGGATATGGTTTTGGATGTGGTATATTCTCAAGATTAAGTTTCTTGACCAAGTCTTCAGATATTAAGTTTTCTTGTGACCCACTGTCAAACAATGTTTCAATATTAGTATGTTTGGATATGACCCTCACATGAAACAGTTCAATTCTTTCTTCTTCATTTGGAGCATGTATGTGACAGTTTGATGTACTAGTACTAGGTTTAGTTTCAATTTCTTTCCCCTTCATGTTCTTCAATCCCATGGCTGTAATTTTTGATTCATCACCTGAATCCTCTCCTAAATCATGTTGAGTTCTAGCCGCAGTTTTCTATTTCCCTTTGTTGTTGAAATATTTGGGCCTTTTTTCAAGATGTAATTTACAACATTGATTTTCATTATGGCCTTCTTTTGGACAATGTTTACAAACCACTTTTTCTCCCTATTTTTAACATATGCATTCTTTTTTCTTTTACCTTTTGAGGTATTCTCTTTGTTTTTACCCTTAAAAGTTTTGTTTCTACCCTCATCAGAAAAAATTTTCCCTCTAGCTTCTAGATGTGTGACATGAACACATACCTCATCTAGACTTGTGGGGTTGAACATGAGGATAGTATGTTTTAGGTAGCTATGTAAGCCTCCTATGTAATTGAGAAAAGTATCTTGGCTCTGCAAATCTACCCCTAATAAGGGAGCTTTTCTCCTAAGTTCTTGGGTGTATTCTTGCACATTCTTTCCTTTCAATTGTCTAAAGTTTTTCCAGTTCATTATGGCTTTCTGCATATGAGAAAATGGATAAAACTGTCATTTTATTGCAAAAATGAAATCATAACATGATAGAATAATCTTACCATGCTTCTTGATCTTCTCCTTTGGCATGGATTCCCACCAAACAAGTGTTGCACCTTCCATTCTCAATGAAGCTAATTGGATTTTGGTATCATCATCTTGAAGGTTATGGATTCTCAAATATACCTCCAATTGCCTAATCCAATTATCAAGCTTTTCTACATTGACTTCACCATTAAACATTGGAAATTCAAACTTAACATCAAGTTTTAAAAAAGGACTTTTACTAATGTTCTTTGACTTGTGCGACTGATGTACTGAAAATAAAGTAGAGGATGATGATGATGATGAGGGTGAGGATGGTGACTTTCCACTGCCTCCATTTCCTCCATTGCCCTTCTTTGACTTATCTTCATCATTGTGACCTCCTAATGATCCCTGTCCTTCCTTGTGAAGTTTGGATCCTTATCATTCCTTTATTTATAAATGATTCTCACCATCTCAGTCATGTCAAGGAATGCTTTCCTGAACACTCTTTCTTCCTCTTTGGGATCCACTTCTTCATAGATTTATTCTTCCTCTGAAGGCATGCTTAATGCTTCTTCTACTTCCTTAGGAGGTGAATTGGTGGTGGATAATGTGGAAAACTTGCCCTCCTTTGTTGTGGCTCACTTTGAGACACTCTTGCTTCCACCAATTTTCCTTCTCCTCTCTTGAGCCTGAGCCTAGTAAGCATGTGAAAACTTGCAAACAGTTAAACAAATATTTGCACACAAAAACAAGAGATAATAAACTCACGCTCTGATACCAACCTGATATGAAAGGACTGTATTAGTTTTTTGTGCTAAGTGTCTTTTCAGTGATAACACATGTGCATAATTGTCTCCAAATTTTTCTTTGAGTATTGCGAATTTTAACCGTGAATTGTAAGTGATATTAGAGAATTAGAAGCATGAAATAAGAGTAAATAACACTGAACAGTAGTGTATAACAGAGAAATAAAACCACACATAACATTTACACAACAGGCATGATGAAGCTATTCACCCTTCCTGGGCTACATCTGCTGGTCCAGCTCCCAATGGCATTTCCATCTTTCATTATGGTCAAAAATTTTCAAATACATGTGTTTACATGCCTCTAATGGTTGTTTCAACTGCACCAATGGCTCCAGAATGATCCAATAGTCTATATAGACTCTTCATTCACTCCATTTGGGCAAAAATTGACCCTCCAAGTCATTTTCCCAATAACTCCTAGAAAACCTCCACTAACTCTGGCGAACTGCACCTAACTACAGTTACATTTGGAATTTTTTTGAAATTTTTGGGGTGCTGCTAATACTCCGCCAGTTCCAAACCGTAGCATTAAATTTTAATGGTTAAGGGGAGGGGGTGGCCACATTCCAACCCCCAAAACCTCGCAGTCGCATTAAAATTTGGAAAGGAACCCATGCCAAAACTGCGGTTACATTTGTTTGAACCCCACGTTAGATCTGTGGTAACGTAACCGCCAGAGTTTAAACTGTGCGGGAATATCGCATGTGACAAGGCGTGAAGTTTATTATTGTGGAATCTGTGAAGAGTAACTGTCAGCTAACATTTTTTATTTGGGTGTATTGCAATTAACATGTGACCTTGTTCAATGGATCATCAACGAGTTGGGACCGCTAGTGGTCCTAACCCCCAAGTGCATAAGTTTTGACTTTATATATAACTCAAACCCCTTAGACATTAATTCTTATGCATAGCTCATGCGGTGTGGTGGGTGGCTACTCCACGGGAGGTTCCAGGGTCAAGCCCGGTGGCCTCCATAAAAAAAATTCACACCTTCTAGGGGACACGTGGCAGCCTGAGGGTTGGCCACGTGTCACCCTTCAATTGGCCACAAAAGCGCAACTCGTAAAACGTTAACCCAATCACAAAATGCCACTTGTCAGCCTATGAATGGCTCTAAGAAAAGAAATATTCTTAGGAATATTTCCTTTTTTTAACTGTGCACCTGCATGCTGATCGAGCATCCCAGTCAACCCTGTCACAAAATTTAGTTGTTTGGGAAATCGATCATGACACGATATCTCCCTTATACGACATCAGTTTTTCAAACCGTTCGTGGTGACGGAATCATGAAGAAGATATCTATGCAACCATTTTGGTTTCAACCCAATCCTATAACTTTCAATTTTGAGAAAAATTTATGAACTCTTGATCAAAGCTACTATCCCTTATCTACAAGCTACTGCTCGCCAACCCTGCTAATCCATATTTCATCCATTTTCAAAATCATATCAGTAGGCCACTTATCTCACAATAAAATACATATTTCTCACTGCTACTACTCACCATAGCCACCATAAACACCTGAACCTTCAACAATTTCTTATTTCTAATAAAAACACCAATAAGATCACCAAGATCTACTCACCATTATGTTTCATCAATATCTCTACTACTCTCACATGCAACCCCCAGCCTTTGTAGCACCACGCACACTCTATTATTTTAATTCCTCTTTTAAATCATTTTGTGTTGTTATTTTTGGATTGGAGATTTAGTTGACTTGCCTTCAAATTTGTTGCACGAATTAATACTTTTTTTGTTTGTCCTGTTCAATTTTATATTTTACTTATTCTCTATGATATGCAACTCAATGTATGAGTTCCTCTGCTCAATTATGTTGTTTTGTTGCTTATTTCAACAATTCTGGATTTTTAACAAAACTTAGTTGAGCTTCTGTTATTTTTAGTGATTCTTTGAACTTGGCCTCATTGCCAAAAATGCATCTAAACTGCCATAATTGCCACTTTAAAAAAGTTGCCTACTCATTCCTACTATTATCACCTTGCACTATTGTTTATTTTTGGCTTAACTTATATAATGTTCCCAAATATTAGCCTCAAGCTAAAAGGAACATTATAGTTAGCATTATCTCTAGGTAGATGAATAAAATGGGTAGGGATGCCCATTAACCTCTTTAGAAGGAATTATAACATTCCTCATGTGAAAAGAAGAATAAGGAGCTGGATTAAGCACCTATAGGTGTGAATAGGATTGGATCATAATGATTTAGTCATATTTTACCAAGTCCACATGCACTATCTAGATACATTGTATCTCCTTGATGGATTGCGCAGTTTTAATGGAGGACAACTTGCATGAGCTTGGTGGCACATATGGATGGGACCCATTGTGGAGAGGTACACTTTCTATATGTGGAGAGGAGGGTAGCCATTTTTATTCATGCTTTGATTATTATTTGCTTGGGTCTGTTGAGACTTTGCTTCCTCTCGCTGTTTAGCAGGGTTACAGTGATGTTTAGCACAAGGGTGTTCCTAGTCGGGAATCCCTACCTCATCCTCAGGGAAGGAGAGGTTCTTTGGGCTACATTTCCTCATTCTAGAATTTTTTTCAAGCTACCTCCTTCAGCTATAGTGCATTTTCTATTTATATATGGGTTGTGTTGCAAGGTGCAACAAAGGAGGATCACATAGAGCCAATTCTGGGCTTGTTTTTCAGTGGAGAGGTAGCCTATCCATTGGAGGAGTAGCAAGGAAGGCTCCTGGGAATATTTCTATAATTTTGGCATCATTTAAACCATCTACCATCCCTCACAGCGCAGTTCCAGTCCATGACTACGTTATTTTAGTGAGTTGTTGCAGTGGGTAACCCAAAAATGGCCGAAAATCCAAAGTTAAGATCTAGCCAAACCATTTCTGGGTTTTTCTGGGATTTTTGAGTAGAATCCGTGGTTAAAATCCTGGATCCTTCTAAGCACACTAACAGCATTCTGCACTTGGTTCTTTGCATTAGAAGTGGTAGTTTCCAGTAGAACCAGTAGTAGCAGTGCACATTTCCAGTGCTTGGTTCTTTGTTTTATTTCAGCCATCTTGTGGCTTGAGTGCATTCCTTTTGGAGCACTATGTTTTCTTCTTTTCTGGGAATTTCTTTTGTTTCTATCAACCATATTTCATGTATATACATCTATAGTAGCAACTACACCAATATAGATTGCGTAGTCACTTCTCTCTGGCATTCTATATAGTTGCAGCATCCCATGTATCTATTGTTTTGATCATTGGAGATTTTTTTTTATGACTTGAGTGGCTTGTCCCTCATGATACTTTGTACGTTGTTGTTGATCCATTAATAAAATGATGGATTTATATTGATCCCTCATATTTCATGATCATATTTGTTGTGTTTACAATATTGTGTTCATGTATTCTTGGATCTCCAACTTTGGAATATCTTAAGATATTCTCATTGTTGTAGAAATTCCCTATTTTGGGATATTACAGTGGTATCAAAGCATAATCTTGGCTCAGCCTGTGCATCCAAGACATTATGTCATTAGGAGGAGAAGCTTCTCACAGAAAAGAGAAGTTTTACTGAAGAAACAAAAGCATGACTCCATTATTTGGAGGAATGAAGGAAGAGAGGATCTCCATGTTTATTTTCCAAGCTATGAAGAATATCAAAGAAGATCTCAAGGAGATGAAAGGGAAGGAGTGTAGAATAATTATTAGAGGTTTTGGAGCAAGCCCTAGCTATTCATATGATGGGTGTGAGCATTCAGCCACACATGTAGATCCACAGTGCAGTCTATTGCCCACATTTACTGCAAGAAGGATGGAGGAAGAAGATGCACCAAGGGAGGATACCTTGAGTGACTATCTTCAAGAGTATGAATCACAATCATGGAGATTCAAGGAGCACTTATACTTCCAATGGTTTTGCAAACTCAAGGAGGCAAGATCTAGCAGCCACAAAAGAAGCAAGAGAGGTAGAATCTTCCTATCTCACTTTGATGGATCAGCAGAGTGCACAACCAAAGCTTGGGTAGAAGAGCTAGATTCCTATTTTCAGCTACAACAAGTTTCAAAGAAGGAGGCCATCAGAGTAGCAGCGCTGCACCTCAAAGTTATGGCCCAGGATTGGTGGTTTAATGATTCTACTTCATTTTTTCATGCAAAAGTAAAAACTTATGTTGGGTTCACTAAAGAATTGGTGAGAAGATTTGATAGAAAACATTGTGAACCATCATTTGTTAAAAACAAAAACTCAAACACTTTGCATGAGTTGGAGAAACCTATTAAACCAACTCCACTCCATATTTTTAAAGGGGATAAAAACATGCATGATAGTTTTCCAAGGGAAAAATCCCCACTTCTTGAAGTTCCCTCTTCTATTTGTGAATACATGGAGTTCCTTCCTTCAAGATATGACCAAGATCAAGGGTCTCTCATTGAGGATGAGGCATTCTCATACATGGAAGAAGAGGAGAAGGATCATCATCAAGGGATGATGAGAATTCACCCTTATCTATTTCGGGAGGTTTCTGCACATAAGGAGAGGACTACACTGCATAGTGAAGAGAGGGACAACTCATTCCACTCATATATACAGTCCACTTCAAATTTTGATGTCTCACTACATGGAGGCATTCCACCAGGGAGGCCACCAGATCTACAGTTGATGAGAGATATCTTGTCTTTGGGTTCACCACTCTTGGATTTTGGAGAGGTGAAGAGTTTGGAGGGAGAATTTGGCATGGAGGATGTCAAAGTAGCAGGCAGCAACATGAGGAGAGCTTCACATTCCAGATCACCAACGTTGTCTCTTAGGAGGATTGATCCATATTGGAGATCTCAACTCTTAGTAGAGTACTCCAAGGAGGTGAGGGAGAATTTTCAGCTGAGCCATTTCAGCTCAAGGTCCCAAGTACATGGTGGAGAATGTATAATCCCACATTATGTCTTTTACTTATTTACTCTATATGAGCAGCATGTTGTACCAAGGAGGATTATCCCTTATTGCATATTGTATGATGATGTACTTGAAGCCATTTGTCGCATTGAGATTGGCTATCTCATCGGTGGTGTGTGGGGGAAGCCACATGATTTTTGGTGTGCACCATTGACACCACTTTGTAATTTCATGTTTCTATCTTGTAAAATGATTGTGGCAGCAAACAAGTGGCTAGAATAGAACTTGTTCTTGTTTGATTTGATGCACGCAAAGGATGCACTATGCTGGTTCCATGTGTGGGACCTTGATCCACTTCCCGGTTGTCATATAACAACTTGTTAAAATTGGTTTTTTCTTCCATGTATTGCTGATATTTTTATGTTCATGGGTAGCTTTATTTGGAGAGTGGGACATGAGTTGGAGATGCCCATTCGGAGTATTATTCTCCCTATTTTACATGTTGTATGTTTCAGGAGAAACAATGGGCACACCATGATTTCCACATCACACCTCTTTCCTTCATATAGGAGGAGCCATTGGGAGGACTTGTGTTCTTGGAGGAGGCAATTCATGGTTGATTTATCTTGTGGGGTAGATTGGGCCATTTCTGAAGACCATATAATTTCAGCCCAATATCAGCAACCCCCTCATACTTACTATAAATGGAGGGAGAAGCTACTTGGATGGGAAAATATAAACTCTCCATTCATCCCCAACACATTGCATAAAACCGGGGTTGCAAATTTCTTTGATGAGCTATCTAGAATGGCTCATTTCATTTGGATGATAGCATGGGTGAGAGGGTCACTCATTGGGAATGATATTTCCCATGTGTATCATCACTCCTACCTTGAGGAGGTCATGGGACAGCAAGAAGTTTTCCACTTACACCTTCCACCTTTTCATGATGTGAGCAATTTGGTTATGCATCTTTGGGGGGAGACATTGGAGGGCAGATTTGTTGCAGATTATCTTGAGCAGTGGTGGGGACTATTGATGAGGAGGCCACAAGAGGAGAAGGGGAGGAATTTTTCTCTCCCTATACAGTTTCTTGAGGACAAGAAAAATTTTGGATGGGAGGACTATAATGTTCCCAAATTTTAGCCTCAAGCTAAAAGGAACATTATAGTTAGCATTATCTCTAAGTAGATGAATAAAATGGGTAGGGAGGCCCATTAAGCTCTTTAGAATGAAGAATAACATTCCTCATGTGAAAAGAGGAAGAATAAGCAACTGGATTAAGCACCTATAGGTGTGAACAGGATTGGATCATATTGATTTAGTCATATTTGACCAATTCCACATGCACTGTCTAGATACATTGTATCTCCTTGATGGACTGTGCAGTTTTAATGGAGCACAACTTGCATGAGCTTGGTGGCACATATGGATGGGACCCATTGTGGAGAGGCACACTTGATATATATGGAGAGGAGGGCAGCCACTGTTATTCATGCTTTGATTATTATTTTCTTGGGTATGTTGAGACTTTGCTTCCTCTCATTGTTTAGCAAGGTTGCAGTGTTGTTTAGCACAAGGGTGTTCCTGGTCAGGAATCCCTACCTCATCCTCAGGGAAGGAGAGGTTCTTTGGGCTAAATTTCCTCATTCTAGAATTTTTTCCAAGCTACCTCCTTTAGCTACAGCGCAGTTTCTGTTTAGAGCTGGGTTGTGTTGCAGGGTGCAGCAAAGGAGGATCACATAGAGCCAATTCTGGGCTTGTTTTTCAGTGGAGAGGTAGCCTATCCATTGGAGGATCAGCAAGGAAGGCTCCTGGGAATATTTCTATAATTTTGGCATCAGGCCAACCATCTACCATCCCTCACAGCACAGTTCCAGTCCATGACTGCGTTATTTTAGTGAGTTGTTGCAGTGGGTAACCCAAAAATGGCCGAAAATCCAAAGTTAAGATCTGTCCAAACCATTTCTGGGTTTTTCAGGGTTTATTGAGTAGAATCCATGATTAAAATACCAGATCCTTCTGAGCACGCTAACAAACTTCCGCACTTGGTTCTTTTCCTTAGAAGTGGTAGTTTCCAGTAGCAGCAGCAGTAGCAGTGCACATTTCCAGTGCTTGGTTCTTTGGTGTATTTCAGCCATCTTGTGGCTTGAGTGCATTCCTTTTGGAGCACTGTATTTTCTTCTTTTATAGGCATTTATTTTGTTTCTATCAGCCATATTTCATGTATATACATCTATAGCAGTAACTACACCAATATAGACTGCGCAGTCACTGCTCTCTGGCATTCTATATAGTTGCAACATCTCATGTATCTATTGTTTTGATCATTGGAGATTTGTTTTTATGGCTTGAGTGGCTTGTCCCTCATGATACTCTGTATGTTGTTGCTGATCCATTAATAAAATGATGGCTATATATTGATCCCTCATATGTCATGATCATATTTGTTGTGTTTACAATATTGTGTTCATGTATCGCTGGATCTCCAACTTTGGAATATCTTAAGATATCCTAATTGTTGTAGAAATTCCCTATTTTGGGATATTACAACTTCCATATCGTCCTCTTATCTGTCACCTACCAGAGTTGCTGACTATTCATGCCAAAGCCTCTATGGCCCCTTGCAAAATGCTACCAAGTGTTCTTTCTATGCTAGGCCATAATTTGGCCTTTTTACATGTTGTTTTTGCCACTAAAAATAGTTTCCCTATCAATTCTAGCTTTCACTGCCGATAACTCCTCCATGGGCCTTTAAGCTCTTTTTTTTAGAACCTTTACCTTTTCTTCCGCCATTATACTGGTCTTCATGACCATGGCCTAATGCTTTGGGTGCTAAGCCATTTTTAGCCCTACGTGGGCCAATATTATTTTTTAATGGATCTTATGTCATTGGTCACGTTTCTACGTGAAGCAGCCAACCATAAGCCCAAGGGCCAATGCTTAGTTGTGCCAAGAGCCTCCATAGTTATTTATGACTGCCACGCCCATGGTCACTACCTATGGCATAGGGCCGTCTATGGGCACTTAGCCCATTGCCCCCAAATCTCAGTGCTTTGTATATCTTTGCCTTCATTCACCCGTCGAGGTCTTTCCATCGGGTTGACGTGTCCATGGGGACCGCGTGATGCTCAGTTCATTGGATGCCACTCTATCATCATGTCAACATGTCTCAAAAATCATATCCAGGATCCTTTTCTCAATGCACACTAACATACCACTAGTCTCATACCATTGGGATGACTTCATGATGATGTCACCCATGTTATGTGTCAGCCTCTGAGTGGTGACACATGTAACCCAGAAAAGGGTCATTCAAGTGCCAAAAAAGCCCTGAATCTACCTACCACATGTTCATGCTGATGTCACCATCCGATTTCTGCCATGCCAATCATGTGTTGCCACCTGTCATGTTTCCAAAGAGGATAGAGGAATTCCTCTAAGGCCTATTTGCGACCATTTCCTTTATAATTTGTTTTCCTCAAAAATCACCAGGTTCGAACCTTTAGTCTATGGCACTACTCCTAAGTGGATTTTGGTTTTGGGAGAGGTTCCCCTAGAGTAGCTCTCCCCCATTTATCTACACAATCAACTTATGCAGGAAACCACTTTCGGGACCAAAAATTGAATCTAATGAAAAGCCTGTAGTGCCCCTGGAAATTCACCATATGGCCCAGACCTTTCCTCTTGGCACTTAGCCATTGCATGATCCTATCCGGTCGGTGCTCTTATTCTATATTGCCTCTTTATTTTCTTTTGGAATTTTCTTTATGGGCTCGCCTTGTTTGTGCTAAGATGGCAGAGTGGACCTATGCCACTTATAATGTGGGCTCCTCCAACCCAATCTGTTGCTACCACGTCTTCCCAGTGCTCTTTCTTAGAGGCTAAGCCATACTTTTCTCTAAGCTTTACCTTTATGCCAACTTTGGCTACATTGTAATATTCCCAAAATTTCACATGATATTTCGAATATTAGAGTTCTCAATAAACCTAATTAATTAAGTAAATAAAAGGGTGGAGGGACCCATAATCCTCAAGATGAATAAATATCCACTTATTGTGTGTGAATGTAGATTAATTAATCATAGATCTAAAATCATGGAGTAGTGAAGTAGCTCCGTTAATGGAGATCATGTCTCATTTATGAGATATATTATGGAGGATGAAACAGTCAAATAAGATCATGGATCTTAAATGAAAAATCATGAGGATCTTTGATAAGGTCAACTGAGATCATAGTGCATTCAAAGAAGACCATAAAGAACTTATGATAAGATAATGGAGGAAGTGATGCATTTAATGCACACATGATGGAGAGGGTGATCAACCCATTTGAACATGATGGAGGACATGGAGAAACAGTGCAGTCAACCATGGAGACTTATGTCCACATGTACAGCGCAGTTGGAGTGGGCCTAGGCTATGGAAGGCTCATATCTATATAATGAAGATGAAGGCACAAAGGAAGGCATGACTTGGATTATTCATTTATTGATCTGTATAGATCTAGATTTGTCTTAGGACATTTGTATGCAGGATTGGGCTATTTAGTAGAGTTTGTAGTGATGTTTAGCATAGGGTGTTCCCAAGCAGGAATCCCTCCTCTTTCATTGAGTAGCTCTTGAAAGAGGTTGTTCTTCATTCCTTATAAGGAATTGGTGCCATCTTCAGGAGGTTTTTTCTAGCATTCATCTAGGAAACCGGTGGAGGATTCATCTTACCACTTTGTTCTTCACATTTAGTCTTCCACGAGTAGCAGATCTATATCCAACATTCAGGCCATTGTGTTTTACCTCCATGCAGCAGTATTCCCTTCAAGGATTGCACGGTCCAGTCCTATAGATCTATTAGAGGAAGGAAGTTTCCAGTATTTCAGCTAGAAATCCTGTGAGGGATCATCTTCTCACATTGAATCTATTTTTCCCATCATTCAAGAGATGATTTGACACATCTAGCAGTAGGCTATTGAGCCTCCCTCTCTGACAGCGTAGTTTTCTGAAGTTGTTGTTCACCCAGCAGCTATTTTCAGTGGAGGAGATTGGAGGAGCTAAATCTTGAGATTTTAGCCCAAGGATATAGAGGAGGGATCAGCCCTTCTTGCATAGATCTAATTGTGCATCATTGTAGCCATCATATCATCAGATCTATCTTCAGATCTGCATTCCCAGTAGTATATATGTGAATCCCTAAGAGGGTGTTTTTCTTAGATTGACAGATCTGAGAAACCCTTTCTGGGTTATCTTGGGAATCCATCATTGAGCCTTGATCTACAATTTCATCATCATCGGAGCTCCCATTCTACCTAGATCTGAATTTCTATCTTTCAACCAGTTGTAGTCCCAATAGTTGTAGCAGGGATAGCGCAGTTTACCTTCCAGTAGTTCAGAAGTTACGCAGTTCCTCTTGTGGGATCATTGCAGGGTAATTCCAGGCCATCTCTTTGGCTTGAGTGTCTCATATTTTGAGCACTATTGTACTTTCTTTTTGACCTCCTATATAATAAAATGGCTCAACTATTTATGTGCATTCTGATGTGTATTTACATCTATTGTTTACTTTGTTGCAGTACTTATATTGTGTTTCAGTATTACTGCATTCTCCCTTTTGGGATATTACATACATGTAAAAGTCTCACCAACCACCTTTAACTATGTTATGGAGACCTTGGGGTCACCAAACTTTGACTAGCTCTAACTTTCAATCCAAGTGGCCATTTTCAAACATCCGCATACCACTCGAAATGTTTTTTCCGAGATTTTTCCATATATAGGGGTTTCACCTACACCTGATATGATTTTTTGTTCCAAAAATAGCTCCAAATTATCTGATCCTTTTATGGTCCTTTTCCTTTTCTTTTTTTGTGCCACTTCTGTTGTTGTAATCTTTGACTTGGACACCAATGATTTTCATGCTTTCCTTTGTCAATATTTTCCATTGGCCATAAATGAAAAAAATTTTACTAATGCACAAGCCTTTTATTTTCTATTTTTCCTTTTCCATTGCCTTTACCATCAATCACCTTTTCCATCAATGACAACACATTTCCAACAATCACCCCTTTGGCATTGATGGCAACACCAAGATAAAACACCACGTCATTACCAATCATCGACCATCTTGTGTTTGATCAGAAATACTTCTCCCCCTTTAACATCAATGTAAATATATACTAACATGCTCCCCCTTTCAACAATATCCCTCCATCTTTTAAACCCGTGGATATATCAAGTGTTGCTTCTTTTGTTGAAAAACTCAGGTACCTATGATCTGATCCAAGTAGCTTCCTCTTTGTCATGTGAAGAATATTGAGTTGAATGGAAAGTATTATTTACTCCCATTATTTTCCTCAAGAAAGAAATTGGGATATCTTATTGAAACCATGCATGCTTATGCAACTAAGTGATGGTAAAATGATTCATGTTGGTATGAGTCTCAGCTAGGATTACATTCATAATAGTGCCTACCAAGACACATACACCTGGCCTCTAACAACAAGAACAAATAGTGTAATGCATGACACCATTAATTGTCAACAAGGTACAACTATTTGAAGTGCTTACTTGAAAAACTTAGAAGGAATCTCATTAACGCATACTTAGACAACTCATATTTCAGTTGGCAGAATTCTAATGAGAACAGACTCACCATGAACATTTGACTCATCAATACTTTCCTATGAACACCATACTCTGATAAAGATCCTAATGACTATAAATACCAATTGATCGTACCTTTGATACCATTTGATACCAATTACCAATTCGAACAACATCAAAAAATTTAGTCCATTTGTATGTAACAAACACCACTATCCTTTGCAACACACAATTGATACAAGTTAATGACACAAATTTCCAATGCATAGTCTCATACTCAAACCTTGACATGAGTACACTCCCCCCATGTCCATGCTCCCTCTTTGCATTAGAAATGAGCTAAAGGAGCTTGTAAACATATCATTACCAAATTTATTTAACAACAACATCGCATTTCTCAGCAATCAACATAAAACGACATATTTCCCTTTATCCTTCAAATGCATTCCTTGGTGTGTTCTTTTCTGCTCCTTTATTCTGAATTTTTTGGCTTCCATTGAAGCTAAACTCTTCTTTTCAATTAAAAGGAACAACATATCTACTCCCCTTAAGTATATTATTTTCCTTTTTCTTCCACACCTATATATGTTGAATTTTCTCAACACCATGAGCTAGTTCCTCCATTGGTTTACCTTACTAGGTGACATTTCTCCATTTCCTAAGAATACATACCTTTGGTTCTCTTCTTTCTCACTCTATTTATTTGGATATATTTTAGGACTAATGTTGCTTCTTTTAACTGATTTGAGTCTCTGCCTATTGCAGGTTATATAAGAGATATCAACCATTGGAACTTCAGAGTCTGAATCTTTAAAATCAAACATTATTTTCTGTTGCCTCCATGCACCATTCGATCTACCTTTCTTCTGGAAGATGAAAAATCTCTTGCTCTCAATATGATCCATTCCTCTATTTGCAGTATTCTGAAAAAATAATTTCTTTCTGGATTTTCATGTAGCTATTTTATGCCCAAAATTATTACACTTGTAGCATTCAACGTTGTTCAAGAAGGGGGAAAAGGAACTAAAATTCTTACCGAAGCTTGTGCTTGTCTAATTTATTGGACTGTAATTCACTCTCTTTCCACTATTGGACCACCGAAAATATTTCCTTTGAGAGGAAAAGGTTCTTTTTACTTGGCTGGTCAAATTTCTCTCAGCAACTCATAGTTGTGACTGAAATATCGCATTCATATTTTGTTGTTGCACCTTCTTTTTCCTCTCTGGACACTTGGACGAAAATTTCCATGTGTTTCTGCAATAAAAACAAATTATGGGTTTCATACCTTCTCCTATATGTTTCATTATTTTCTTTGTTATTGATATGTTGTGTGATTTTTCATTGATAAAGTTTTTGGGTCTTGTTGTCACTCCTAGATACAGCCTAGAGTTGTGATAGACCAATGCATAGGACATCTTATATAGCTAGGAGCACATGGTATAATAGAAGAAGTTATCAATAAAAAGCTCTCATGCTATCTCTTGTGAAACAAGGAATATTAATCTGAATGGGACCAAGACCTTCAGAATCTGACACAGAGAAAAGGATAATGTAGAGGCAACTTGCATAAATCCAATATAAAAGCAACAGACAATTCAGAGACAACTTTACTGTAAAGCGGGCCGATTCATAGATACCTCACAGAAATAAGTTATCAGAAGGTGTATGTAGTGAATGAAATATTGAGAAGATACTAGTTAGCATTGAGCTGATATCCAGATACACAATACCACCATGCATGGGCTTACCAATCTAAGAATCCATACATGATAATAGCGTTTTAAAAACACCCTCCCAAAGAAACTAATATAGCTGAAACATGGTTTAGATGAATAGTGGAACAGAATATCATGCATGAGCCATATTTAAAGCGCTTGACTAATTCGAGAATGGGTATCAACTAGGATAAATCCATACCAAAAATCAGTGAGCCACTCGCATTCCAAAACACGATACAGGAAAGATGGATGAAGTGAAATGATCTATTTAAATAACACATAAGAGAAAGTTACAGACTGTAAAATACCAAAGACCAAAATCCTCTTTAATAGATGGAACTCCTCCTCACTGAGACCCTATGGGCTCTAAGCCTTCATACAAGAGTTCTACAAAATGTATACAAAAAGCCTTTCACTGCATAATTTTCTGATAAAATCTGGAACACTAAATCATATGTTCTTTGGGAGCTTTATAGGAGAACAAGAAAGCTCGAAAAAGGGAGTAGGTGATGAACATTTAATTATCTCATTAAAATAAAATGGCGGAGACGTGCACGCCCATACTGCTCAATGAATTTGTAATGTTGATTGTACTTTGTGTCCTACTAACTGAAATAAATGTACTGGGTAGAAATCTCTCCAGGAACACGACAAAGCAGTAAAATCACATAAACATTCTGTCCTTTCCTGAAAGAAAATGGTGCTGAAAGAAAGCCTTGAGGTATTTTATCTGCGAGGGGTACCTTCTGCCTTCTAAACCCTGGATTACGGCTGAAAATATTCAATGCTGAACGTTGAATTCCTCGATCATTCACTGATATTTCTCTGCTGCTCCATTAATATCTTGATCTGCGAAATCGGCACCTTGAAAGTCCCTGGGAGGTTTGATAGAGTTTAAATTTGTTCTTTTAATGGAGGTCTTGTCGGCATATCTTCCCGGGCCTTTCTTCATAATTTCAACTACTGAAAATGGTCCTTTGATGTGTCCTCTATCACAGTAATAGAGACTGTGAATCATGATAGTTTTCCGCCACTGTAAACCTGCAAAACCCGCAAACTCGTCAAGAAAAAAAATGCATGGGGATGGCGATGCAGTGGGGATGGATGTGTAACAACGCGGCATGATGAAATAGCAGAATAGTGCGGGGCGATGATGAAACTATAGAGAAATGGCAGAGAAATTTTTTGGCAAAGGTTGGAGGAATGTATGAAATTTAACATAGGCAGTGGACGTTTGACCTTTGAATAGGAATATGTAGGGGAGACGGACGAATGTACGATGAGAGCACGTGGAATGATCACGTGGAGATACGGGGTCAATGGCATGGCGTGGGTTAAATCTAGACCGCTCGATATCAGGAGGAGATCGATGGTGGAAAACGTATCAGAGGGCAATGAGACGGTGGGCCAGGGGCGCTATTGGCTTGGATTAACTTCCGCACATCTTCAGAGTGCGATGACCGTTGGATGCAGAGCCCCAGATTGAACAGTGGATATGAATATCGTGTCGTATCTTTTGCCGAACAATAACGTGCGATCGAGAGCGGTTTTTGAGCCGTACACTGAGACACGTAGCAAGCAATGTATGGAATCACTCCGAATTGGGGAATACCACCTGCCTTAGAAAGGCGGTGTGATATAAACCACCTGTTTTGCACAGAGATCAGGTGTGGGGAACCCAGGGTAGAGAAGAAAAAGGGACCATAGGATGTCGGGAAATCAACCGCCGAAAATGCTCCCGATGACTTGTTTGGATAAGCGCTCATTGGACTAGCTCCTGGTCTCGGAGCTGGGTCATGTGGGAGGGAAAGGTAAAGGGAGCTAGATGAAGGGGGTTGGCCTGCAATTATAAAGAATACGGGTTTTTCACCTATTTTCAATGTATTTCGGTTATAAAGGAGGGGAATGATAGGCGGAAAATGAATTTTTTAGGCCGAACAAAAGGGGGTTTACAAGTTTTAAGGAGGATTTCTTGCCAAAAATTAAATAGGAGGTTGACATGATCAACATTAGCTCCACCTGGGGACAGCACGTTCATCCTTGGACGTGTCGAGAACTCCACGGACCACCTGATAATATTCTAGCAGACACTGTTCTTCAGCAATCCTATTTTTCTTTTCATGATCCATCACAGCACCCATATTATTCAAACAAATATGAAAACAGAAAACTAACATACAATATAATACACCAGGCAGTCTCTGCCTGAATCAGAACTAAAAGTAGGGCTTGAGAAATTGGCCATTTACAGGGGCTTCGAGCAAGTCTCCCTGTAAATTTTCCAACTTGAAAGTGTTGTTACCTCCCTGTTCCACAATTTTGAAGGGTCTGAACCAAAGTGGATCGAATTTACCATGTTTTCCTTTTTCAGCCCTCCGGATATCCCACCTGAGTACTAAATCACCAATCTACAGATTCTTATCCTTGGCATGCTCGTAAAACCAGTATTTCATCTTCTCCTGATACTATGCCAGCCTTCAATTTACTTGGCTCCATGTTTCCTCCAATTCTACCAGCTAATTAATTCTCCTGATCATGTGATCAGGCTCTTCTTGACTTTCCTGTATGAATCGGGCTACTGGTAGGGCTAATTGAATAGGGAATATTGCTGCCCTCCCATATACTAGTTCATATGGGGATTTCCCAGTTGCTCTCTTGCTGGTAATTCTATTTTCCCACAGAGCGAATTTCAACTGGGAATCCCAATTTTTCTGGCTTTCATTTATAGCCTTCTTCAATGCTCTCACTAGGGTTTTATTGGAAGACTCTGCCAAGCCATTTCTCTGTGGATAATAGGCTGTAGAGTGACTCAATGTGATGTTATACTGCTGACAGAAGCTTACAAACTTTGTAGACTTGAAGGCCTGTGCATTATCAGTCACTATTCTGGCAGGACAACCAAACCTGGATATGATGTTTTCTTCCATGAACTTTATTATCACAGTATCTGTGGCGTTCCTCATAGGTATGGCTTCCACCCATTTTGTGAAATAATCAGTGGCAGTTAAAATCCACTTATGCTAACCACTCGATGGAGGATGTATTTCACCTATAAAATCAATTCCCCATTGTCTGAATGGTTCATCCACGTGCACAGGAATCATGGGAAGAGGTTCCAACTTCTACCTTTCAGCAAATTTCTGACATTTCTCACATGCTCTAACCTGGGAAAAAACATCTCCAAAAATCTTGGGCCATTAGAAACCAGCTTTCAGGATTTTATGAGCAGTGGCCCTCCAGCTGTAATGACCCCCACAGATCCCTTCATGAAATTCAGCTATAATACTTTCTACCTCATCCTCTGTGAGACACAAGAGTAGGATACCTGAGGAATCTCGCCAGTATAGCCAGCCATTGGTGATTATGTACTTCTGTGATTTCAATCTAAGTGTTTTGTATTTAGCTTTATCACAGCTTGGAGGGCAGCTGAGTGTGAGGAGATATTCTACTATCTCTTTGTACCACTGACTGGTAAGGTACTTTATATGTGTTTCTGGAGTAGCCACCCCAATTCCCTACCGTTCTTCTTTCTCTTCAGATTCCCCACTTGCTATTATGGACAAATTTATACCCAAATATTGATAGTTTGATTTAGATAGGATCTTGGCTAGCCCTTGTCCTTTGATCAGCTTAGTAGGGTGGATGTCTAATTCATACTCCTGTATCTTAGCAATCCACTTCCCCCTTTTTCCTTCACTATCCCCCTGAATAATAATATCTTTTACAGCAGCTGAGAGCACAAATGCAGTGATATGGGACTGCAAGATATATATGTGGAATACTTTGAGGGATTTCACTAGGGTGTATGCTTGCTTTTCTAATATGTTGTATTTTAATTCCGCATCACGGAGCACCTGACTGAAGAAGGCAATGGGCTGCTCATACCCTTCCTCATTTTTCTGCAATAAAACTCCTACTATTGTATGAGGTGATGCAAAAGAAAAAATCATGAAAGGTTTATCATAATCGGGTCCAGCTAGCAATGGGGCTTCTGCAAAATCATTTTTTATCATGGTAAACGCCTCTCGTAATTCTTGGGACCATTTAACTTCATTATTCTTTTTCAGCATGTCAGTTATATGTCTAACTATTTCCGCATAGTTAGGGATAAACCTTCTCAAGAAATTAATACGCCCTAGGAATACGTGAACCTCCTTCTTGTTTCTAGGAAGAGAAATACCATTTATAACCTCTACCCTCTTTGGATCTATCTTCACCCCATCTTTAGTGACAATATGTCCTAAAAATTTTCCCTCTTCTAGTCCAAATAAAGACTTTTGAGGGTTAAGAGAGAGACCATACCTTCTACATTTCTCAAAAGTTCTACGTAGATGCTCGATGTGCTCAGTATCATTCTTTGAAAATACAATGATATCATCCAGGTAGACTACCGGAAATTTATCTTGCTCCCCAACAAAAGCAATGTCCATGGCCCTCTGAAAAGTGGCCCCTACATTAATCAATCCAAAAGGCATCCTGGCATACATAAATGTACCCCATGGTGTGGTGAAAGCAATCTTATTTTGATCTTCTGTAAGTACATCCACCTTGTTATAACCAGAGAATCCATCCATCATTGACATCCTAGAAGCTCCAACCACCTTCTGCAGGATGTGATCCATCTTAGGCAGTGGGTAATTATCCTTTAAGGATGCTCTGTTTAAATTTCTGAAATCCACACACAGCCTTATTTCCCCATTCTTCTTTCGGACAGGGACTAGGTTTGCCACCCATTCAGAGTACCTCAATGGCACAATTATTTTGGCCTTTAACGTCTTCTTGATTTCCTTCTCAATAGAGGGAAGCAGCAGGGGATTTATTTGTCTGAGCTTCTGCTTATGAGGCTTTGCATCCCCCTTCAGTGGAATTTTGTGTTGCATTATACTGATATCAAAAGTTTTCAAGTCCTGATAGGACCATGCAAACACATCCTTGTAGGACTGAAATAATTTCTGATATAGCCTTTTATATTCTTCTGGGACTCTCTTGGAAAATTTGACAATTTTGGGGTCAGCATCAGTACCAAGATTCAGGTCTTCTACCTGCTTTTCTTCTACCACTTTGCTTGGCTACAGTGGGATATCATTCTTGTCAAATAATCTCTCTAGAGGCACCAGGCCTCTAGGTATTATGTTTCCCTTTAACTACAACACCTTATTACGTGCCACTTTCTCCTCCCAATCTCTTTCTGAAGTATCTTCAGACTCACCTCCTTCTTCAGCATCGATATCCATATTGGATAATTCCCCCACTGTTTCCAGGAATCTCTTCATCTGTTATTCATCTTCAAATACCTACCAGTGTTTGATGTTATCTGGGATTGAAGGCCGATAATGCACCTCAACTTCATATCTTAAAAGAGGGTTCTGAGGTGGACGAAATGTGCTAGCAGCCACAGCAAGGGAATCAGCCATCCTATTCTGTTCTTGGGGCATAAAATGGATATTAAATGCCAAAAAAAATTCTCTACCATGTCCCAAACTTCATTCATGTAAGCCCTCAATCGTGGATGTTTGGTTTGACACAGATTCCTGACTTATCTAACCACCAGTTCTAAATCTCCCAGAACTTTTAAACTTTGTATGTTCATGTTCCTGGCTTTCTGCAATCCTAACAGAAGTGCTTCATATTCGGCCACATTATTAGTAGCTTCATATTCTAGCTTGAAATACAATGGAACCCATTTTCCTGTAGGAGAAATCAATAATATTCCGGCTCCATTACCTTCTCTTGAATTTGCTCCATCAAAATGAAGTGTCCAGATTCCTGCTTCATTACTCTCATAGGTCTGATCAGTCTTGATCTGGGAGAAGGATGGTTCATGGGCATAATATTGATCTTCTTCCAGCATCAAGCATGAGAAATCTCCCTCTCTACTGTAGACTGGTGAATTTATAGAATTTCCAACCTTAGTCACCATCTTGACAAATCTAGTTTCCCGATACAGTCTCCTCTCTTGGCCGCCAAACACTGGGAGGGTGGCATATGTTAAATACAACTTAATTGACCCACCAATTTTTGTTCCCCGGGACCTTGACAGCAACATACCAAAGCGAGCTGGGATTTCAACCACCACAATGTCCATTACCACACTTTTTGCTGGGATTTGGGCTGAATTGACCACCAAATCCTTGATCATCCCCAAGAATATAACTCTTTTGGAATCAAATGAATAGAGATCTTTGTATGGATGGGTGATTTTTAATCCTAGTTGTTCCATGACTGAAAAAGGCAATAGATTATGGGAAGCTCCAGAATCTAACATACATTTATGTAATAGTAGGTCATGAATCATGAGGGACACATAGAAGGGAGGAGTAGAAGCATCTAACTCCTCAACATGTGGGCCAAAAACCACCATGGGTCTTTCTTCTTGAAGGTTGAGACTATCTGGGGTGAGTGCTGCTTCTGGACGGAGCATGAATGAGGTGACTTGGGATTGATATGTAGGTTGCATTAATAGTTCAGTCAAGGGAACTGGGATTTTGACTTTCTCAAGTTCCTTTTGCAAACTGAAAGCAGGAGAAGATTTTTCTATTACAACCTCTTTTGACTCTTTATTTTCAGCTGAGGGTTTGACTTCTTTTGACACAGACTTGGTATTAAGAGGAATGAATCTGATCATTAGACTGTAAAGGTTTGTTTAGAGGGCCCTTACCTTTGTCTGTGACTTTCTGCATCGTAGACTCATTCTGAGCAAGTGCTTCCTTCTAGGGTAGCTCTTCTTCTTGATATTGAGTATGAGTCCTCTTCCTAGAAGATCTGAGATTGTATCTTCTATTGAATTGTGCTTGCATGAAATAAACAAATTGTTTACAATAATGATCAATTTATGCATCTTCTGTGTCTCTGGCCTTTTCTTCTTCTTGTGATGGGCACTCAGTTCCATCATTTTCTTGCAAAGGGCATTCTTCTCCATCACTATTTGAAAAAGCAATATTTGCATCCTCCAGTCCATAGGCAGTGTCTTCAGTAGAATCATCTACTGGAGCTTCCAAGTACAATGGGTGTGGTACTTGATCTTGTTGTTCCTTTGCCTCCCTTGGCAATATTTGCAGGGGTGGTTTCCTGTACTAAGGATTGTAACCTCGGTTTTGAGCATTGTGGAAGTTCTTGGGAGCTGAATTCTTGGTCTCCAACTCAAGCTTGACCAGTTTACCAGAAAGGTTCTTAATCATTTTGCTCATTTCTTCAATTCTGTCATTAGCTGAGTCTCTATCTTGGTAGGAGGTAGATACCTCCTCTTTGCCCCTTCTTCTGGTATCTTGTTCAGATTTTCCCTTTGATTTTCCAGTGGAGGCAAAGTTTGCCTCTAACTCTAGTGCATCTAACTGAGCATCATCCAGAGTAGCAGGCTTTCTTTCTCTGAGAGAGAAACCAAATTCTGAATCAAAAGATGCTACAAAAACAACTCTAGCAGTAGTTTGATGAGGTTTCATATCAGCAGGAAGACTCCAATACAATTTATTAAATCTCTTGATAAATTCTGACACCCCTTCATTATGTCTCTTCTTAAGCGTATTAAACTTAGTCAGACAATGTCCATGGTCTTTCTTCTCTCCCCATTTTCTGAGAAAAGTATCTTCCATTATTTCCCAAGTGGTAATAGAACGACCTGCCAATGTCTTGAACCATTTTTGAGCTTCACCATCCAAATATTGGACAAACAGCCTTAAGACCACATCTAAATGTTCCACATTAAAATTCTCTGCAAAAGCACAGAAGACCTCAAGGTGTTTTTGAGCATCAATCTCATTTTCCCCATTGAATCTGGGTAAAATCTTCAGATAATCTTGGGGCATATCATTCAACACTTGGGGTAATGCCAGAGGGCCATATTTATTTAGCAAGAAGCCTGGAACATTGGCCATTGGAGGGGTTGGAGGTAGTGCAATAGTTTGATGAGTAAGAGGAGGAGGAGAAGGTGGAAGTGGAGTATGGATAACAATAGGAATATAATGAATAGCAGCTTGAGGTGTTGAGGGGAATAATGGTCTGTTAACAGCAGATACTTCAGTAACTTCTTTGACCTCTTCAACCTTAGGAGTAGGGTGAAAATTATCTTTATTTCCGACACCTCATCGGGGTGGACTATCTAAATAGTAGTAATCGGTATCTCCCACAGTGGAGTCGGGATCTAGCACTTAAGCCTCTTGAGAAGAAGAGGATGGAAAGTCTTCTATAGATACTTCAGGGATTTCAGAGTGGACTGATTTTCTTTCCCTCCAATTTCTTCTATGTATGATCTTTTCAGGGTCAGACACTAAAGGTGTCTTTGGCTGAGACGTATCTGACCTCAGGCATGGCTTACGAGGAGCTAGGACTGCAAACGAATTTATCTAACAACAAATGTCGAGTCACCAAGGTGAGGGATCTACAACTCTCAACTCTCCATACTCACCTACTTGAAGAGTGAATTAGGTTTTGTCGAGGCCCAGGGATTTAAAATTTCTCAACTTCGTTCCCCGGCAACGGCGCCAAAAATATGTTGTCACTCCTAGAGACAGCCTAGAGTTGTGATAGACCAATGCATAGGACATCTTATATAGCTAGGAGCACATGGTATAATAGAAGAAGTTATCAATAAAAAGCTCTCATGCTATCTCTTGTAAAACAAGGAATATTAATCTCAATGGGACCAAGACCTTCAGAATCTGACACAGAGACAAGGATAATGCAGAGGCAACTTGCATAAATCCAATATAAAAGCAACAGACAATTCAGAGACAGCTTACTGTAAAGCGGGCCGATTCATAGATACCTCACAGAAATAAGTTCTCAAAAGGTGTATGTAGTGAATGAAATATTGAGAAGATACTAGTTAGCATTGAGCTGATATCCAGATACACAATACCACCATGCATGGGCTTACCAATCTAAGAATTCACATATGATAATAGTGTTTTAAAAACACCCTCCCAAAGAAACTAATATAGCTGAAACATGGTTTAGATGAATAGTGGAACAGAATATCATGCATGAGCCATATTTAAATCGTTTGACTAATTCGAGCATGGGTATAACCTAGGATAAATCCATACCAAAAATTAGTGAGCCACTCGCATTCCAAAACATGATACAGGAAATATGGATGAAGTGAAATGATCTATTTAAATAACACATAAGATAAAGTTACAGACTGTAAAATACCAAAGACCAGAATCCTCTTTAACAGATGGAACTCCTCCTCACTGAGACCCTATGGGCTCTAAGCCTTCATACAAGATTTCTACAAAATGTATACAAAAATCCTTTCGTTGCATAATTTTCTGATAAAATCTGGAACCCTAAATCCTCTGTTCTTTGGGAGCTTTATAGGAGAACAAGAAAGATTGAAAAAGGGAGTAGGTGATGAACATTTAATTATCTCATTAAAATAAAATGGCGGAGACGTGCACGCCCATACTATTCAATGACTTTGTAATGATTATTTTACTCTGTGGCTTGCTAACTGAAATAAATGTACTGGGTAGAAATCTCTCCAGGAACACGGCAAAGCAGTAAAATCACATACACATTCCGTCCTTTCCTGAAAGAAAATGGTGCTAAAAATAAAGCCTTGAGGTATTTTATCTATGAGGGGTACCTTCTGCCTTCTAAACCCTGGATTACGGCTGAAAATCTTCAATGTTGAACGTTGAATTCCTCAATCATTCACTGATATTTCTCTGCTGCTCCATTAATATCTTGATCTGCGAAATCGGCGCCTTGAAAGTCCCTGGGAGGTTTGACAGAGTTTAAATCTGTTCTTTTAATGGAGGTCTTGTCAACATATCTTCCTGGGCCTTTCTTCATAATTTCAACTCCTGGAAATGGTCCTTTGATGTGTCCTCTATCACAGTAATAGAGATTGTAAATCATGATAGTTTTCCACTGCTGTAAACCTGTAAAACCCACAAACTCATCAAGAAAACAAATGCATGGGGACGATGATGCAGTGGGGATGGCTGTGTAACAATGCGACATGATGAAATGGCAGAATAGTGCGGGGCGATGATGAAAGTGCAGAGAAATGGCGAAGAAATGTTTTGGCAAAGGTTGGAGGAATGTATGAAATTTAACATAGACAGTGGACGTTTGACCTTTGAATAGGAATATGTAGGGGAGACGGACAAATGTACGACGGGAGCACGTGGAATGATTACGTGGAGATACGGGGTCAATGGCATGGCGTGGGTTAAATCTAGACCGCTCGATCTCAGGAGGAGATCGACGGTGGAAAACGTATCGGAGGGCAATGAGACGGTGGGCCAGGGGCGCTATTGGCTTGGATTAAATTCCGCACATCTTTGGAGTGCGATGACCATTGGATGTAGAGCCCCAGATCGAATGGTGGATATGAATATCACGCCGTATCTTTTTCCGAACAATAGCGTGCGATGGAGAGCAGTTTTTGAGCCGTACGCTGAGACTCGCGGCAAGCAATGTATGGAATCGCTCTGAATTGGGGAATACCACCCGCCTTAGAAAGGCGGTGCAATATAAACCACCTGTTTTTCATAGAGAGCGGGTGTGGGGACCCGAGTGCGGAGAAGAAAAATGGACCATAGGATGTTGGGAAATCAATGGCCGAAAACGCTCCCAATGACTTGTTTGGATAAGCGCTCATTGGACTAGCTCCTGGACTCGGAGCTGGGTCATGTGGGAGGGAAAGGTCAAGGGAGTTGGACGAAGGGGGTTGGCCTGCAATTATAAAGAATATGGGTTTTTCACCTATTTTCAATGTATTTCGGTTATAAAGGAGGGGAACGATAGGCGGAAAATGACCTTTTTAGGCCGAACAAAAGGGGGTTTACAAGGTTTAAGGAGTATTGCTTGCCAAAAATTAAATAGGAGGTTGACATGATCAACAAGTCCCTTTAACTTTTTTGCATCGTTAGATCTATTTTTGAAAAATATGGTGGGATTATTTAAAGATGATTCTTTGTCAATATCATATTCCAACATTATCTCATCCTGATAGGAACACTGGCTAGTTTGAATTTCTTTAAACACTTCATAATTCTCTGCATGCAACTGAAGACTCAACAACTGCTTTTTTTAATATCATATTCTTTTCTTAAAACTCCATATTGTTGGATTTTATTTTCTTGGTCTCCTTATTCATTGATATGAGTTGTTTCTTCAAATAGATATTTTCATCTAGATCTTCCAAGTCACTAGAGGATAAATTGGATTCACAACAAGTGTATATTTCACTCTAAAAAATTTGTTCCCTTGATGACTCTAGGGATTCTTTTGTTGACACACAAGTTTTCCTTTCTTCCTTTTCACTAGAGGTGGATCCATTATTTTCTTAACCAATGTCCAGATCTTCTATTGCTACTAAGGTAGTCCTTTCTCTACTATAACTTTATGAGAAACTATCACTATCACTAGTACTTTCAGTTGAGTAGTTTGAAGATAAATGGCCTATTGTTCTACAAAAAAATAACTTACATGCAATTTTCATCTCATCTTGGTGTTGATTAGCAGAAGAATCACCATTTCATTCTTGATCTTCAATTCTCTTTTAATCTTTGGCTGCTTCATCCTCTAGTAAAATCCTCTTAACATCACATGAAACTTTCATGTCTACTTCATATATGGTCTACAATTTATCCCATATCTCCTTGGAAATCTTATAACAGATTACTTTCTCAATGTGTTCCTTAGACAAACCTCTCATGATCTCCTTCCTAGATAATTTATCAAGCCTATTATTTATTACTCCATTATCCACATAAATCTATACATCAATATCAAGAGATTGCAAGTAGATTCTCATCCTTACCTTCCAAATTGTATAATTTTAGCCATTCAAAAATGGAACTCCATCTTAGGTAATTCAATTCTACTTATATATGATACCTGATCTTCCTTCCAATCGTTAAATTAATCCTGAAGGACATTGGATATGATACAAAATGTTAGAAACAATGGATTCCATGACACTACTGAGAGGGGGGTGAATCAGTAGTGTGGCCAAATTATACAATTCTTCACAAATTTCACTTTTTAATCCCTTTAAAAATTATTCATGGATCAAAAACACAACTCAATCATGTATAACATCATAAACATCAAGCACATGAGAAAAATATACACAATACATTAATATTATTTTATTACAAGATTAAACTTGATTACATCATGGCCCCACAATCTACCACTTATAGGTTTGTCAACTGCTACTAAAAGGAACTTCAATCCCTACTCATTGATCAACTACCACTGAACGGGACCGTTTCCCCTACTCGTTTACCAATACCCAATGGAAGGGACTCTTTCCCCTACTCGTTTATCAGTCTTTTCTGAAAGGGAATGTTTCCTTAAACATTTACTAGAACCCACTAGAATGAGCTACTACCCATGATCTGAAAACTATGACTTTCCAGCCATGGTGATCCATCTTTCATCCATTTTCAAACTCAAATCAATAGGCTGCTTATGTCACAATCAAATATATCTTACTCACTGTTATTTCTCACCATAGCCACCATAAACACCTTCAACTTCATTTTTTGTCAATTGCTGATAAAAACACCAATAAGATCACAAAGCTCTACTCACCATTATGATTCATCAACAACTCTTCTACTTTCACATGTAACCCCCAACCTTTGTAGCACCACACACACTCTTGATATTCGAATTTTTCTTTTAAAGAATTTTTCATTGTTATTTTTGGATTGGAGTTGTAATTGAATTTCCTTCAAATATGTTGCATGAATTAATACTTTTTTCCTTTGTTGCGTTCAATTTTATCTTTTAATTTTTCTCTATGATATGCGACTCAATCTGTGAGTTTCTCTGCTCAATTCTATTGTTTTTTTTCTTATTTCTTCAATTCTAGATTTTTAATGGAACTTAGTTGAGCTTCTATTATTTTTAGTGAATCTCCAAACTTGGTCTCGCTACCAAATTGGCCTCCAAACTGCCATAACTATCACTTTTTCCAACCTATTCCTATTATTAACATTTTGTATTCTTGTTCATGTTTGTCTTAATTACAAGATATTCCTCTTATCTATCACTTACCAAAGTTGTCTATTGTTCATGCCAAATCCTTCACGACCCCTTGCAAAATGCTTCTAATTGTTATTTCTATACCAGGCCACAAGGATTTTTTACATGTTGTTGTTTCCAGCAAAAATAGTTTCCTTGTCAGGTTTTGCTTGTGTTATCGAAAACTCCTCCATGGGTCGTTAAGCCCCTTTTCTTTATCACGTTTACATGTTTTGATGCCATAAGACCAGTCTCCATGATCACAACCTAAATCTTTGGGAGCTAAGACCTTTTGAGCCCTATGTGGGCCAATTTTATTTGTTAATGACTCTTATCTTGTTGGCCCTGCTTCTATGTGAAGCAACCAACCATAAGCCCATAGGCTAGCACTTAGTTGTGCCAAGAGCCTTTGCAGCTATATATGACTTCCACACCCATGGTCACTACCTATGGCATAGGGCCATCTATGGGAACTTAGCCTGTAGCCCCAAAATATTGGCGCTTTATCTATTTGTGCCTTCATTCACCTGTCGGGATCTTGTCATTGGGTTGACGTGTCCGTGGGGACCACCCAGTTCTCAGCTCATTATTTTTCACTTTTTCATCGTGCCAACATGTCCCAGCACTTGTATCGAGGAGCCTTTGCTCAGTGCACATTAAAATACCACCGGGATGATGTCAAGATGATGTCACCAGCACTACGTGTCATCCTCTAAATGGTGACATGTGTCACCCAGAAAAGGGCCATTCAGGTGCCCAAAAAACCTCTAATATGCCTATCACATGTCCATGTTGATGTCAGCATCCGTTTTCTATCGAGCCAATCATGTGATTCCACATCTCATGTAGTCATAGAGGAGAGAGGAGGTCCTTGAGGCTTGGTTTGTGACCATTTACTTTACAACTTTTTTTCCTCAAAAACCATTGAGTTCGAGCCTTTAGTCTCTAGCACCACTCCTGAGTGGGTTTTAATAGCTCTTCATCGTTGATCTCCATGATCAACTTGTGTAGGAAACCACTTCTAGTACCATAGAGCCCATATAATGGATTGTCTCTATTTCCCTTGGAAAGTTGCGACGTGGCTCAGCCCTTTCCTCCTAGCACTTAGCCATTTGTGATATCATGTTGGGCCAACACTCTTCTGTTGCGCTACCTCTTTATTTTTCTTCCAGGATTTTCCTTTCGAGCTCGCCCCATGCTTGTTGAGTTGGCAGAGTGGGTCTCCTTCAATTATCTACTCATTGGTCACTCTTTGTTTCCATGCCACAACATTATCGATTGTTTTCGTGTCCCAATGCTTTCCGCCCAATCCATACCTTTATCCACCAAGTAGATTTACGTCAGGGTAATTCTATCAAGTTGTACCCACTGGTCGGGTTCCACCCGCTCATTCTCCATTGGAAAACACTTAGCTATCATGTGTCGGAAACTACTTCCCGGTCGCTTACACTTAGGCTCTATTAGCCAACCTCTGGGGTGAACCCTCTAGGGTATGACTGCCGGGATGGTGTCATCCGGATTCTTCTCTCACGATCGCTCAAACTTGGGCTCTACAATGATTCCTTTGAGGTAAGCCCTCTAGGCCAGCCTATAATGTGGGCTCCTCTAACCCAATCCACTGCTACCATGTCTTCACGGTGCTCTCGCTTAGAGGCTCCGCCATACTTTCTTCTGAGTTTAAAATTTATGCCGACTTTGGTTTCCCACCAAAGGCTCACCAACCACCTTTAACTCTATTATGGAGACCTTGGGGTCACCAAACTTTAACTGACTATAACTATCAGTCCATGTGGCCATTTTCAAACTTCCTTATACCACTAGAATTATTTTTCCAAGCTCTATCCATCTGTGGTAGTTTTACCTACACCTTAGTACTATTCTAGAACTGGATCCAAAGTATATCATCATTTTCCTTTTATTTTCCTATGTCACTTCTGTCGGTGTAATCTTTGTCTTAGCCACCAATGATTTCCATGCTTTCCTTTTCCAATTTCCATTGGAAATCAACGACAACATGTTTACTAATGCGCAATAATTTTATAGTAAATTGTTCCTTTTCCATTTCCTTTTCCATCAATCATCTTTTCCATCAATGAAAACACATTTCTAACAAAAGACAAACTTATCTTTACTTTGATTATGCACCAATTGGAAGTATTTCAAAAATAAGTGGATCGTTTGCAGATTACAATAGATAATATGACCTTTAAGGTGGATAACATTCAAGTGAAAGAAAAATTTGCTAAACGGGGGTATTAAAGGATCTATCTGGGCTATCAGACAAACTGGTTCAAACAACTACAATAGGATAGGAGCAAGACATATACTTGGAGCAACACCTAGAAGGGGCTCCCCCTCAGCGAGAAAAACTAGTGCAGCTAGTGGAAGTCGATAGCACGTGGAAGTTAATGAGCAGTGACAAGAATGGGAAAGTTGGGCCCTCCTTTGGCACATGCTAATTGTGGTTAGCTCCCAAAATTTGTATTAATGTAGTGCACGTACATAGAATGCAATGTTGTTTTTTGAAGAAATTATAAGATTAGTATAGTTAGTTCTATAAGCAGATGTAATCAAGGAATAAATAAGTTTCATTTTGTAAAACTTTAGAACAATATTGACAGTGTCTATATATTCCTCATATAAAATATATAACATTACTAAATATATATATATATATATATATATATATATATATATATATATATATATATATATATATATATATATACAGAGATATGTAAAGCAATTTTAAGATATGTAATTCCTTTTATGTGAGGAAGGAATGAAATCCTCCTCACCTAGGTTCAATTCTTGCAAGTGACATGATGGATATTGATTGTATTGATAGTATTGACAATATCTGTATATTATTCATATAGAATATATAGAATTATACATGTGAAATATATATATATATATATATATATATATATAGAGAGAGAGAGAGAGAGAGAGAGAGAGAGAGAAGGGGGGGGGATCCTCCCCACCTAAGTTCAATTCTTTTCAATGACATGACAGTATTGAAAGTATCTCTATATTCCCCATATACAATGTATAGCATTGTATTTTTGAAATATATATATATATATATATATATATATATATATATATATATATATAGAGAGAGAGAGAGAGAGAGAGAATTCTATGTTTAATATGAAATTGACACCACGAATGTGCATAGACACATAGACCAAGAGTTAAGATAAATCATATCCATTATTAAGTTAAGAGAAATAATTTATTAAAAAAAATTTCACTCATTATTATTATTTAAATGAATTCACACCATATAATATAAATTAATAATAAATCCATGAAAATAAACTTCTACTTTTATAAAATCTCTACATATCTTAATTTATTTTACATTTAAAAAGTACAAACTTTTAAATAATTAAATACATTTTTATATATTCCTTTAAAATAAATATCACACATACACTTATAATCCTATAAAAAATAACTTTGATGTAGCCCCAAAGATTAAATATTAGCTCAATTAATCGAGTTCCTCGAGGGGAAGTGATCCTCGTGTGTAACAAATTCCCAAAATCACCCAATTAATAATTACAAATTACAAATATATATATATATATATATATATATATATATATATATATATATATATATATATATATATATATATATTGCTTATATTATTTGTCACATTAAAAGGCTAAACCATTAAGAGGAAACATTTTATTACTTTCTCAAAAAAAAAGTATTTCCCTATCATGAAACATTATCACATTTTTCATTCTCTAATTCTTGTTGTTTTAATTCCTTATAGGGGAATAATGGACTTGTTCGATCATGACAGCTAGACTTTTCTATGGAATTCTAGCCTTGCCTTCCCTTATCATGGATTCTTAGAGGTAAATACTTTTGTTGGAAACCTATTTCTGTAAACCCTAGCTGTGTTTTCTTACCATTAGTGTTTCTATAATCTTTCATTATGCTAACTAAGTGCAAATCCCATTCTGTATTGGTAGTGACGCGAGGATTTTCGCTTACCCTTTTCTTAGGACCTATACTATGGAATTATAGCCTTGCCTTCCCTTCTCATGGATTCTTAGAGGTAAATACTTTTGTTGGAAACCTAATTATTTAAACCCTAGCTATTTTTTCTTACCATTAGGGTTCCTCTATTCTTTTATAGTGCTAATTGAGTGCAAACCCCATTCTATCATGGCAACAATGCAAGGATTTTAGCTTACGCTTTTCTAAGGACCTATAAGACTTGTTTTAGATGGAATTGCATTTGTATTTATTCAATTATAATTTACTCATGGCTCCATTTTTTCACTAATGGTTAATGTGCACATAATTTAACCTTTGAATCTTTATTTGGGTTTCATTCGAAAGACACACACACATTTCATTTTCTTGCGGGGTTTCTCATTTCCATTCTAGCACTTGTAGGTACTCATTTATCTTTGTTCCTTCAGCTGGTCTCGAAGTAATTTTCCAAATGTTCAGCTATCTCCAATCAAGATACATTATCTTTATAATGGTTTAGGAAACTGAAAGCATTAACAAACAAATAAGGGATTTTCCTATTAAATTTATGTAATTTATTGAGAGGTATGTTTATATATAGGGCACATAGCTCGACCTCTATAGCTACAGTAGCTATATTTTTTCTTGAATGAGGGTTTTCCTCTTATTGTAGACAAATTTCATCATATACCTTAATTTTGGTTACAGTCAAGACTTTTAAGGTCGAATGTTGAAAACATTTTCACAAAATTACTATAATGTATTTAATTATTTTATTCTGCTATATATATATATATATATATATATATATATATATATATATATATATTTTAAGGACTATAATTTCATGGAAATTTTGGATATTATGTTTATTTGTGTATTTTCATGTGTACTATGATTTTCTTGAAGATGATTTCTATATGCACTAAGAGTTAATTATGTCATTTTCTTCAATATAAAATAGTTACAATCTCTACTATGGATAGTCTATATGCACAAATAATATATCTATTATCTTGGTTTAAGAACAAGTTTATAGGATGAGAAATTTAGTAGACTCCTGTCATCGGCTTCCACATAATAATTCCTTCATAGCCATACTATTTTTATAGGCAAGAACTACATGTCCTTGGCATGTCGATGAGGTTTCCCTTTCTCGTCGGTATGCTAACTTTGGCTCTTGTTTTATTTTCATTCAACTTTATGGTTTACTATTATGTAATATTTCTCTCTAAAAACTTATATATGTATACAAATCCATAAATGTATTGGATAATTTTTTTAGAAAATAAAAAAATGCAGGCTTTTTATTAAATTCAAAACCAGTTACATATAATTGATTTTCAAAATCAACCAATTATAAACAAGTTAGCACTAGACCTTTTTTATATATTTAGCCATAAATAATTCCATATTTATGATATATTTCCCGTAAGTGGCATGTACAAAAATTTCACACATTTTCCAACTATTAAGTTGAAATTCAACAAGAAAATTTCAGCACCCACACCTAGTGCATTAAGCACCTACACTAGGGTGGGGTCCAGAGTGTTATTTTTGGTGCACGTCTATTTTAGTTATCCCTCAATTAGAATGGACAATAAACTACAATATAAACCTAAAAATAACTTGTAATAGTTAACTAAGAGTGATAAACTCAGTTAGCTAGTGGATTTCGAGTTAGAGGTAGTTGGTAAGGCATGCAGAGTAATTCTAGTTGTAACAGAGTTCGAAGTGCAGTGGTGCATTAGTTAATGTAGGTTGTAATCATTTTAACTCATTTAAGTGAGTTAAACTCAATTGTGCTAGTTGTAACTATTAGATACACTAGTGAGAGATTAAGTGAATTAAATATTAATTAATTCACAATCAGTGACCTCACATGCAACTGAGGATTTACTATTATTAGTTTCATGCATGTCAGACCCAATGGAGACCCAGTTGAGATCGATGTGAAAGGGAAGTTTACTATCAGTTGTAGGATTTTTGGGTTGCACACATGCAACCAAACACCCATTGGAGTGTCCATGATACATGTGTAGTCAAGGAAGTCCATAATTCCTATATTTTTAGGGATTTCATCCATCAGGGACTGCACAAGCAAGGTAGGTTTTCTGGTGGCACTAAATTGGCTAAGTATTGGTCAGTTTTATGCATGACAGTGTGAGAAAATTACTTGAGTACTCAAGGGCTCTTGTGAGAAGAGTTTTGTATGTAATTGTTTCATGATCCATGCTGAATATACAATAGAAGATAGTGGGGTTTTGAGCAGCAAGATTTCCCCTGGAAATTATGTGTTGTGTGTGATTTGATTCTTCTTTACTTCATGTGATTGGCGATTGTGATTTTAATTCCGCAAAAGAATTGTAGAAGCAATTAAGTTTTTAACTTTAGCACATTGTTAGATCGGGTGAATCCAAGATATACATGAATGTTGTATAATTTCTACGTGGTATCACAGCATAGGAAATCATAATTGTGAAGGAGGAGCTGAGTTTGTGACTGGATAGAATTCGAATTTATAGAAAGACTTTCTTGGTGCTATAGTTGATTCAAGATCGAAATGGATTTCAATGGCTTGAGGTTGGAGTATGCACTCGAGGGCAACTCAAACAATATTTCTTGGAAGGAAAGGATAGAGGTAGTACTTGAAGACAATGGCTTGAAGTAATTCATTGAAAATGATGTTCCTAAACCTATTGTGACAGATGTTGCAAATCTTGATGCATGGCAAAAGAAAGTGGCAAAGTCAAGGAGGATATTTTTGGAGGGAGTACGAGCCCACATTTTCTCAAGCCTCCATGGGAAAGCCACACCATATGCAATGTGGAAGGCTTTGACAGATCTATTCCAAAGCAACAGCAACCATAAGAAATCCACACTCAAAGATAAACTCAGGAAGATCAAGATGAAAAAGGGTGACACCATTCACCCTGTTATCACCCTAGTAATTCTCAGGTTGTGGGATGGGGATTTTTGTAGTTAAGAACACCAGGGGTAGCCATGAACCACTTTGGGAATTCAGGATCTAGCCTTCCTGAGCTCCAAAGAGGGATCTCTCCTAAAGATTTAGCTTTGTTTTGGTAAAGAGTTTTAGGCTAGCTATGAGTGGACAATGGGACTTGTTTTAAAAGTGTGGTGGGAATAAAAAGTGTTTCAAGGTAAACCAGAGGGATCTACCAGAACATTGGGCTATGGAGTCAACTCTCTAGGCAAGCAGAGCTAGGAAATAAAACTTAAAGATGCAAATGTACTAAGGGCGGGATAGATGACCTTCTAAGGCTTTGAATAGGCTTTGTTGATGGAATGGGTGAAATATGAACAAAAGGGCACTTAAGAATCCTTACGTTATAGAAAAGAGGATTGAAGGAGGGAAATCAAACTGGGACCTAGAGCAATTAAGAATTCTATAGTCCAGTTATCAAGCAGAAAACATAAAAATGCCAACTAGTTTAAAACAGGGAGCTTATTATCACTAATCTTGTTTAATTTCTCCTTAGTTGATAATTATAGAATAGAAACACATTAAATGGATGTATATAAAATTTTAAAGAAAAACACTGAAAATAGGAAAAAGACAAGACTTATCTTATCACCACGAGAATCCTTAGTTATGATGTCTCTAATCTCGTTTCCATTCTGCTGCTTCGCTAATTGACTCACACCAACTTCAATATATCCAGCAAAATGACTATAATAGTCTTGATAAATTTTATTCCACACTAAATACTTCGAATAATGAAGTATTTATACACATACATTGTTTACAAAATATCTCAGAATTTGAGATAATGTTTTAAGGAAAAATAGGAAAGAGAACATAAGAAGAGGGACAGCAGCAAAACAATTTGCAAGCTGTCCTCTTTTACAAGGAAAAATAGAACTGTTTATCTCATTTAAACTGATTATTGATGTGCTGTGAGCATAGCTGGAATTTGGTGCATCTTATCGTGGAAGATGAATTGTGGAATACTCTTCCTTTTCACCTTCTTTTTTTCACTGTTTCACTGCTGTAATTGAAAAATGACCAGCAGTAACAATTTGATTTCACTGATACACTTTGACCCCGATACACTTTGACACTGATTTTTTCACCATAAAGTAACAGTATAATATGAATTTTTTATGTGATTTTCTTACCTTTACTTTTCAAATTCACATCAGGTCTGTGAATTCTTGCCACTATTCAGCAGTAGGGATCTTCATATTCTTTAGTTTCCTGTAACTTTCATTAGCCTCTGTATATTTGGAAAAGTTTGGCTTTACTGTGAACATATGTTTGATTTCATTTTCCAAAAAGAATAGATTTTCAAAATATTGAAGTAGTACTTTGCCACTTGGAGATCCTTGAGGCAAAGGCTGTTTAGCTTGCTCCTTAGCATGAGCCCTGATTTTCTGATCATAATCCTTCTGTGGCATTAATTTTTCATTCAATGCATGAATGTCTGGTAAACCTGCTTCTGATAATACTTTGTATTTGGCCCAAAATCTTGTGATGGCCAAGTCCATATCTTTACACATGTCTTCCAAATTAATCATCATGTTTCTCTTATTCAGGGCTTTTTTAATTTGAAGGATGGCCTCTGTTCTATCAGAAATTTTCAACTCTTCTAATTCTTCCCTGTTTTTACTGTTCAAAAATGTTATGAGTTGAACTGCTTGTGGTGGCTTATTTTCAATTTCTTTCTTGGTTTTATCAATCTCTGCATTTGCAGCCTGTAGCAACTCTTTCTACTCATATATAATCTGAATAGAAGGCCATTGTGAGTGAATGCCTTCAATAATTTTTGTCCGTAAATGATTTTTTATGTATGCAACCTAATCTATAAGATTCACCTATTATTGAAGAATTTTCACTTGTTCTTGTAATCTATCAGCCCTCTGTTCATGCCCTTTGGAAGTAATTAAGGTATCTCTTTTAGAAGTTTCCAGATTTTTAATGATGTCTTTCAAACTGAGTATTTCTTTGTATTTTAAAGACATATCTTCCATGGCTCTGATTATTGCAGCTTTTTCCTCTACTATTTTTATCTATGAGGTAGAGATGTCATGAGAAGTGATTGGCACTGCAGTTTCTAATACTCCGTGCGGTTCCAAGTGTTATGCCAATGTAGATGGAATAGTTGTACTTACAGTTGGGATCATTGTGGGAATAAAAACCTGTTGAGATTTCTTCATATTTTCATTTTCTTTCATGAAAGCTTATATTTGGCTTTCCATTTCCTTTATCTAGGCTGTCATCTTTAGAACAAGTTGTTTTAGTTCATCATTTTATGTCTTCTGCTGAAGGATTTATTTTGCCTGAGGATTTTCACTTTGAGGCAGTTTTAGCTATTTTCTGAGGGCAGTTATATCTTCATTTTTCTATTTGATTAAAGCCTTTGCAACTTAAATGTTAGTTGGATCAGCTCCTGCTTCAATCACCAAGTCTTCTAATGCTTTGATCTTCAAGTTATTGGCATATAATGAGGCTTTATCCAATTTCATTTGAGTTTGAAGGTTTATCAAATTTTTCTCAAGCCTGATAGAATTCATAGTCTTATTGACTATTTTAGAATCCAGCATCTCTGTATTGCTTCTATGGAATTCTATCTGGTCCAATTCATGGACAGCATCTGCATCAACTTCAAGGTCTATCTTTGAATAATCTGCAATTGATTTTGGATAAGCCCCTGTGGGCTTGATAAATGACATAACTAATTTGTTTGAAGAATAATCAAAAGCTGAGAGGAGCCTATCTTTGTTTCCAAGCTTTTCTTTAAGGAACTTGGAATATGCTTTACTTCTCATTTCTTCATTCTTTTCTTTGATTTGTCTGAACCTGATTTGAATATCTGACTCTGTGTTGTCAAGTTCTTTAGAAGAAGATGGCATATCAACCTTTGTTTGTTTATCCACCATGACTGTGTCTTTCTACTGTGCTTCAAGTTGGACATTTTGAAGCTCTTTGAGTGTTTCAGTTACTATCCTTGTTGCTTCATCATCAGTTTCATGACCATTGTTATCTTCAACATTGATAGCTTTATCCCTTTCTTCATCAGTCAATTTACTTTTCTTGTTGTAGGGAATTCTGAATATTTTATCTAGAATAGTTTCAGTTATGAAACTATCTTCCTTTCTTCTCCTTTTATGAAGAATTTCAGCTTCTTTGTTCACTGTAACCACCTGTGTTTGATCAACCTGTTTATCTTTTCCACTATTTTTCTACATGCCCTGTGAGTCATCATCAAATAAATTATTTGGTTCCCACTCAAGTTTGTAGGCATATTTTTCAATTTGGGGCTTGGAATCATGCAGGAAAACAAACAATTTGCATCTCAATCTGATTTGATTTAAAATACCCTGAGGATCATAATTCCACATAAAACTGTATGGGAATTTATATTCTTTCAACTTGACATTAATTTCATTTGCTGCTTCTCTGTTATTCACAATAAATGGCCCAACTTGATTTTTCAGTTTGAACTGAGTCTTTTTTCTAGAAGCTATGAAATTAACTTCATCTGCATTCAACAGCTACCTCAAATATTATAAAGCAATATCCTTGTTGTCACAAATCTAGGCAAATTATATGGGGCCAAGAGTGCACCATATACTCTAATCTCTGTGTAATTCTTGTGTAAGTACCAATCCCCCGTTTTACAGCTCTCAAATAGCTGTAAGATCCTCTTTGTTTCTTCATTAATTCTAGGAGTCTGTTCTTTATTCAATAAATTCATAGCAGGTATTAAAAACAAGTCATTGAAGTCTGCATAGTTGTATTCCCTGTTCCATTTTCTCAAAATTGATGACCAAAACACAACTGAAAGTACATTCCCTTTTGGATCTATCTTCTGAAACTCAATAGGAAATTTGTCTACTTGATAATACAAAAATAGATGAAGCAGATATGAGGTATATCTGAAGAATCCTTCTTCTGACAATCTGGACAATTGGTAGTGCACGTTTTCTGCAATGAACTTGGCAAAATTGTACACAATGGATGGAGGCTGGCCAGGACTTAGAGTAGACAGAAAACCTAGGATAGCAACATCAGTGAATTCATCACTATTGTATCCCAGTATGAATGATAGCACGGAGACAATCTGTCTGGTTTCATTTGGAAAATCAAAAGTATCAAATGGAGGATTGAGCTTCGGGATATCAACTTGTTTGGGACAAAAAGTCTGGAAGACTTTGAACTTAGAAGAAAAATCAAGGTCTAAGTAAAGTTGAGTTAAATCCTCTATTGACAACGAAGCAGCATTGGGGCCAGGGTTCAGTTGTAGCAAAGAGTTTATGGATTATGCATTGATGTAAAATAAGACCTCTCTGTCTTTATTGGTGATGCACCTTTGGTCTGGAAGATAATAGGTCTAACACATTCTGACAAAATCAAGGGCTGAATGAGTAAGAGGGACAATGTACTTTGGAAGATTGGAATCCCAGACTGGTATATCTTTATCACCTTTCTCTACTGATTTGCCAAAACACCAGTTATAGACATCAAGTAAATTGAACTCTACTGAAGGGTCCAATATTCTGTAATCAAGGTCAATCAGAGGACTATTTTTTTGTGAAGTAACTGGAGGTTGGACAAGCCTGAAAATTTTTTTGGAATCAGCAGTGAGTGCAGGGGTGGGTTTAACAAGTTTAGAAGACTCAGGCTGAGAGATTTTAGTAGAGGCTTTCTTCTGAGGTTTTGGGCCTCCTGATTTGGGGGTTACTTGTTTCTTTGTCATTTTTTAACTGAATAGAGCAAGATTAGATGGTTTGTTGAGTTCTTCTATTGGAAATAAGGGACTTTTGGAGAATTTATCTGGTAAAATAGGGTTCTAAGCAGAGTTTTGGATAGAAAGAGGATTTTAATGCTCAGAAGAAAGGCTATGATCAATTCTAGCAAGGAAAATGACCAGGGTGTGGTTAAAACTTGCAAAAAATGGAAATTAGGGATTCTGGGGAAAATTTGATAGAGTTTCCCCTGTATTATGGATGTTTTTTTCAATTTCCGTATAGGTAATTCAGATAATTACAGGAAATAATTGAAAATTGGTGCTCTTTATTTTGGAAATTGAAGCTTTTCTGGTTAATTTTGATGAAAAATACCTTTAAAAGGTATAATTGTGGTCGAAGAAGTTTCACGGTTGTGCGTAGTCTTCAATTCTGCTGAATTGGTCTATCAGAGGGTACTTTGGCTCTTCGTGGTTGAATTGCAAGGAAACTAGCTTGAAAATGGCGTTGGTAAGTTTGAAAATGGTGAAAAGGGCTCTGCACAGGCTCTCAAAGGTGTAATGGCGCAAAATGGTGAAAATTCGATGAAAATAGGCTTAGCGGACGTTTCACAGGTTTAAAGCGTGAATTGGTGAAAAATTCAATGAAAATTATGATTTTTATGAATAAACCATAATTCAAACCATAGTCAAATCATATTAAACCATAGGTTGGGTGGGAGTGGTTTCGGAATACCACTGGGTGGTATTCGCGCAGCTCCAGAGCAGTAAGCGGTAAATCGCTTGTCAAACACAATCCAATTATTTCATGGCACGTCAACACGGGGTGGTTTGGGAAAACCACCCATATTGCACAACTTTTCCAAAACATCAGTCGATTACTTTACGGGCGCGAAAATGAACTGGTGCCATCAGATCTTGCTTCAACAAGCGAATGGTCACGATCAAAAGGAAAGGTGCGGGGAAAGGTATGTCATCGGGTTCATTTTGGGCCATAGGATCTTGGAAATAAAAGAAGATCGGACGATTGTTATTTTACGCAATGGGGGAGGGATGGAGATGTATTAGACTGTTGCGTTTATTTTCAACCGTTGGATTAAATGGGATTTGAAGATCGAAGGGTTGAAATTCAATCCGATGGAGAAAGTGATATGGTTAAGTTTTATATACAAATAGACTTTGTATATAGGAAACATGGTCGGGAGGGGTATTAAAAGGCTTTAACCCAGGTTAACAATTGGGATATGGGATATGTATCAAGGAAAAAAGGGTTAGGTTAGGGTTTAACCTTGGGTTAGATGAGTCGGGTAAGGGAAAATGAACAAATGAATGGGTTTTTTGCTTTGAAGTTTAGTTTAAATGAAACTTCGATATTTTTTCTTAAAACATATATAAAACATGTTTTAAAGGTTTTTTTCATATATTTTTATTATATGGTTAATTAAACCAAGGTGATTTAATTACCATAGGGGTGGGACACTATATAAAGATATATTTTAGCCAAAGGGGATTATAATGTGGGTTTTTATTAAACATGTGGGAATTATAAACTTTGGCTAAAATTATAATAAGTGGGTTTTTTGGTTTATTATATAAAAAGGAGTTATATATAAATAGGAGATGGTCATTTCTATAGGGAGTTAATACATAAATTAAAGTTAATATGAAAATAGGACATGGTATACTCAAAACACATAAACATAACAAGTAAAGTGAATTTCAAAAGATAATTTGCATTGATCTTATCACTTTAACTTAAGATATAATGTAATTTTGAGGGTTTAATGCTTTCAAATGATGAATGAAATTAGTCAGATGGAAATTATAATGCCTTTAAGTAAAAATGGAGTTTTACTTAGGATTATTTAGGGGAATGAATGCATGAATGGAAAATGGTGTGAGTTTAGGGATTAATATAGACATTTTACACTTTCAACTGATCAGTCATAGAGCCTTGGGTCCAGTCCCAACAAAATTCAAGGAAATTCCTTAAGCCTTTCTGACTGATAGTTTAGAATGTTTCATGACTATGGGAAGGGGAAGTTAGTTATTTGGCAGCCCATGATGAATGATTTTTACATTGAAACTTTTCACCTTCTTTTACCTACCCAGCTTACCATGCTAACATTTTTTCTTCCTTTGTAGTAAGGTGCATTTAAGCTAGCAACCTTCACATCATTTATTCTTTCTGAAAGTAAGTAAACTATCTAATTCTACACTTATTTCATCCATGAATCCAGTTTAAACTGTTGGATTCATTTTATTTCTCTACCTAACTACTGAATTGTCATGATTAAACAGTATGACAATTCATTATTCTCTATCTATAACAAGTGAAATTGAAACATGAAAATTCAATATTAAATTGTTAAGCTCATCATGGACTATGGCATTTATTGACACTCTGCCACAGTCAAAAATTAAAAAGTAGTGGACTTTATGCTTGCACACTTTCATGCTTTATTCATTTTTCTTTTGGGGTCTTTTATTTTTTCTAAGTCCTTTGATTTTTCTTTTAGGACTTTTTACCCTCTTTTGATATTTTTTTTTTTGATGATTTTTTTTTTTTTTTACAAAATATGTGAATACAACTTGCAGAAGGAAAAGTATGTACAGATTTACAAGATTATCAATAGTCAATTCAAAATTATGACCCCTATATTATAGGTTGCTAACATGTCCAATGTCGGGATGAACTCGGGAGTGTTGGAATAATAGTAATTGATGATGATTTTGTGATATTGGCTCTCCTATGACTTCCTAAGAGTTGGCATAGTTATGAATACTCTGTCAATGGACGGGAAAAATTTCCATATTGGGAATGAATGTGGTCAGATTTGGTGCAGGAGGAGTTCAGACGGAACACCAGATATGGATCTACATCTAACCATGAGGATGAAGAATATTGTGCTTTTGCTGCCAAGGCAAAGAAGGGGAAGGGGAAGAAATTCCATTCTGAATCCGAGTCCAAGAATGGCAAGCATTAGGACATGTCCAAGGTGAAGTGTTTTCAATGTCACGAACATGGGAATTTTTCTACTAACTATCCACAAAATAAGAAGAACAAGAGGGTTGTTGGATCTGCAGCTGGTGAGGCCCTTGCCTCACAATTTGAGATTGACTTCTCATTGATTGCATGCATGGTGTCAAGTGCATTGGGTTCTGTGTGGTATTTGGATAGTGACGCTTCCTTTCACATGACGGGAGACAAGGAAATTTTCAGTGACTTGGAGGAGAAAGATCTCCAGATGCATATTGAAATGGGTGATGATGGGTGGTACAATGCTATCGAGATTGATGCCATTACCTTCCAAAGGCAGTCAGGTAAACCATTTCAACTAAAATATGTAATGCATGTACCAGGTTTGAAGAAAAATTTAGTTTCAGTCACAATGTTGGAGGATAGAGGCTATGATATTGTTTTTAGTGAAGGAAAATATTTCCTGCGACATAAAACAACAGGAAAAGCCAAGAGGAAAGGGATTCGAGTTAAGAATATCTACAAGATGGAGGTACATCATTACACAGAAATGATGGGCAAGGAGGATAAAGAGGTGAACCAGGATGAGGGCGAACTATGGCACAGGAGATTGGGCCATCTTCACCATGGAGCCTTGAAATTAATGCAGCGGATTTCTACTATACTTCCAATGGGAACACTTGCTCAATTAGATACATGCAAGGGGTGTACCATGGGGAAGTATGTAAAGGCCACCTTTCATGAGAAGGAGAACTGAGCTTCGGGAATTCTTGAGAGAGTTCACACAAACATGTGTGGACCATTCTCTATTGCTTCGACGGCAAAACATCAGTACTATGTAATATTTTTTGATGACTTTTCTTGTACGTGTTGGATCTTCTTCATGTAGAAGAAAGATAAGACATTATCTAAGTTTCTTGAGTTTAAGGCACTGGTGGAGAAAGAGTCGGGGAAGCAAGTGAAGTCTCTTAGGAGAGATAATGGTGGAGAATACATCTCTAACTAATTCAAGAACTTATGCAGCAAAGAATTAATTCGAAGAGAACTCATAATGCCTCATAACCCACAGTAGAATGGGGTCGTGGAGATAAACAACAGAAATATCGTGGGTGTGGCACGAGCGATTTTGCATAATCAAGGCCTACCGATGCATCTGTGGGTGGAAGCATGCAACACAGTGGTACATGTGCAGAGTTGTTGTCCTCATAGGATACTTGGCATGAGCACACCTGAATAGGATTTCACTGGTAAGAAACCTTATGTTTCACACTTTAAGATTTTTGGCTCATCTTTTTATGTACATGTGACCAAGGACGCTAGGAAGAAGCTGGAACCAACAGCTGAGGTTGGGATTTTTGTGGGGTACACTAAAACTCCCCGTAATTATCATGTGTATTTTCCAAACAACATAATTATTGTTGTGCGATGGTATATAAAATTTTATGAGGAGAAAGGCATGCAGTTGTCCCTTGAGAGGGAGTTGGACTTGCATGAAGAGGAGGAACTATTGTTTCCCAAGGATGAGCCTCAAGATGTGGATCAGCCACATGCGGAGGATCATGGAGTGGAGGAAAACACTCATGCAAATCCATCCATCAAAAATGGAATAAGGCGCACCATGGAAGTTGATAGATTGAGACTTGATGTTGTGGAGAATGTAGGAGCCCCTACTTCACAACGCAGATAGAGACAAAATCCTGACAAATTTAATGGATACATGGCTCTTATGAGAAAATATATTGTGATTGAACCATCTTCCTTTTAGGAATCAGTGCAGAAACCAACTTGGGTTGATGCAATGGTGGAGGAGTATGACTCCAATGTCAAGAATAGTGCATGGGAGATTGTCCCAAGACCGGTCAACAAATCAGTGGTTGGATCGATATGGATCTACAAGGTAAATCAAGTTTCTGATGGGAGTGTGGAGAAATACAAGGTCAAATTTGTGGCCCGAGGATTCTCACAGATCGAGGGGATCGATTATGATGAGAATTTTGCACTTGTTGCAAGGTCCTCTTCTCTTATATCCATCCTTGCACTCTCAACGCAGATGGGCTGGCACATTCATCATATGGATGTGAGAATTGTGTTTCTCGATGGGATCATTGAGGAAGAGGTGTACATGCAGCAGCCTGAAGGTTTCGAGATCTTCAATAGGGAGTCGCATGTGTACCGACTCAAAAGAGCATTGTATGGGCTAAAGTAAGCACCCCGTGCTTGGTACACTCGGATAGACAACTATTTCATCAAATTAGGCTTCACCAAAAGTGAATCAGATGCAAACCTGTACCAAATTGTGGTTGAGGGTAAGCTATTGATTATTGTTCTTTATGTTGATGATCTAATTTTGACTGGTGATGAGCAGCTGATACACTCATTCGAGGATCTTGCAAGGGAGTTAGAAATGAAGGACATAGGAGTTCTTCATTATTTTCTTGGATTGGAAATATGGCAGCAGGATGGTGAAATTTTTTTGTCTCAAGGCAAGTATGCAAGGGAGATACTAGGTAATTTTAACATGGAGAGTTGTAAACCCATGGATACTCCTCTTCTAGGAAATTGGAGGAAAGAGGATGCTACTTCTGGAGAGGTAGTGGATGCTACTATCTACAGGCAGTTAGTGGGTTCACTAATGTATTTGGTGAACACGAGACCGGACATTTGCTACGTAGTTAACCAGCTGAGTCAAGCTATGGTTCAGCCTACCATGCTCTTTTGGAAGGCGTGCAAGTATGTCCTAAGATACCTGAGGGGCACATCAGAGTATGGTCTATGGTACAGGCGGACAGAGGGAGTGAAGTTTCAAGGCTTCGCGGATGCAGATTGGGCATGCAGTCCATCAGAAAGAAAGAGCACATCAGGAGGGATCTTTAGCATTGGATCGACAGAAGTTTCATGGTACGACATGAAGCAATGATTTGTGGCACTCAGTTCAGCAGAAGCAGAATACATGGCAGCAATTCAAGATACTTGTGAGGCTATCTAGATGAGAAAGATCTTGGTTGGTTTGTTTGGTTCTCAGATGGATCCGACAGTGATTCATTGTGATAATCAGATTTGCATCAAAATCTCGATTAATAATGTGTTTCATGATAGGTCCAAGCACATAGATATCTGGTACCATCATCTCAGATATTAGTGCAGATAATAATTATGTTGCTTCAGTTCATTCCCACGGAAGATCAGGATGCAGATATTCAGACGAAGGTGCTCACCAAGAGAAAATTCAAATACCATAGAGACAGGATCGGGGTGAAGGATAATCCCTTTATTTTTGAGAGGGAGTGTTGAAATTCAACAAGAAAATTTCATCATATACACTAGGGTGGGGCCCACTGTGCTATTTTTGGTGCATGTCTATTTTAGTTATCCCTTAATTAGAATGGACAATAAAATGTAATCTAAATCTAAAAATAACTTGTAATAGTTAACTGAGAGTGATAAACTCAGTTAGCTAGTGGATTTTGAGTTATAGGTAGTTGGTAAGGCATATAGAGTAATTCTAGTTGTAGCAGAGTTCGAAGTGTAGTGGTGAATTATTTAATGCAGGTTGTAATCAGTTTAACTCAGTTGTGCTAGTTGTAATTGTTAGATACACTAGTGACGGATCAAGTGAATTAAATATTATTTAATTCACAATCAGTGATCTCACATGCAACTGAGGATTTACTATTATTAGCTGCATGCATGTCAAATCTAGTGGAGACCCAGTTGAGATCCAGGTGAAAGGGAAGTTGATTATCAGTTGTAGGATTATTGGGTTTCACACATGCAACCAAACACCCATTGGAGTACCCATGATACTTTCGCATTCAAGGAAGGCCATAATTCCTATATTTTAAGGATTGCATCCATTAGGGATTGTGCAAGCAATGCAGGCTGTCTGGAGGTAGTAAATTGGCTAAGTATTGGTCATTTTTATGCATGACAGTGTGAGAAAATTAGTTGAGTACGGGAGGGCTCTTATGAGAAGATTTTTTTATGTAATTATTTCATGACCCATGTTGAATATACAATAGAATATAGTGGGGTTTTGAGAAGCAAGCTTTCCCCAGGAAATTATCTGTGTTGTGTGTGATTTGATTCTTCTTCACTTCATGTGATTGGCAATTGTGTTTTTAATTCCGCAAAACAATTTTAGAAGCGATTCAATATTTAACTTTAGTACATTGTTAGATAAGGTGAACCCAAGATATACATGCATGTTTTATAATTTCTACATATTAGACAATTGAAAAATATGAGAATAACCAAATTAAAGCAACAAAAATTATCATCAATATCTCTAAAATGCTGATGTAAAAGGTATTTTTCCATCCCTTTTAATCTTTCGCATACAAAAATAAGAGTAATATATCCCCCCCTACTAATATTTGTGACCATGTTTTGATAATGCATCAGCAATGATTTTTTGTTCTCGATAAATATGGCAAAACTTAACCAAATTGAAAATCAATGGAGGTTCAAAAGAGTACATCTCATTTACCCAGTCAATAGAAACTGTAGAATCCATGAATACATCCATAGAATCAATATATATCCATCTAGTGCAAAATAGGATGCCCAAGAGAGAAATTATCTATACTTGTGTGTTTGTGTTGGAGCCGCTATTCCAACTGAAACTATAATAATAATTTAGTTCATAACAATGTATGCCCCACTACCACATCTATTTATATGTGCAACCCATCAAAGGAACTAGAGGGATATATGCTCCAATAGTTAATAGGTTGTATGCATCTCGACAATGTCTTTTGATTCCCCTGTCTAGATTCATTGAAAAAATCACATACTCTAGTGTAATTTGTGTTTATGTCAAAAGGAGTATCTTAAAAAATTAAAGCATTCTCACTTCTCTAAATGCCCAAGAAAATAAAGAAAGGACTTGTTCGTACCTCCTTCTAGTCCATTTTCCATATTTGTATAAATTCCTCAATATAAATAAAGTCCCATTGTGAATTAATGTTTAATATTTGAAGAACACCTATCCAAATGGTTATAGAAAAAGGACACCTAAGAAATAGTTGTAGTGCACACTCATTTTCTTCCTTGCACATAATGCATCTGCCAAGTATAAATTTTCCACATATTTATCCTACATCCCTGCAAGTTCCCCAAATAATCCCAATCCAACTGAACTAATCCAAGTCGGATAATGGAAAATTGGATCAATATTAATCTTAATCTTATTAAGATAATGTATACCCAAGTTATGGATGCACCTAATCATAGATAGTGGCAGAATATGATTTCTATGAAAACCCTAGACAGGGACCAATCCAATTTCCATCAGGGCCCCCAATTCGATCTCCCACCTCAAATTACCAAGTAGCCATTTTTTTACCTTCATTAAACTATTCCATATATAAGAGACATAAACAAGAGACTGTGCCCCAGATTTGATCCAATCCTTGAGAGATTTTTTTTTGAGATATTTTTATTTTATGGTCATTTTCCATAGACCATAACCAAATAAAGTATGCCAAAAATTTATTATCGCCAAATCCCACCCAAATTTATCCAAATTCTTTAATCCCCAGCTACCATCCTCGAAATAAATTAGATCTTATCCATTAAAGGCTTACTATACACAGGTAGTTACATATTTTTTTTTCTAGGTAAACATATAATTTAAACAACTCCCTTTGCCTTTCCTATTTTGATATTAACCATCGATTTACTCTCTCTGTATAGTAAAAAAACAATTTTGGGCTCCTAGGTAGGGTTCCCTCACACGAATTTCTATAGTAAGAGGAATACTTAGGGCTTAAACTTCTAAAATTCATATTTTAAGTCTTTTCTCCTCAACTTCCAGTTCTCCTGCATTATAACCTACACATAAATATGTATATTTTTCTATAGAAATCATTAGTATTATTAACCACTCTAATTCATTAATACACATAGTTGTAACACATGTTCATAACAGATTACTACCTTATACATTCTCACTTATGAACTTGGAACTTAACACATTTAACACAAATTTCAAGATACTCATATACTTATCTAGAATTATTGGAAATACATTAAAGGATGCCACATTCCTCCCAACCATTGAACTATAGTTCTAGTAGTTTCACCCGAGCTCTAGGCTCCTTTCTTCCAAGAAACAACTTAGAAGTCTTTCATAACTTACACCTCCTTAACCCAAGCGGCATCCTACTAGTTATGGATTCAGGTATAGTGTTTCTCTCCTAGTGGCACCTTTTCTTTTAGTTCATATTGCCTTTATCTCCCACAACTATTTTCATACAGCTTCCACTCATTGGCATTTATCTACAATCATGTTATTTTTTGATGATTTGCTCAACCAACAGAACTCCTATGGCCAAAATGGGAGATTTTTTTTCTTTATATATCTTTTTTTTCAAGTCCCTTCTTAAACCATAACTAATTATAATTGTTTCTTAAGAATTGGAAGTCTCGTCTCTCACATAATAACCTCTATTATATTTCCAAAAATAATAAATAAAATAGTTTCATTCTATTAAAAAAAATTATTTATATTCTCATAAAATATTTACTTTTATTATTTAACTTTTCAGTTATTTATGAAATCATAAAAATCATTCAAAAACTAATTTACCATAAATATTATATCCTAAATTAATAAACCAGATAATCATAATCATAATCATAATAATAATAATTATTATTATTATTATTATTATTATTATATCAACAATGGAATGCAATGAAAATAACATAGTATCTCCATGTTGAATGCATTGAAAATAACATTATCTCATTATATCATGAAAAAAGTTAAATATAAAACATATTGATTTATAAAAATAATTCTCTAATTTAATCACTTTTACATGTATGGCATACGATTTTTTATAGTGTACATTGAAATCAAACAAGCCACGCATAATTCACTTTATGTGTTAGGTGTTGAAAAACATAAAAATGTGATGTAGCCAAATATTAAATCTGGCCATTGAAAACTTATTATATACTACTAACTCATAATTTGTGCATACTGAAAGAGAGTAATGCAGTGATATGAAAAGATCAGATTTGACCTGAGATAATTACATGTTTTCGTCTAATTTCATTTTCTTAAATGTATGTGAAAGTAGCTTCAAATTTTGGAAATGTGGACAACTCCACCAATATTCACCATCCTTAATGGAAAGTGTATTATATTTTAATATGATTGATGAAAGGGATATAAGAAGAAAAAATAACATTTAAATTCCATAAATAAAGCTATAAAATTTAAATAAATAAATTGAGATTTTTCAATATTAATCCTAATAATTTATTAAATATATTATTAATTATTATTAAATTTAAAAATAATATTATTATGATTAAAAAATTAATAAAATTGAAAATACTCTGCGATTGTGCTCAAGGTATGATGCATCAAGCTTGACCTGATTGTGCCTCGCATATCAGCCTTGCAGCCTCTACTGCCGGAGGCTCAGCGTCGGCTCCCCATTGGCCCCCATGACAAAGTTGGCTAGTGGCTAGTCAGCCCCCTCATTCTGAGACCTAGTAGCAGGTCGCTCGTCCAAGAATGACACTTCATTCTTCACCAAGTTAACCTCTTGTTTCGCATTCACCCCTCCTGATCATGGCACTGCCGCCAAGGATAGTCAGCATGGTAAGGGAAAAGAAGCAATGGACCTATCAAAGGACCACACCCCAGACAGAAACAATAACTCTATCCCTCGCACAACAGGAAACGCAGAGGAAGAGGCAAATATGGAAGACAAGGAAAAAAGGAAATCAAAGAAGAAAAATACATCTCACCCAAAGGCCAAGAAGACACCAGAGTTGGTCATCCAAGACCCAGTTGTGGTGGTATACAGATAATACTTGCAATAATACGCAGTGATCTGTAAATTCATGGGCATTTGGCCAACTGAAAGAGCCCTCAATGGTTGGATCTAGTCCAAATGGAAGCCAAAGGGAGAAATCCAACTGCAACTTGGCTCTAAAGGATTTTTCACAGTAGTCTTCGGTCTTCTGGAAGACATAGACAAAATCTTTGAAGGAGGCCCTTACTTCTTCAACTCAGCCAGTCTCTACATGAGATTCTAGAAAGAGAACTTCACACCTGAAAAAGAGGACTTCATAAGAGTCCCTATCTGGTTATGGCTCTACTCCCTGCCCACGGACTACTGGCTCCCATAGTCCTCAAAGGCATTGGAGACGAATTATGAGAATACATAAAAATGTCTAAGGGAACAAGAAATGGGCATTACATCTCCCACGCAAGAATTTGTGTCTACATAGACGTCTCAGGTGCCCTACCGGAGGCTATCAATCTCATCTACATGGATGAAATCTGGATGCAAAATATTGACTATGAGCATGTCCCCTTCAGGTGCAGGAAGTGCCATGAACACGAGCACCTCTTCTGGGAATGCCCTCAAAACAAGGTCCCCTCAACAAAAGATCAAGCCAGCAAAAAGAGGGATGAGCAGGGATACACTAGAGCTGGAAACAAGAACAAGCACAACAAGAAAACATATACAAAGAAAAATAAGCCTAAAGTTACTCAACACAAAATATTTGAAGCTCTAAATACATCACAAGAAGAACAAATCCCTCTCAGCTCTGTGAAGGAAGAATACAAGCAAAATGATCAATCCCCAGAGAACAACAGGCTGGAAGTGGGAGAAGATGAATACAATATGAATGAAAATTAACAACCACACGAAGACAAAGAGATGGAATAGGCATAGGAAGCACCCACTCTGGAATAAAATGCTATTAAAGAGGCACTGGAAGGAGTTGACCTCTTAACATTCGCAAAGGAATAGCAAAAAAACTAAATAGAAGCAATTTTGAAAGACCAAATCCAAAAAATCGAAGACGCATACCTCCTACAAGAGGTAATGATACAAAATTCAGGACAAGCTACCATGGAAATAGGAGCATGCAATTGCATTCATGCAATTCTAGAGGTAGGCCAATACTTCCCAAAAGGAACAAACAAGAAAAGAGGCCGGAAAACCACCAGTCAACTCCTTCAAGAGCTTGGAGCCCTTCTCATCAATGAAGGAAAGGTAAGAGCCCTAAACATACCCCCTAAATTTTTCAATGATTTTCACTTCATGGAATATAAGAGGACTCAATAGTCCTGGAAAGAAAAGGGTCTTGAAAAATAGAGTCGCTACCAACAAGCCAGATATCCTTAGCCTCAAGAAACCAAGATTGATTTGGATAGCATTAACATGATCCGGAAAACATGCTTCTGAAACTATGGCCACATTGCAATCTCTGATATCGGAACTACGAGAGGTATAACAACCCTATGGAAGAGCTCAGTATTTGAGCTTGCAAAATCAGCTGCCACCAAGCATGCTTTAATGAATGTTCTAAAAATCATAGGCACAAATGACAGTATTTGTGTCACCAATATTTATGTGCCCCACGGAGTGGCAGAGAGAATCGAAATGGTACATAGTCTCAGCCAGACTCTAAAATCCTTCAACCACCCTTATAAAATCATAGCAGGGGACTTCAACATGGTGGTTAACCTGAGGGAGAAAAATGGGGGCCTTCAGAAGCTGGAAAAATATTTTGTGGAATTTCAAGCCACCATCGACAATCTCAAGCTGATAGAAATCCCTACAAAAAATGACACCTTTACATGGAACAATAGGCACGGAGGAGATAGAAAAAATGCCTCAAGGTTGGACTGTTTTCTCCTCTCGAAGGAGATATACCTCACCTCCTGGGAAACTAAGGCCAGGATTCTATAACAGGTCGGCTCGGACCATTGGCCCATATGTCTGAAAGTCCACATCTCCACTAGACCCAAAAACAGACCCTTCAAATTTGTAGCATTCTGACTCAACCATCCAAAATAATTGGACATAATGAAGGAGTGGTGGGAAACCCATCAGCCCCATCATGAAAACAAAATGCACAAATTACAGAAAAAATTGAAATTCATTAAGGTAGAGATCGGGATTTGGAACAATAAAACATTTAGTAACATCAGCTCGAAGAAAAGACTGTTGGAACTGAAACAGGAGGCCCTCCAACACAAAATCATAAACAAAGGCCTCACTGAGAAAAGAAAACAGGAAGAAATCCAACTCTAGAACAGCTGGGAGGAAAGGGAAGCTCAAGAGGAAAAATTGTGGCAACAAAAATCACGCATCAATTGGTTAAAATTTGGGGAGAGGAACTTTGTGTTCTTTCACTGCTCCATGATCTAGCAAAAAAGGCACAATAGAATTCTGAGCCTACAGACCAATGGGGGTAACATCATACACACTCATGAAGATATGGAAGAATAACTCAATCAGTACTTTGGCATGCTCCTCACAGAGACTGGCCAAGGCAGGTCTGGAACAATAAAGTAAATCACTAGGAACATTTTGACCATCTTTACAAAGGAACATAGCCAAATGTTGTTGAGAAAAGTCTCTCTGCAAGAGGTCGAGGAAGTGGTTATGTCCATGCTCAATGGAAAGGCATCAGGCCCAAATGGCTTTACCATGGACTTCTTCAAGGCTTGCTGGCCCTTGATTAAGGAAGAGTTCCATGACCTATTTGAGGAAACTCACATTCAAAAATTAGTCTCAAAAGCTTTGAATGCCACATTCCTCACTCTAATACCCAAATTTGAAAGTGTTGATTCCCCCGACAAGTTCAGACCAGTCGCTCTTTGCAACGCCATCTATAAGATAATATCCAAAGTCTTGGCTAGCATGATAAAGATCATTCTACCTCTTCTCATCTCTTAGCATCAATCGGGATATGTAGAAGGCAAAAAAATCCTAGACAAAATTATTCTCTCACAGGAAATCATTCACTCCCTCAAAGAATAGAGAAAATTGGTCGTGCTAATACAACTCGACTTGTCCAAATATTTTGATAAAATCAGTTGGGATTACATGAGGAAATTCCTGGAGGCCTTTGGATTTAACAAATATTGCATCAAATGGATTATGTCTTTGGTCTCTTGTGCATTCTTCTCTATCCTACTCAACGGATCCCCCTCCTAAACTTTTAGCCCATCCTGTGTCATTAGACAAGGGGACCCCATCAGGATTCTTGACTTCAAAATATACAACTTCCCTTCTAGATACTTTTGTGTCCCCCTCACCGAAAAACCTTTGGCTAAATAAAATTGGGATAACCTCACTGTTAAATTGGAAAAAAAATTGGCCAATTGAACTTTTAGAGTGCTAAACTTGGCAGGTCATCTGGTATTGGTTCAATCTATTATGCAATTCATACCTCAATATCTGTACTCAACACTGGCATCACCTAAATCCATCTCCAGCCATCTCAGAAGCATCCAACGGAGCTTCCTTTGGAAACGTTCTGAGGACAAGGGGAATTGGGCATTGGTTATTTGGAACAAATTTTGTAAACCTAAAACTGAAGGGGGCCTAGGCCTTAAAGACCCAGAAATTTTGGGAAACACCCTGGAGGCCAAAACCTGATGGAGATGGATAACCAACCCTCATTCCCCTTGGGGTAGGTTATGGAAAGAAAATATGCCCCTTCGCATCACCAAGATCTTCTTATCATATTAAGTGGCATGCTCAAAGGCTCATCATTTTGGAAACAAGCTTGGGAAAATAGAGAAATCATCAAAAATCATTGCTTCTGGGAAATTGGAAATGGTGAGAAAGCCTTGTTTTGGGGAAATGAATCGAAATAGTGCCCAAATATGAACCAAGAACAATTTAGCCAGATTAAGAGAAACATGGAAAAAAAAAATCAACATGCAGGTCAAACATTACCGGAATACTAACAACAAGGAAACTGGTTGGAGGGATTGGCTCGATAACGAAGACTGGGATCATCATGACTACCCTTTTGCTTGGAAAAAACTCTCTAAGGAACTAAATCAAAGATAGATAAAAATAGAAAATGAGGAGGATAAGCTCATATGGGGGGAGAACTCTGCTGGACACTTAAACATTAAAGAGGCTTATGGCTATGTGGCATCTCCCGACCATATTCCACCTCAAAGGAAATGGAAGACCCTATGGGATCGAAAGCAATGGCCTAAAATATCTATATTCCTCTAGCTCATAATGCATAGTAAGATCTTTACCTAGGATAATTTAAAAAATCAGGGCTTCATCGGTCCCTCCAGGTGTATTCTTTATGGGAAAAATGAGGAAACTACCAACCACTTGTTAAATGAATGCCTATATGCCAATAAAATTTGGAACTAGGCTTATCTGGTCTTCAATCCTCCGACAAGGATCCCTCCTCCATCCTCAACACCATTGAGCTCTGGATATATTCCTTCTCCAACCAACCTTTCATTAACAAGGCCTAGAATCTCCTCCCGGGGATCATTTGTTGGTCTATCTAGAAGGAGAGGAATGCTAGAACATTTAGGGGTTTGATCAAGCTAGAAGAAAGGGTCATCTTAATTATCAAACAGACCATAAGAGAAATGGTTGCCCATTCAAAGATGGAATCTCACATTAACCCTCTGTCATAGGAGGATCTCATAATCCTGTCCCTGCTAGACATTCCTATCTCCATCATTCCCCAAGTTTTCCAGATCTCCTATCCACACGGCCCCGGTCACTCCTAGCTCCCACCGGAGCTTGGCATGGTGAAGCCGAATTATGACGGGGTAGCCAAAGGCAACCCAGGTATGGCAGGCTTTAGATGCACTTTCAAGAACTCCAAAGGGCAGATCATTTGGGTTTATGTCAGGAATCTAGGCCACTCGACCAACAATGCTACTAAATTACAAGCTCTAGAACATGGCATTGAGATTGCATGAGCCCAAAATTTCTGGCCTCTGGGCGGCGAGGGGGAATCGACGATTGCTACCCAAGCTTGCAGGAAACTTTAAAATGGAAAAATTACCATGCAATTCTTCGGCAATTGGAGGCTCAGTAAAACTCTAAATAGGATCAAAGTACACATCAAACACACCAATGGAGTGACCTTCCTATCTTTCAAATGTAGAGGAAACCAACTGGCAGATAGGTTGGCAAATGTCGGGGTGGAAGACCCCCACAGACTCCTCTTGTTGGCGTAGGAGGAGCTCGGTCGAGGAACACTCAAGGATGATTGTGCCACAATTATGGGAAATGATTTCTTGAACAAACCAAACAGTGACCAAATGGCCCGGGCCTCCCAAGAAATTAATTATGAATTATGTCCCCATCAAATGAGATCTTCTTAGAGGGGGTATGAAAACCTCCATGGAAATTACTTCATGCTGCCCAAAAGGCCTTTCAACCTTCAGGCATACCTACAATCTCAACCACCCTATGAGCCTCGCTCGCTTGGTCATAATTTTTCACTCCTTGTAACCTCACTCAACCTCCCCAACCTGTGACTATGTATACGTGTTCCTCTGTCTAATCTCCTCGCTTTGTTGATTTTTACCTCCTTATCTCTCCTCACATTTCTGCTCCTCCAAACCTCTGCTCACATCCTTTCTTTTCCTCCATCCTCCCTCTTGCCTCTATATTCCCTACAGCCCATCTCACGGTCACCCCAGCTCCACACCCAGCATGGCCACTCGCCGCTATAGCTCCTATGCTCAGCAAGGGAGATGTTAAAGCCGAGGAGCTCACTCCTATCGTCGATCTTCCCTAAGTATGACTCCCACCACAAGGGCAGAGTCTGCAGGGAGGAAAGATGCCATGAATTACAATATCGTCGTTAATCAAGAAAACCATGATCTTGTCACCAACTTGGAGAACCAAGCAAGGACGGTATGTCAGTGTATTGCAATGGAAGAGGTCGACAAAGCTTTTGACTAGATCCCGGACCCTGGCCTGACTTAGAAAAGGGAGAATCTCTTCAGCCGGGAAATTGAGTTGCACTAGAAAACCAAAACAATGTTGGGTCTCGACATGCATGCTCAAGAAGAAAGAAAAGGCGCATTGGAGAAAAATATTGATGCACTCACTAAAAACATTACGCTCTATGTCGGGGTGGTCCACCGTCAACATTTTGTTACTAAAGACTCACCACATTATGCTATGTTGAGAAAAAGGATGGCCAGCACCGAAGCCACGGAAATCGCCAAGGGAGAAGTAGTGGGTGCCACGAAAATTTGGCCTAACCAGGATGCCATCAATGACGGTGACCTGAAAATGGTCTGGATAACTTGTATGTATTTCAAGAACCTACCACTCAATTTAAATTAAAATGATCTAGCTTGTACTTAACAATTTTGCAGAATTATTTACTCGAAAGTGGTGTATGAGTTTTTATTGTTTGTGTCTTAACTTCATTTTTTCTTGTTGTAATTTAACATGTATGACAGCAACATAATGCAGCAAATAATCATTCAAACACAATAGCAATTTTAATCTAGGAGTTCACCAAAAATCTTGTGGGCTACGTCTCCTTTGAGCTTGGTCATCATGATTCAGCTCTTTGGGATTATGGTAAGTTTTTTTACAAGTAAATACTTAATTCCAATGAATAAAAAAATGATCCAAAGGACTGAAAATACCATAAATATCCCTCAATTGGCTGTCCAAATCCTGAAAACAGCTTTAGGCTCTTGTTGACACGATTCCTTTTATCAGTGCACTAATCTACTCTGAGCTTCTAAATGGTACAAACTCCCTCAGAATTATATTTCTATCACTGAAACCACTCCTGTTGTATCCAATAGACATCAGACATCAACTATCAACTGATAAATTTCTTAAATTGAGCACTGCATTCCCCAAATAGGCTATCCTCCACGGTTTTCCCAAGGCTACCCAAAATTTCAAATCAGCTTATCAAGCTCTAGAAGTTCTCAAAATGTTCTGAAACCACTTCCATTGGTTCCAAAATGTTTGAAATAGTCAAGATAGACTTTTCATTCATCAAAACCGACCTCCGGCTACTCTGGTTTCGCCTCCAAACATTGTCAGCACCCCCTGGCATTAGGGTCAAAGAAAACTTTTCTACTGGGTTTTTGACCTCTATAAGTTATCAAAAATTTATGAAACCTCTGTCATTATATTCAAAATCATGTTTACAGTCAATAATGACCACTGGTTCGCTGCAAATGTCCTCAAGCAGCTTTGGCTAAGCCCTGCACTGTTGTTGGAAAAAGCTAGCACTAATGGACCCTGGAACTTTACTAAAGTTTTTCGGCCTTCAAATGTTCTCTACAGGCTCTACAAACCATTTCATTAGATTCAGAACATCTGAATTATCCAATTTAGACTATTGGAACTCTAGAAAAATACTCAAACTCCCCTGGTTAGGCCTCAAACTGAATTTGTCTCATGGTGACCCAAAATTGACTAAAATTTCATCCAATTTGGTTCAATAATGAGGGAGTTATTCCTTCTCTAAGATTTTTTCCCAATGTCCCTCAAAAACCCCACTAAATGTGGAGGAACAGTTAGATAAGGGTAAAATTAGGTGAATCCTCCCAAAAATGGCGCGCTTCACCAAGATTGGCAGAACTGTAACCACAACATTAAATGTTGAATCGGGGCATGTGAACACCCCACATAAGCCCCCACATAAACCGTTATCATAAACTGCCGTATTAAGAGTTATTTATGGCACTGGCCACATGTGCCCATCCTAACTACTTGGTAACTATTCGAGGTTAGGCGCTTGGACGCGAGGTGTGGGTCTATGAAGTGGGGGTTGGCCCCCTTGCCACTGGCGTGATTCAACATAACGATTTAAATAAATGTGACAGACATAATATTTAAGTCACATGGTGTAGCCGAGATGGTGTGTGCTCTTTCTTGCAGAGATAAAGTCTCTGGTTCAAACCCTGTAAACACATAAACTTTTTTATATACCACATTCTCTCCTACCTGGGGCCATGTGGCGACCTCCGAGCTTGCCACGTGGCACTCGTTAATTGGCCAAAAAAAAATAAAGTCAACCAATCTTCGAATAACAAGCTGCCACTTGTCAGAAAATGATTAGATCGAATGGAATATTCTAGGGAATATTTCAGGGAATATTTTGAGGAATATTCCTAGAATATTCTTTTTCAATTTTTCCAAATTACGAAAGTCAAACTTGGTTAACTGGATTTTGAGGTTTACTGGAGATTTCAAACCTTCATAACTTTCACATACGATGTCGGTTTTGAGAACCATTTGTAGTGCCAGAATCACAGCGACGAGGCCTTTCCAATCATTTAGGTTAGAAACTCTTTCAAGCACTTTGAATTTTTAGCTATCATTCTGGTCTATGATCCAGTTCTGATCACACCTCCTAAATGAGAAGCTTTTGGACCCCAAAAGCTCTCTGGAATACTGAAACTGATCTGTACAATGAATAACTAGAATACTACACCCTCTTCTCTTCAGCCTCCAAACACTTTCCCTGCATGGCTAATGACTTTAAACCACAACTAGAAAGCAATTCACACTTCCTTTACTCAATGCACTTGTCCTTCTATCAAGAGCTATATTTCTTGCACTCTCTCTGAAAATTGTTGGCAAGAAATTGCAGAATTAAACTGTACATCACTGCCTTGTTCAATGATCCAAGGTGGCCCAAACAAACGAGAAATTACAGCATAAAATACATATATACAATTTAAATTTGCATATTTACAAAATGAGTACGTCTTTATGTACCAAGAAGTCCATCCACTTCTCACCAAGTCACCTCCATGGCGACTTTTGCTGCTGCAAATCTTCCTCATGTGAATCTTCCATTTTCACATCAATAATGGAATCATTGATTCCACCTTCGCCAATATTTTTTCCCTCTTGCTGCATGTGCTTGGGACGACCAGTTGGATGCAAAGTCCAACAATGAGAGACAACATGTCCCCTCTTTTGGCAATATGTGCAAATCTTATGCACCTTCTTTGAAATTTGTCTTTACCTCATCTGCCTCCTGTATGCTTTCTTCCTCATCCAGCATCTCAAAACAACATGGTTAAATCGACCACAATATGTATAGCAAATCTTTCTTCCATTTAATCATGAAAAATTATCATGCTTTGCAGAAACACAATCAAATTGATCATGAGAAGATTTATACCTCTTGTGCTGCTTTGAATGTTCATCCCTTTTGTCTTCATGAGAAGATGAACTAGTAGAGGCTACAACTTTCATTTGCAGACTAACATCACTGTTTTTGTCTTGAAAACTGTATGAACTTGCATGCTCACCATAAGCTGCATGTCTACCATATTCTTGTTGCAACAAAGGCTTAAAGCAATGGCAATCATCTTTGAAACAAATTTGACATATCTGCATCTTAGAACTTGGAATAAAGGTTCTCTTTGAAATAGCCTCACATGCCTTCATGGCTTTGGAGTCTTCGCCATTAAATTGCACATAACCAAGACCAAGATTCTTGGGTCGTTCCTCAACAAGAACAGGTTCAACCATGCCTTGTGAATGTTTACCTAACCCCTTGCCTTCATAGCCCATTTTAATCATTAATTTGGACCCTATACCTCTCGTGTGATTTTCAAAAGAACCAATACATCTTTCTAATGAGGAAACCGAAGACAAATTAGAATGGATTACCTCTTCCTCACACATTTTCTTAGTCAAAGCCTCTTGGGCTTGATGGAGCTGTATCTCCATATCATGCAATTTTTGAAGAATTTCTTCCTTCTCTTCCTTCATGTCAAACAACTGTTCACGAAGTTCGGTGCTTTCTCTTTTATCCTTAACAAAATCTGCACCATTTCCTTCAATATAATAAATTCATGCTTCATATCATCATCGAAGAATCTTGTGAAGGAGGAAACTTCACTTGTAGAAGTTGTCGTTATGATGTCAATGAAAAAATTAACTTCAACAAATTTCTCAAAGCTTTTCAAAACAAATGACAAAGCTTTTTTAACCAAATGGCTATAAAGACAAACTCTTATTCAAGCAGCCAAACAACAAACAAACTCCAAGAGCATCTTAACAAACAATCATCAAGAGGGTTTGTTCCAAAAGTGACCTTAAGGTACTTTGGGGTAAGGAAGAAGCCTTCAAATATTTCTTCCTTTTTGTTCTCTCCAAGACTTAGCTAATCAGTAGCTATCCCCAAATCTCAAGCAAACTCAAACAACAATTAGTTTGCAAACAGTAAACAATCAATCTTTTACACTGTTCAACACCTTTCAAGCTATAAAATCAAGCAACCAAGTACTCTGTCAAGCAAGAAACTATGCTCTGATACCAACCTGATCTAAAAATGGTTTGGATAACTTGTATGTATTTCAAGAACCTACCACTCAGTTTAAATTAAAATGATCTAGCTTGTACTTGACAATTTTGCAGAATTATTTACTTGAAAGTGGTGTATGAATTTTTACTATTTATGTATCTTAACTTCATTTGTTCTCGTTGTAATTTAACATTTATGACAGCAACATAATGTAGCAAATAATCATTCAAACACAATAGCAATTTTAATCTAGGAGTTCACTCGAAATCTCATGGGCTACGTCTCCTTTGAGCTTGGTCATCATGACTCAGCTCTTTGGGATTATGGTAAGTTTTTTTACAAGTAAATACTTAATTCCAATGAATACAACAATGATCCAAAGAACTGAAAATACCATAAATATCCCTCAATTGGATGTCCAAATTCTGCAAACAGCTTTAGGCTCTTGTTGACAAGATTCTTTCTGTCGGTGCACTAAGCTACTCTGAGCTTCTACATGGCACAAACTCCCTCAGAATTCTATTTCTATCACTGAAACCACTCCTTTTGTATCCAATACACATCATACATCAACTATCAACTAATAAATTTCTCAAATTGAGCACTGCATTCCCCAAATAGGCTATCCTCCACGGTTTGCCCAGGGCTGCCCAAAACTTCAAATCAGCTTCTAAAGCTCTAGAAGTTCTCAAAATGTTCTGAAACCACTTCCATTGGTTCCAAAATTTCTAAAATAGTCAAGATATACTTTTCATTCATCAAAAACGGCCTCCAAATGCTCCGGTTTCGCCTCCAAACATTGTCGGCACCCCATGGCACTAGGGTCAAAGAAAATTCTCTGCTAATTTTTCGACCTCTAGAAGTTATCAAAACTTTCTGAAACCTCTATTATTAGATTCATAATCATTTTTACAGTCAATAATGACCAATTTTTCACTACAAATGGCATCAAGGAGCTCTGGCTAAGCCCTACACTGTTGTTGGAAAAAGTTGGCACTAATGGCCCCTGGAACTTTACCAAAGATTTTCGGCCTTCAAACGTTCTCTACAGGCTCTACAAACCATTTCATCAAATTCATAATATTGAATTATCCAATTTAGACTATTGGAACTCTAGAAAAAAACTCTAACTCCCCTGGTTAGGCCTCAAACTGAATTTGTCTCATGGTGGCCCTGATGGCTCTTTTATCTTCCCTGAAGCAAAATCTATTGAATTTCACCTCCATTCGACTTGAAACCTATCCCAAAGTCTTCATAAGGTCGAAGAGACCCAAAATTGACTAAAATTTTGTCCAATTGGGTTCAATAATGAGGGAGTTATGGCTTCTCCAATATTTTTGCCCAATGTCCCTCAAAAACCCCACTAAATGTGGAGGAATAGTTAGATAAGGGTCAAATTAGGTGAATCCGCCCAAAAATGGCGCGCTTCAACAGGATTGGAGGAACTGTAACCACACCCTTAAATTTTGAATTGGGGCATGTGAACACCCCGCATAAGCCACCACATAAACCGTTATCATAAACTGTCGTATTAAGAGTTATTTATGGCGCTTGCCACATAGGCCCATCCTAACCGCGTGGTAACCGTTGGAGTTTAGGCGCTTGGATGCGGGGTGCGGTTCTATGAAGTGGGGGCTGGCCCCCTTGCCACCGGCACGAATCAACATAACAGTTTAAATAAATGTGATGGACTTGTCACATGGTGTAGCTGAGACGGTGTGCGCTCTTATTTGCGAAGATAAAGTCTCAGGTTCAAACCCCGTAAACACATGAAATTTTTGATATATCACATTCTCTCCGGCCCTTAGGGCTTGCCACGTGGCACTCGTTAATTGGCCAAAAATAATAAAGTCAACTAATCCTTGAATAACAAGATGCCACTTGTCAGCAAATGATTAGACCGAATGGAATATTCTGGGGAATATTTCGAGGAATATTCTTGGAATATTCCTTGGAATATTATTTTTTTAATTTTTCCAAATTACAAAAGTCAAACTTGGTCAGCTTAATTGTGAAGTTTACTAGAGATTTCAAACCTTCATAACTTTCACATACGATGTAGGTTTTTAGAATCATTCACGGCGCCAAAATCGCAGCAACGAGGCCTTTTCGGTCATTCGGGTTTAAAACTCTTCTGAGCACTTTGAATTTTGAGCTATCATTCTGGTCCATGATCCAGTTCTGATCAGACGGCAGCACTCTGGAGTGGTCTATAAGCCTCGAAGTCAACTCGGCAGATGACACGCCCTAGTCACCATCTCTGTCACCAGCTCCTCTCAGGTTTTTGCATGACTTTCTTTTTTCCTTATGTTATCTACATCTATAATTATTGTGTTCATGTTTCTCAGCCCACGAGGGCCCTTAGTCCAAGTGAGACCAGTCAAGCCATTAGTATGAGGCTACAATGTCCCTCAAATTTTGTAACGGATTTTTTCCCCTCCATAAAGTCGACATTAAGAACGATTCTAGGGGATTTTGGTCTTTGTTTCAACCTCTATCCAACATGTAATGTACAAATGTATACACCAGTTGCTCCAAATATCAATCATGTTTAAATATTTATGGCTTAGGGTGTTGAAGCATGTTGCTCGCACCAGCTCTCTATGGATGTAAATACTAGTCTTTTTTTTTTAATAGAACTACCTTATTTACAAATAAAATAAAAATTAAAAAATTAAAATATATCAATTTAAAATAATAAATTAAAATACAATTTAATCAATTTCATTTTAAATTTTAATTTGAAATTAATAATATTATTTTAGTATCTCTTTCAAAAACTTTAATGATGCTTTTCAACAGTTTTAATTTAGAGTTTAATATTAACTAATTTTTGTATGTAAATTATGTTATGGATGTGTATATTTTGAAAATTAATACGTAAAAAAATTCACCTCATTTTATTTTTATTATATAATTACCAATTTTATGATTTTGTGAATGGAGGCTTTTGTGAATAGATTTATTCATAGATTTAGTTTTTTGATCCTAGATTTGTCACATAAATCTTTCAGATTGCTAACATGTTTTGATCCAACTAATGTGGTTCATCTTTAGGCCGATTACAAGAACCACATCTTCAGGAAGGTTACAAGAACTACATTAGCTAGTTCGAAATGTGTCATCAATCTAATATATTTATATAATAGGATCAAGAAGATATATTTTTGGGAAATTTTATGATTGATTATGAAATATTTATTATAATAACAAATACTTCAGTTTTGTTCAACTTTTCTACTTAAAAAACCTTAAAAAATGTTAAACAACAAAATTCTTGAAAAAAAGATGAAACTTGTGACTTGTAAAGAAAATTCTCAACCAACTCATAGATATAAAAATTTACTTTTTTAATAGTAAATAAATATATTAAACAAAAATATACCTTAAGAGAGATGAACGTCATAATCTATAGGGAAAATTCTTAACCAAATTATAAATCCAAAAATTTACATTTATAATAATAATCTCATCATAATTCTAATTTCGTGTGAACATGCTAAAACAAAATATTTCACCTAATTGTCCTTACAAATCACCTCATTAAAATAGTCATGAAGATATTCATAATAATGAGAAACCTCTTTGGATTTTGACCTAATTTACCTTTTATCTCAACGGCTATATGAGCACATAGATTTTGTGATGGTTGATAGTTTTTGGAATAATTTAATTTTAATTCATAATGACTTGTTTTAATGATTATCTCTAATATCATCCTTATATTTCTTAAAAAGCATTATTTTTATCATAATGTTCTTTGATGATGGGTGATGTGCCTATTTCAAACCTTCGATATTTTAAAAACTTCACATAATTTAATTTTAGAAATAGAGGTCATATCGTAGAATGAGAAACCAAATTTGGTGTTCATATCCATGACATGTAAATTTTGGACAACAGTAGTGCACTTTATATACTAAATAAATGAGGATAAAATGAAATACCTTAGTTTAGACTAGGTTGTTACAATAAGAACCTTCAATACTTCTCGGGAAAGGAATCTCTAAATGCTTCCCAAACCTTATCCAGTGTATCTATCATCGACAACAAATCATAACCACAAATACAAAGGCCTAGGAAGGCATCTTTTAGGCCACATGGCACAAAGTTGCACCCCCATCGTGAATGAGCACCAAACGCAATAGGTGTGCACCTTGATAGACAAACAATGTGGTTGTGGCACTTCATGTAACCAAAATAAGGAGTGCGTGAACGAAGGGTTCATCTTAGTGTGGGCATGAAACAAAATGAAAAAAAATGTTAGTTGGCAAGTAGAATGAATGCATGAGATCTGACGGCCCAAGAGTGCGCTTAACCAAAACAAAGAGGATTCATGTAGGATGGGTTGGTTGGAAGGTGAAGGGGTGTGAATGGCACCATACAAAGGGGTGTGTCCCCTTCCATGCCCTTTCAACACTATATATATACTAGCACATCTGTAATAATAAATGTGGTTGATATACGCTGTAGGCATATAGGAAAATATTTTACTAACAAATATAAACTCAAATCCTAAAAATGTTATGCAACCAAAACCCTATCCCTAACAGCTAATAACTAAACCCTAATATTTCAAATTCTCAAATATTTCTTCTATAGCCTTCGCATTAAACACACATTGTAGCCTCTCGTGATCTCTATATGGTTAAATTGGAACTTGGAACTGTCTATAAATCCCTAAAAAATATAAATATTGATCAAATTTTATATGGTATGTAAATCATCTTAGGGATAGTTTTCTTTTCTAAATTTATAAAGACTTTTTATATTTTTTAATTTGATCAAATAATATTTTTTAATTAAAAAATTACATAAATATTTCTCTATTATTTTGATGACTTTAAGCATTGATTAATTATATACATGAAAGATTATCTTAATCATTTAAAATTCATGTAACTTGTGATGTACAAAATATTTATAATAATCAGTTAGCAAATAATGTGAAGAGAAAGGAAAGTTCATATTTTGTTTTCTAATTTAGACTACGGTTATGGCAACAAGGAACAGATCAGTTAGTGTCATATTAAATTATTTAAACCAAAATATATAAACATTAAGATTCAAAAATATCTATGCAATACTAATAAATTATGAAAGTACAGTCTATGTCATTTGTAATTATTTAAACCAAAATACATAAACATTAAGATTCAAAAATACCTATGTAGTACTAATAAATTATGAAATACCAAATCATAAAAAGCTTCATCCATTTTCCTTGATCTCATAGGAAAATCAATAGTTTCGGGTACTTAGCTAAGAAATCGTCGCTTTGAAAGGTGTAAAGTGAATGGTTCAATCACCTTCAAATAGGATTTAGGGGGGAGCATTCCTTTTCAGGTTTATTATACTTTGAAGGTGGTTTTGATTAAAGAAGAGCATAGGCATGACCGGTTCATAATAAGAATGGGAGTGGTAGAGAATGGGAGAAACGGGTTAATAAGTGGCACGACATATGGCATTAACACCAAGGATGTGCCGTGTAAATTTTTTGTTTACGGTTCTAGAAATTCGTCAATCAAAGGGCTTTTACTGATGTGAAGTTCCAATTATATTTCACATTATTTGGTGTAGGAGTCTCGTTTGAAGTATCGACCCGACTACCATAAATCTAGGGTTTATGATGCAGGGACATCTGAACGATTCAAATTCCAGTTCGAATCTAAACCTGGGTATGCAAACAGTCATGAAAATGGGGCGAATTTTGTTTTAAAACCGATGTTGAAACTTATGTAATCAATCTGCCATGTGCGCCTGCCATGTGTGCTCTTGAGAAGATGAAGAGTTTTCTTTGAGCGATTGGAGAGATTTGTGAAGCTCAAACGATTCATGATTTTTGTAATTTCTATATAACCAACGAGCCTGTAATGTTTGAAACAGAGCTAGTGAACACCATGTAACCAGAAGTGGGATTGGGGCTAAGGCTGAAATGCCTTAGATCTGTTCAACGATATTCTGTACATAATAGTGAAATCGTTGTGTGGATTCTCTGTGTTAATATAGTTCATGTTTTTATCTGAATTGTGAGTTCATATGTGTGATTTCTGCGTGACTCTGTGTTTAATTCGTTTTTAATTATAGTTCAGACTTATGGGTTAACGTTGTCAAGTTATATGATCGACTATCGATCACTGAAAGGATCGATAGCGATCCAGGGTGACATTATAATTCACCATAGCTGATGTGATTCATAATTTTGTTTACGAATTCCTGTCCGTTGTATACGAATTGAATGTATTAATTCCATGTCGAACATCAGGAGGAGGTCGAAGAGTTCGTTTTGCTAAGAGGGCGAGCGATGCCATGAGCATGTTTAATTTCCGCACTAAAGAAATCTATTTTAAATTGATTGGTATCAGTTTTTAATTGACCATACCCTTCCAGCGGAGAATGTATTCTTACCTTCGAACTCTATTTAAATTTGTATGTGCTGAGGAGAAATTAGCTCTGTATAAAGGGTTGGAGGAACCCAGCGAGCGTGGGGTTTGTTGTTGAAATCGGCACCAAATTCATATTAATTGCTGTGAATTTGCGTCAAGAAAGTCTAGATTTCCAATTCCTCTATCCAAGATCGATTCATGCTCATTAAGTGACACAGTGAGGAGAACGGTTCTGAGATGAAGGGGATACGAACCGAAAGATCAGTTAAATTGTGTTAGAACACAGTTGGGCGCTAAAGATGAATGTGAAGGTTGGGTATTGGTTAAAGCACATCATTTACAAAGGTTTTGTATGTTATTCCAAAGATCTATAACGTTGGTTTATAAACATTATTTAAACCACATGTAAGTGCCACATTTAAAGAGGGTCTAACATTCATTTCCAATGGGTATAATGAGTATTGTGAGAGCGTGATGTAGTTCGGACTCCAAGGTCCAACCATTTGATTTGGGGTTTTAAGTCTAAAGGTAATCAACGTTTGCTGGTTCTGATTATAAAACTTATTTATTAGCTCCATAGATAAATTTTTATATATGTAAGCATGGAGTGGCGTAGTGGAAGCATAGTGGGCCATAAACCCATAGGTCCCAAGATCGAGGATCAAATCGAAAGTTCAGGTTTATGAATATACTCTTGGAGCAGTTTGAGGAAAACCTGCTTATGTGGGGTTTGCTCTCCATCAAGTGGTATCAGAGCAGGGAAATGATTTCCTGCGGAGAATAAGTTCGTGTACAGAGGAAGAAGAGGTATAGTTTGTGAAATTTTGTAAGCTGGTGATTTCCTTTTGTAGCAGCAGAGGAAGGTGAGAAGATGCAGCAGCCTAGAGCAGGAGTGCTCAAGGGTTCCACAGGAGAGAACCAAAGAGATGCCAAAATCCGGAGCTCAGGAGAGAAGCTTGGTGAGGTATCTGGTAGCAGGGAGACTTGCTATTGCAGAGGTTTTGTTGTAGCTCACAGAGGACAATTCCGCAGAGGATGCGGGTGAGAATTGTTCAGGATATGTTGCTACAAGAAGATCACGAAGAGCAGTTCCACAGATGACATGGTTAGACTTGCTGACAGCTGGAGAAGACATATGACCAGGAGGTCATAAATTTTTGTGCCTCGAGAGTCTGATGCAGGGACATCTCAATGATTCAAATTTCAGTTCGAATCTAAACCTGGGTATGCGAACAGTCATGAAAATGGGGCAAATTTTGTTTTAAAACCAATGTTGAAACATATGTAATCAATCTGCCATGTGTGCGCTTGAGAAGATGAAGAGTTTTCTTTGAGCGATTGGAGAGATTTGTGAAGCTCAAACGATTCCTGATTTTTGTAATTTCTACATAACCAGCGAGCCTGTAATGTTTGAAACAGAGCTAGTGAACACCATGTAACTGGAAGTGGGATTGGGGCTAAGGCTGAAATGCCTTAGATCTGTTCAACGATATTCTGTACATAATAGTGAAATCGTTGTGTGGATTATCTATGTTAATATAGTTCATGTTTTTATCTGAATTATGATTTCATATGTGTGATTTCTGTGTGACTCTGTGTTGAATTCGGTTTTAATTATAGTTCAGACTTATGGGTTAACGCTGTCAAGTTATATGATCGACTATCGATCACTGAAAAGATCGATAGTGATCCAGGGTGACATTATAATTCACCGTAGCTGACGTGATTCATAATTCTGTTTACGAATTCCTGTCCACTGTATACGAATTGAATGTATTAATTCTGTGTCGAACGTCAGGAGGAGGTCGAAGAGTTTGTTCTGCTAAGAGGGAGAGCGATGCCATGAGCATGTTTAATTTCTGCACTAAAGAACTTTGTTTTAAATTGATTGGTATCAGTTTTTAATTGACCATACCCTTCCAGTGGAGAATGTATTCTTACCTTCGAACTCTATTTAAATTTGTATGTGCTGAGGAGAAATTAGCTCTGTATAAAGGGTTGGAGGAACCCAGCGAGCGTGGGGTTTGTTGTTGAAATCAACACCAAATTCATATTAATTTCTGTGAAATTGTTTCAAGAAAGTCGAGATTTCCAATTCCGATATCCGAGATCGATTCATGCTCATTAAGTGACACTGTGAGGAGAACAGTTCTGAGATGAAGGGGATACGAACCGAAAGATCAGTTAAATCGTGTTAGAACACAGTTGGGCGCTAAAGATGAATTTGAAGGTTGGGTATTGGTTAAAGCACATCATTTACAAATGTTTTGTATGTTATTCCAAATATCTATAACGCTGGTTTATAAACATTATTTAAACCACATGTAAGTGCCACATTTAAAGAGGGTCTAACATTCATTTCCAATGGGTATAATGAGTATTGTGAGAACGTGATGAAGTTCAAACTCCAAGGTCCAACCATTTGATTTGGGGTTTTAAGTCTAAAGGTAATCAATGTTTGCTGGTTCCGATTATAAAACTTACTTATTTGCTCCATAGATAAATGTTTATATATGTAAGCATGGAGTGGCGTAGCAGAAGCGTAGTGGGCCATAAACCCATAGGTCCCAAGATCGAGGATCAAATTGAAAGTTCAGGTTTATGAATATACTCTTGAAGCAGTTTGAGGCGAACCTACTTATGTGGGGTTCGCTCTCCATCAGTTTACCTTGACTACATTAAATAACATAAGATATTATACACATATTCTTTGAAATCGACAAGTAATTTGACATTGTGAAACACCAATTGTAATGCAGAAAAGAATAATTTCATGAGAGGAAAGTAAGAGTGAGTCTCTAGAAGGAAATTAATAGTAATATCCTAAGAGAGGCACATGAGAGCAAGGAAATATTCGTTATTTTATCTAGAGAAATAGTTCACATATACACAACAAAAATTTAAGAAAATACAATGCACATTCAACAAGATAAGTACCAAATCCAATGAAGTAGTTCAATTTACTTAGTACATATGAACAAAACATATACTGCAAACATCTAAAGAATAGTCTTACAATATTCATGATACATGCATGAAAATGTGTTGGCTCAGTGAGCTTCTAATTATTAGGTGAAATATCTAAGTACACAGTTACAATGGTGAGAAAATAGCTCGAATAGTGAAACATTAAGTCACTCCTTGCTTCTCCAAAAGATGATCTTCTCTCTTATGCCAAGATAGAGAAGCCAAGGCTAGCTCTCCAAATTCTATGACTCCAAAATCTATTTTCTTGAGTTATGAGGGTGTATTTATAATAAGAGGAATGACCTTTCATATCACCATAACTCTTGAACTTCCCTCATGACTCTTGCACTTCCAAGTGAATTTTGAACTCCTAAAATGCTCTTGGACTTCTCCTAGTGACACTTGAGTTTAAATATGATTTTTCATCTTCCATTACATATGACTCTTAGACATTCCACACATTTACATTGTTGTGTTATTTTGAAATACATAATTACATGACACATCATGTGGAAAGAATCATTGACACATATTACACTGTGATGACACTTGTGCAATGAAATGACTTGGAAAAATATGGCTCGAATATTCATGATGATATGTCCAAGCTAACCTTCTCTTCTTGCTGGTAAAACTTTAACTTCTTCATGATGGATATTTAATGTATTGCATATCCATTTTACAAGAGGTTGATTGATATGGAGTCCTTATGTGATATTGAGCCTAACTCTTCTATATTAATCGTGTGTCCCTTCATCTTCGTGTTTAATGATCATCTTGTCTTTACAACTCCTAAGTGTATTCTATCAAACTCTAATTCTCCTCTTCTACGAGCATCATCCTGCCATCTCAAGTTGTAGTACCTGCGAATGAAATCTACTTATGACAAGATGACATCAGTCCAAAAATATCCTAGTCTGACTTTCTTCATGAGAATCATTAACTGACCTAGAACTAAGTACTAGATAAGGAGGAAGGCTCGGGGATTGTGCAGTGCCCAGTTCCAGAGGATGGGAGTGATGGACTAATGTTTGTGACTATGAAATGCGGAGTTCCAGAGGACAAGAGTGAGGTATTGATGTTTGTGACTATGCAATGCATAGTTGAGGGTCACAGTGAGGCAATATTTCCCACTGTAACTGCGCAATGTGCATTTCAAGAGAGAGAGAGAGAGAGAGAGAGAGAGAGATTTTATTGCACAGCTTTGCAGTTTAGGGAGACAGGGAGACATAATTTTGCTTGCACTATGCAATGCGTAGAAAGAGGTTGATTGGGAGGCAATATTTTGTAGTTATCGGGAGCAAGAGGCAATCCTTGAGCACTGTGACTATCCAATGCATAGCCCTTGGAGGCTGAGACTATGTAGTTCACATCTTAAAGAGGAAATACATAATTCTTATGGCTTGAGACTATGCAATGTGTAGCTCAGGGATGCAGTTTCGGAGGAGGTTGACCAGAGAAGGATGAATTGCAGAAAATGACGAAGTGTGGGATCCAAGGGGCAAGATATGGAATTAGAACATGACTTGAACATTAACACACATTTATAGATGATCAAATACTCAAGATAGAAGCATTTACCACCCACAATCAGCACATTCCTGATTAAATGACTATAGTTAAACAATGTTACCGATGAAACGGGAACTATTACCTCAAAATGGGAACTCTAGCCCAAAAAGACTCAAAAAACATGAAAAAACGCCCCAAAAACAAAAAGTGTGTATTCCAGAACGCATTTGTTTTTTCTCAAGGTCAAATTTCACCTTTTTATGGAATTATGCTAAAAATGAAATTGTTTCTTGAAAAAATGATTGAAAAAACACCCTCAAAACAAAACGAGTTGATGTTGGAATAACAAAAAAAAACATTGTGTTACACTTTTGACACATTGTAACAATGGAATTAAAGACAACATATTAGGACATTGAAAAATCGTAAATTATAAATTTTTGGATAGATGATGTTAAATATAAACAAAATCATGTCTGAAGGGCTTATCATTTCGAACAATTTTTATCCATGTTGTTAAACATAAAATATATTGACTCTAAACAACCCTAAAATTGTACTTATTTTCAACCATAACATTAAAGATAAAGTTTCGCAACGCATTAAAACCTTAATGACAAGTTGTAAATCTCAAGTTTTCAAGATACTTGAACCATGAAATTATGGAGAAATTATATGACTTAAACAATTTTTAAAAATGAACAAGTAAATGAAAAATTTATTATTCATATATTTGTTTGTTTATATAACGAAACAAATTTTTTAAATTTTTTTATTGTTTTTCTATATTTTAAATTATAATTCTTTTACTTTTAAGAAAATAAAAATTAAAAATTAAAATCTTCTTATATATGTTTGTTTATATTTTAAAACATATTTTAAATTTTTTTTTTATATTTTAAATAACAATTGTTTTAATTTAAAAAAATAATAATAATAATAATAATTGTTTATATTTGTTTGTTTATTTTTTAAAACATATTTTTAAATTTGTTTGTATTGTTTTTTTATATTTTAAAATTTTAACTGAATAGTTTTTTTTTTTAATATTAAACAATACATTTTTTTTATTATAATAGTTTTTGTTTTAAAAAAAAATAAATTATTTAAATAGTTTGTGTTTGAAAAAATAAAATAAAATAAAAATTAATTTGTCGCTCGTCGGGGGCCGGAGGCAAGCTGGGCAGCCCTCGACAGCTTCGCTCAGTCGGCCTCTGGCCCCCGGCTAAGCGGAAGGCGATTCTAAGAATCACCGCCGGCTGGGCAAAGGGTGATTTTCAAAATCGCCCTCCACCTAGCCGGGGGTGATTCTCGGAATCTCAGAATCGCCCTCCACCCAGACGGGGGCTGGAGGCAGGCCGGGCGGCACCGTCGAGGGCTGCCCAGCCTGTCTCCGCCCCCGGTTGGGCGGAGGTAGGTTGGATAGCCCTCGATGGCCCCACCTAGTTGGCCTTCGGCCCCCAGCTGCGGGTCGAAGGAAGGCTAGGCAGCCCTCGACGATGCGAATCGCCCTCCACCCAGCCGCGGGTCGGAGGAAGGCTGGACAACCCTCGATGATGCCGCCATGCCTGCCTCCAGCCCCCGGTTAGGCAGAGGGCGATTTCGAGAATCACTCAAGTTGGGAGGAGGGTGATTCCGAGAATCACCCCCAGCTGGGCGAAGGGCGATTCCGAGAATCACCCCTGGCTAGGTGGAGGGCAATTCCAAGAATAACCCTCCACCCAGCTAGGGGTTATTCTCAGAATAACTCTCCACCCAGTCAGGGGTTATTCTCGAAATCACCCTCCGCCAAGCCAAGGGCCGAAGGCAGCCTAGGAAGCCCTCGACGGCACTGTCTGGCCTGCCTCTGGCCCTCGACTGGGTGGAGGGTGATTCTCGGAATTGCCCTCCGCCCAGCCGGGGGTGATTCTCAGAATCGCCCTCCTTCCAGCCGAGGGCCGGAGGCAGGCTGGACATCCCTCAACGGTGTCACCCGGGCAGCCGGGTGAAGGGTGATTCCGAGAATCTCCCTCTGCCTAGCCAGGGGACGGAGGCTAGCCGGGTGGCGCCATTGAGTGTTACCCAGCCTGCCTTCGCTCAGCCAGGGACCAGAGGCAGGCTGGGCAGCCCTATCGAGGGCTGCCCAGCCTCCCTCCGGCCCCTGACAGGGCGGAGGGCGATTCCAAGAATCGCTCCCGGCTAGGCGGAGGGTGATTCCAAGAATCGCTCCCGGCTAGGCGGAGGGCGATTCCGAGAATCACCCCCTGCTGGGCTGAGGGCGATTCCGAGAATCTCCCCTGGCTGGATGGAGGTCGGCCGGGTGGCGTCATTGAGGGCTGCCCAGCCTGCCTCCGCTCAGTTGGGGGCCGGAGGCAGGCCAGGCGAGGCCGTAAAATGAAGGAGATTGGGTTTTGGATCTATTTTCAGGTTCAGGTAAGTTTTATTATACAATTTTAAATTTAAATATTTTATTTTTTACTTTTTATGTTTTTATACTAATTTTATTACTTATTTATTTTATACTTGATGATTAGGTACAACACTAACATGTTGCCTACCAAAAGGAAGAAATTTCATTGCCATTGAGAAAGACCCAATGCAATGCAAATTTATTCAACAAAGAATTAGCACTCTTGAATTCCTTCCAGATGCGAAGCAAGAAGTTGGTTTGAGGAAAGGGGATTTTAATGAATCACGTGTGGCAAAAAAATCAAAGGAACCTCAACCACCATTATATGGAATGATTGGAAAGGGACACTTTGGAAGATTTGCAGACATGAAAGATCCATTAGAAGATGACAATGACCAAAATGAAGTAGAAAATGTTGCGGAAGAAGCCATCAATGATGTTCTAGATGATGTTGAACATGTATTAGTTGATATTGTTGAGGATCTTTAAGTTATTTTTGCAAACAAAGCTCATTTTCTAGATCTATTAATCAGTTTTACTTGTAATGTTTAGACTTTGATATTTTATGAGAATAATCCTTATTTTTTGCAAAAAACATGTGCTTACTATTATTTTTTGACATAAAATTCAATAAAAATATTATTTTCTTAAGTTTTTTTGTTAATATTTTCCCAAAAATTAGTTTATTTAACATGTTTTTTTTAACAAAAAGTCTCTAAAAGTGTTTTTTGCATTCTATTTGTATTGAAAATTTGTATTTTTTGGTCATATCATTCAAAATATTGGTTTTTTAGCGACAATTATTTGATGTGCATTGAAAAATTAATTAGCAACACATAAACTTGTAGAAAAATATAAACTTTATAATATTGACCCTTTTTTCATATTTATCTATGTGAAAAAGTGAAGATATCATTACAAATTTTTATTTTTAAAAAAATTGTTTTTTCCTTTTTAAAACACAAGTACATAAATGCACCTAAAAATAAACATCTCACGAAAGAAGAAGATATGCTACCACTATTCAAAATCCTCTAAAAAAATGTTGGTGATGATATGCTACCACTATTCAAAATCGACATTAAAAAATAATAATAATAATAATAATAATAATTAATTAATTAAAAATAAAAAAATAAAAAATAAAAATTAATTAATTAATTAAAAATTTAAAAATTTAAAATTAAAAAAAAAAAAATTGAAGTGCCAAAAACATACTCAAAAAAAAAAAAAAAATGATGCATCACCACTTTTCAAAATCGGGTGTTTTTCTTGCTACATCAAAAAGTAGGTACCAGTGCAGTTACTTATTTCATCGGTAACAGAGTTAGTACAATACTTTCCTCCAAGTGCGGCACTTAAGATACACTTTGTGACACAAGTGGCGACACTAGTGAAAAAATGCTCAAGACTTGTGGAATGTGTCTAATGCATGTCTGTATGATGGATAGAACATAGTAGTGTAGGAGAATGCATCAAAACTGACTCCATTTTGTAGATGTGACGCTTTCCTAACCACAATACGACACTTGTGAAAGTAAGAGAAAAGTGAAAACGACACTTGTAAAGGCTAAACAAAGTGAAAGTGACACATGCTTGAGCGAAGATAATGTTAGGGTCTCGTGATTTGGCAGATTGGTAGACCAAATGACAGGGTAAGATGAAACCAATCTTTGGAGTCCTAGGACCTAAACTTCCTAGCCTCAGAGAGGGCTCTCTCTATTAGATGCAAAAGATGTGTTCTTTTTTGCTTTTGATGGTTGATTTTAGGCTAGTTTTTAAGTGTAGGGTTTGTTGATTGTTTTGGTTGGGTAAGATGGTTAAGTAGAATAGGTGGAGTGAGAAGTCTTTAAATCATTGGGTTATGGAGTCAATAAAATTCATGAGTGTCTTAATAATGAACCAGAGTGCATTACAGGGCCAATCTAGCAAGGTTAATGGATCCTTAAGGTAAAGTGTGAAGTGGGGTGGACATCAAGTTGGGGAAAAACAAGGTAGGGCAAAGGGCAGTGAAGTATCCTTTTTCATAAACCCATAAACAAGAAGGTCTTAAATATGATAAGAAAAATATACAAATCATCAGATAGGACAAACCATTTACTCAATGACAATACTTAAACAAATAAATATCCAAGATAAACATTCCAATGAAACAAAAAAGCAAGAAAAACTTATCTTACTTAGTAATTTCACCTTAAGAATTGAGAAAAAAAATAAGATAGCACAATAACTTTAATCAATCAAAGAGGGAACTCCTAAAATTTTTGATCAATATATAAATAAATTTGAGGCAATCTGATAGGCATGGACAAAGGGCAAGATCAGAACAAGACCTCTTTGACTTAACCTAGCAAGCAATACTTCAGAGAGAGGTTTCAAGGCAGAGTTTAGATAGTTACAAATAAGTAGGGCTTACCATAAATCGTATTTTTAAACTAGAATATTAATCCATAGATGAAACTAACAAGCATAAAGAGGCTTAAAGAGAAGCTAAGAATTATTTAAACACACCTAGCAGAGGAAAACATCAAGGCCATAGAAAACAGGAGGACTAAGGTGCTTCAAGGAGCATTTCTCAACCTATAATTTTCTGTTCTATAGCAACAAAAAATGATGAAACATAATGATAACAAGAAAACATGAACAAATTAAGAATACATCACCATTAATCAAGCTAAGGAATCCTGCAAACAAGCTTCTCCATCATCAATCCAAGCAAGCCATTCATCAACTTCACAACACCAATTTCTTCTCCAAGCTCATAAAAACCATGTATTGCTCTCAGAGCTCATCAAATTCCAACATTTACACTGAAGCCCTCATGATCTATTTAACTCACCGAAGGAGGGCAAAAACCCTAGATAGGGTTGGAAAATGTCAAAATCATTCATAAATGCCATTTATGCCTAAGAGACCATGCAAGGCCCAAGGCACAAAATATCTCATGAAATAAATGTTAAAATAACTTCTTGCACCTATTCTAGAGTGATTTGCTTCAAAAAACACTAAAAAATGATTTTGCAATAAATGAGTGTGTTTTGTTGACTTTTGGTCCAAAACACATTAAACAGTCCATTTGCGCAGCACCACTTTCAACAGAAAATACGGTCTTTTTCAACCCAGTTTTGGAACCCTTCCCGATGTTGGATTTGTTGAGATTGCAACAAGATGATGAGCTTAGTGGAAAGGAGTCGCCTTCACTAAGTGGGCCCGCAGGCTATTTTTGGCGCAAAGTCTATTTTTAGACATGTGGATCATGATTCTATGAGTTGCAGGATGCTATTTGTGGAGGGTTGGTCAAGTTGGAAAAATATATGGACTTATATTTTTAGACATATTGGGCGGAATCTATTTTTAGATTGCCAGTCTAAAAATAGGGATGTCAAATATTATTAGCTCTTAATAATATTTAGACTCTAAACATTATCTTATTCTCTTGGAGCACTTCAGTTTGATTCCTAGAAGTGGCACATGCAGCTGACAGAAGGAATTGCGCAATTCCTAGGGTTTAGTGGAGCTATTGCATGGAGGACTTCAGTTAGAACTCATGTGACAGAGTTTGGTGGAGTTGATTGAGGAGTTAATGGAGTTGTGTTCAGTTTAACTAATCTAAACATAGTTGAGATATTTGTATTCAGTTAAACTAATTGATACAATTAGTGAGAGTGGTGTGAATTAATTATTAATTAATTCACTAATTAAATACTCATTAATCAACTAAAGAATACATCAGTTAACTTCAGTGCATGGACAGTTTCAGTGGAAACCAGTGCAGGAATAGGTGAAAGAGCAGGTTAACTATCAGTTGTGACTATACTGTTGCTATTTGCAACACACAGATAGGTGGAGTAAACCCATGAGGATTGCGCAGTTCAGGCTGGTGGTTTATCTATATAAAGAGGCCATCCCATAGCATTAAAACACGCAATAGAGGTTGGCTATCAAGTGGCAAAAGGTTGGAGCATGAGTTTTGCTAGATCTAGCTTGATAGTGTGTAGCAAGTGAGGTAGTGCTGAGAGCTTGCAAAGAGCTTTGTACTATGATTGTTACATGATCTCCATAACATGTATAATATACAGATAGTTGGGGTTTTCAGCTTTAATCTTTCCCATTAAATACTATGTTCATATGTGTGATTGTTTGTGGTTTTAATGTATGCATGCAATTGATTTTATTTCCGCATTTGATGATCAATGGTAGAAGAGATTATGTATTATGCATGAAGCTAAAATAGTGTGTAATCAGGATAATCTCGGTGAATAAGTGATCTATTATTCAAATTTTCTACATGGTATCAGAGCGATATTGATCATCGGAGAAAATTGCAGAACATTGAAGCGGTTGAGTTTTGTGCTGGTGGAATTCGAATTTGCAGCAGTGTTTTCTTGGTGTCGAAGTTGAGATGTCTTTCAACAGATTTCGATTGGAGTATGCCCTTGAGGGAAGCTCGAATTATATTGCATGGAAGGACAGGATGGAGGCGGTGCTGGATGATAATGGGTTAAAGGAGTTCATAGATGTTGAAGTCCAAAAGCCTACTTCTAGTGATGCTGCCGCACTTGACGCATGGCAAAAGAAGACAGCAAAGTGTCGAAGGATTCTATTGGAGGGCGTGAAGGATCACATAGTATCTAGCCTTCATGGTAAGGCTTATCCATTCTTGATGTGGAAAGCTTTGACAGATTTATTCCAAAGCAAGAGCGACCAGAGGAAGTTGGCGCTCAAGGATAAACTCAGAAACATAAAGATGGAGAAAGGCGACGGATCTTCATCAAAGGCATTTGATGAAGAGAATTTCACTTTGGCTGCCAAAGCAAAGAAGGGGAAGAGCTAGAAAGCTTCTCAATCCGGCACGAAAGGCAAGAAGCAAGATATGTCCAAGGTGAAGTGCTTTCACTATCACCAACATGGACATTACGCCACAAATTGTCCACAGAAGAAGAAAAATAAGCAAGCTACTGGGACTGCAACTGGAGAGGCCTTAGCCTCATAGTTTGAGCTGGAATTTTTACTGATCGCATGCCTGGTCTCAAGTATGACGGGATCAGTGTGGTTTCTTGACAGTGGTGTGTCTTTTCACATTATAGGAGATCAAGATTTGTTTACTGATCTGGATGAGAAAGATCTTGGAGTGCACATCGAGATGGGCGATGATGGTAGATATAGTGCGACCAGTATCGATACCATTTCCTTTGAGAGGGAGTCTGGTAAACCCTTCATATTGAAGGATGTGATGCATGTTCCAGGATTGAAGAAGAATCTTATCTCTGTGGCAATTTTGGAAGACAAGGGATATGATGTTGTCTTTAGTGAGGGAAAGGCTTTCCTGCGCAGTAAGGCAACTGGTGAGACTCGGAGGATAGGGGTTCGAGTTCAGAACATTTATCGATTGCAGGTAGATGGGTGCGCAGCAATGGCAAGCAAGGCAGAAGGAGTGGTGAGCCGGGATGATGGCGAGTTGTGGCACCGGAGATTGGGCCACCTTCACCATGGAGCTTTGAAGATACTGCATTAGATTTCTACTGGGCTTCCTAAGGGTACTCTTGCGCAGTCAGATCAGTGCAAGGGATGTACCTCGGGAAAATTTGTGAAATTCACCTTTCACGAGAAGGATAGTCGCGCCACGACGATCCTTGAGAGAATTCACACAGACGTGTGTGGACCTTTCTCAGTAGCTTCGACAGCAAAGCACAGGTATTATGTGATATTTGTTGATGATTTTTCTCGTAAGTGCTGGATCTTCTTCATGCAGAAGAAGAGCGAGACATACTCAAAGTTCTGTGAGTTCAAGGCGCTGGTTGAGAAAGAATCGGGGAAGCAGGTGAAGGCTCTTAGGAGCGACAATGGTGGTGAATTCATCTCTGGCGAATTCAAGGACTTTTGCAGCGCAGAAGGAATTCGAAGAGAGCTCATAGCACCTCATAACCCACAGCAGAACGGGGTTGCTGAGCGGAAGAACAGAACGATCATGGGTGTTGCACGGGCGATGTTGCATGATCAGGGCCTACCCATTCACTTGTGGGCGGAGGCATGCAATACTGCAGTATATGTGCAGAACCGTTGTCCTCACAGGATACTTGGCATGAGTACACTCGAGGAGGCGTTTTCTGGTAAGAGGCCTGATATTTCCCATTTGAGGATTTTTGGTTCAACTGTTTACATTCATGTGACGAAGGATGCCAGGAATAAGCTGGAGCCGACTGCGGAGGTTGGGATATTTGTGGGGTACACTGATACACCCCACAACTATCGTGTGTATTTTCCAGACAGTCGCAAGACTGTTGTGCGACAGGATATCAAATTTCAGGAGGAGAAAGCCATGAAGTGTTCGCTTGAGAGGGAGCCACACTTGCATGCAGATGATGAGCTATTAGTTCCTAAGGATGAGTCTCAGGATGTGGATCAGCCACAAGATGAGGTTCATGGAGTGGAAGAAACCACTCATGCAGTGCCAACCATCAGAGGGTGGAAGCGCACTACAGAAGCTGAGCGACTGGCTCAAGATGCAGAGAAGGTTGTAGGAGCACCTATATCACAGCGCAGACAGAAACAGTCACCTGACCGGTATACTGGATACATGGCTCTGTTGTGGTAAAACAAAACCCCCCCATTTTTGACTTTTTCACTTCAAATAATGGGGACCCTTTCTATAAATTTTTGACTAAACACCTTTTCAGATTATTATTTTATTTGATTATCCTACGCGATTGTTAATTTTTCATTTTTCTTTGAATTCTTGTTTTGATTGCTTTGTTAGAATTAATTTTTTATAAGCCTCCCATTGACGCTTGTTTCGCCTCATTTGGTCAACTGGTTTAAAAATGGTACTCCTTTGAAGTCCCATCATTTATCTAATTCTGGGTTAAAAATGCTATTTTTATTCTTTTTATTTATTTTCAGAGTAGTTGTAGTTTAGAAAAACTTAATATTAAAAAATATATATTATTAAAATATATATATATATATTTTCGGATCCGTCGCAGATCGCAGATCGCAAATTTCAGATTCGTCGCAAATCTCAGATCGCAAATTTCAGAATCCGTCACAAATCGCAGATCGCAAATTTCAGAATCCGTCGCAGATCACAGATCGCAAATTTCAGATTCATCGCAGATCGCAGATCGCAATATCGCAATATCGCAAGATCGCAATTTTGCAATTTCGGATCCATCGCATATCGCAATATCGCAATATCGCAAGATCGCAATTTTGCAATTTCGGATCCATCGCATATCGCAATATCGCAATTTTGGATCCATCGCAATTTTTAGAACATGCACATTTAAAAAACCCCCATCCAAGGTTCTTGCGATATGCGATGTGTTAAAATTTTTTAATATAAAGTTTCTTTTTTTTCTTTTTTTTGTTTCATCCCTTATGCCTCCCGTATCTCCACCTCACTCACCCTCACGTCACCCTCACCTCACACTCCACTCACCATATCCCTCCATAATCTCATGTGGATGAATTAATGGGTTTAGATTGATTTCAATGGTTTGTTTTATGGGTTTTAGGTTTGGATTGATTCCAATGGTTTGTAAATTAATTTTTATATTTTTTATATTATAATAATTATATTATAATTATAATGTTTATTATAATTTTAATATAATTTGAACTATAATATTAATCGTATTTAAATTAACTTTTTCAAATCATTTGTATATTAATTTAATTTTGTAACTGAATTAATTGTTAGTTAGTTAATAATTAATTTAGAATTAATTATTAGATAATTAGAATCTAATTTAGGATTAAATTTCTAATTAAAAATTCTAATTTTTAGCCCAGCAAACAGAGTTTCCAGATTTATGCCAGATTTGACTCATCAACTTTAGAAGCTCATAGATTGAGTTATACTTGACCAAATGAGGCCCAGGACGGCTCATTGGAAAGATAAAATCAAGGAGAACATTTCTGAGGAGGTTTCACTAACAGATTTGATGATTTATTGGGTCAAAAATCAGGCAGAAGATCAAGCTCTGAATTTCTAAAAATAAAATCAATTTTCTGAGTTTTGTTTTCTTCATTTTCATTTGCCCAGCCTCTTCTAATTGCATATTCATGCATCAATATTATCCTTGGTTAATTAAGATCGTTATGAGTATCAATAAGAAGCTCAAATTTCCTTTTTATTTATTTAAATAGAATTTGATTGGATTTGTTTTAAATGTTAGAAATAATATTGGGATTTTATTGTTGCATCTTAATTCATTTTAATTTCTTTTTGCAGGAAAAAACAATAGAAGGGATATTGAGGAAAAAGATTTCAATCAATGAGAAGACTCCAACAATTAAAGATTGGAATTTTTTGAGCAATTAAAGTTGGATTGGGCATATATTTCTTCAACAAACTCTCTTCTAAAAATACTTTTGGGAGGATTATAAATTGCAGATGGCAAAATGTAAAAATGGCTGCTCTCCTCTGCAATTCCAGACTTCTAAAAGCATTTCTGTTATAGGAATTTAGATTGTAGATGGGGAGGAGAGAAAATTTTCAGATCTGAATATTATTGAGGTTTTTTCTTTATGTCTTGAATTATGCATGATGGGCAGAGTTTGCATTTCTGCAGCTCTAGTCTTGAAAGCAGAAATTCAAGTAATGTAAAGTACTGTTAAAGACCAGGATTAGAGAAGCAGATTCAATTAACTGGCATTTTTGGCATTTTTGTATCAAATACCAGTTTCATTTTTATGTTAATAAAATTGTTGTTTCATTTTATTCATGTTTATGCATTTCTGTTGATATGGATAATTTGTCTCAAATTGTTATGTATCTCTGTTCTTATGGATTTAACTCTGATTTCTGAGTAACGATTTGCTCATAAATCTGTCTTACAAAATTGATTTTTTAAATAATAATATGTTGTGAATTTCTTCCACATATTATTGTTTAATTATTAACTTGATTGATTTGATAATCAATATCATTTTTGTGAATTTCTTCCGGAGTGTTGTTGATTTATTATTTCAGTCAAATGGGCTCAATAGAATATGTTTTGGTACTCACAAATGTGAGCTAAATTGAATTTCTTCGTTGGTTTGACATTAATTAAAAGCGAGACATATTTTAATCCTCATTACTTAATTATCTTGCTCTTAGTTGGGTTAGATTTTCATCTACCTGATTGAGATAGGATTTAGATTAGTTTCTTTTGCTTGCATTATAGAATAAGTTTGCATTTAGATTAATTTCTACATTCTTTTAAGTCCTTTTCTCGAAGAGGCAAAATCTTAGTTGTGGTTTGGTTGAACCCAAATCAGCTTAAGGGTCATTCTCTTGCCTGATCAGCAAGAAGAATTGATCTGATATCCCTGTCTATTGGTAGTTAACGATACATCGTAAACCAATAGCGATAGAGAAAAGGTAACTGGACCTAGTTAAACCAGTCGGAGCCACTATCATAAACGGAAAAGGAGTTGTATTAAGGTCCGGACCGGGTGGTTATCCCCCAATGTTGTAGCAGCGATTTTCGAGGCTTCAACATTTTTGGCGCTAGAAGGAGGTCCTGAAACTTGTTGTCTATTGGAGTCTTTTCAATTTTAACATTTTATTTAATCACGATGGCTCCTTTTAAACTTCCAATTTGGAGTTGTATCCATGGACGTGCATCTTCCAATACTCCTCCCGAAGTGGTAAGACTCTTGTCTCGGGTAAAGTTTAATGGTGAGAGAAATTCTTCTGCTTTTAATCATGTCCTTCAATTTATTCAAAATGTTTCAAATTATGATTTCGAGGAATTGATGAAGGCATTTTATGCAGACTTTTTACTCTCACATTTGCGGCAAAAGCCAAAAACTGGTGTAGAACTCTTCCAGTTGCCTCAATTCACAGCTGGGATCAATTTGTTACAATTTTCGTTTGTAAATTTGACCGCTATGATTATGATCAAGTATGTGATGAAATTGAATATCTACGAAATGAAAATGAGTCTGTTAGAGATTTTAATATTCGATTTCATTTGAATTGTTTAAAATTTCATGTCAAAGATGAATCTATGAAAGAAGAATCACTAGATTAGTTTGAACATAATTATTATCTTCCTCCTATTCTCGATCCATATAAAATTAGTTCAAGCTTTGTTCCATCCCCTTCCAATATAAATGAGAATTCCAATATGGATGTGCAAATAAATTGTGATGAAGAGGTTTCACAAAGTTTGGAAAATATTTCTAATAAAATGCAAGAAGACAACAACAACAATTTTGAAGAAAGACCTGCATTGGAATCTGAAAGTTTCTCTACATTAAATTTAGAAAATCAGATTGAAAATCAGGAAGTGCAAGCAAAAATCAAAGTAAATAATAAAATGCAAACTACTGTACAAATTTCTGAATTTTTTCATGGTGAACAAATGCCGAAATCAGAGCAGCAACGTAATCTTCTTCAAAAAAGCATGAGTACGCAAAGGAATGATTTAGAATATGAAATTTACAATGAGCATAATGTACAAGAGTTCTCAAACCGAAACATTTTTAAATGCATTATTTCAGATTCACATTTTTCCCTTTATCCTGATATTTTTAATGATGGTAATTTTTCCCCTCTTGGTGTTAATGATATTTTAGAAAATACAGAGGCTGATCTCAATGAATTACCATTAAATTTTTATCAAGATAGAGAAGCAATTAATGATCATTCTTTTTCCATTAATGAACATGAAATTCTTGTTCCTCCTTGTTTCGATATATTGGATGAGATTGAAGGGAATTCTAAAAAATCTTGTGAAGTCATTTATGATAATTACTCTGACATAGAAGATGTTGATTTCTATTTTTCTCAAGAGAATTCTCATAAGAAAATTCAAATAACATCTGGGAATGAGGAACATTTCAATTTAGAAATTGTTTCAACTAATCCTCATTTTAAAGCAGATAATCATCTTCATGATTTCACTATTCAAGAAAATATTCCAATTTATGATTCATATCATGATCAAGCTTTCATTCCTGTTCATAATCATAAATCTCTTTCTAATTCACAAGTTGGAATTCGAAATTACTCAAATTCCATAATTCTGGCCAATCCTTGTGAAAAAGAAATTATTTCAAAACAATCCCAATTGTGTTGTAACATTAGTTGTAACAATAGTGATTTCATTTTATTTTTGTTTCCTCACTTATTTTGTATTAAATCAGATTTATTTTCAGATTTTTGATACATTACGCTGGCATGTTGAGCACTTTATTATCAAACATTCAATTGATACATTGCCCTGTTGGAAAATTGAAGTTTTATATTATAATCAAAAGCATCAAAAGCTATTTCAATTTAAATTTCAATCAATGCTAATGTTTTATCAAAAGCTTCTATCTTCTCAAAGGCAATATCAACAAGATAATGTATTTTTAGAAATCTGCCAGCAATCCAATTTAATTAATAATTTTCCATTTCATTTAAAAGATTTCCATCCATTTTTCATTAATTCATTTGGAAAATATTTGGAAATTTTTCCTTCATGGAAGATTGTCAATAGCTTAACATTTACACATAACACTGACAGTTTTTTCCAGACCTTTGAATCTAAAAGCTCATATCCACAATCTAGCCTTTCATCTCCTCTTTTGAACATTTCCCAATTATTAATAGAAATTCATCCAGATTTCTATGATCCAATTGGTATTCAATTGGAAAGAAAATTTCATGAGAAAGAGATTTTAGATAAGCTTCTAACAATAGTTGTACATTCTGATTTCAGGTTTAATTTTCTTAGTTCAATTAGATTTGTATTTTTATTACTAACATTTGAATTGTACATACATGCAGAGATTAAAATGAGAAAATGGTTACACTGAAAATATGACTATACCTAGTCATTTTTCAAAAATATGGTTAGAATAGGAGTAGAGTTAATATAGTTAATTTATTTTCAAGAGTTTTATTGATTAAAAATAAAACAAGCAATTGACCATTTTCACACATGTTAATTGATCCTCCCAATCGAAAATTTTAATTCTTTCTTTCCTTGCTAAATTTCTTACCTGACAATACCTAACGCTCCCTAGCTTATTTTGAATAATGTCTTGATTAAATTCAATTAAGATTGCACTTGGCATCAATCGCCTCAAAGCCAATTTTCTTAATATCAGGATTTCCTTCTAAGATTTTCTTTTGAAATTTATATGATAAAGGTTTTGAGGATATAAAAGCTTGATGATCTCATTATCGCACCGATATGGTGTCTATATTAAGCAATTCTAAATCAATCCACATTATTAGTCGAGTCTAACCTTTCGTGGTAATCATATGAAGTTCATATTATCTTCCTCGAAATTTGCTAAGCTGACCTTTAGGATGCCCATTTTGTTGTGTGCACACATTCAAATATGTTTTGACATTTTTCCACAATTAGTGGCTTTATCCCATTCGGACCTTTATTTTATTATCTGATGTTGTAATATGCATCATATTTATTTACTAAAGGCATTATTGAATAGTCACTATAACAATATAGATTTTTTTCAAGTTAATTCAGAATGAGAAGAGGTAATAAATTGTTGTTTCAATTCAAAAGGGAAGACTATTTTCATATTTATTTCTGGTAAATTTTATATTTCATGAATATGAACAAATAGATTTTATTTAGGTTGATTTCTCACTCCGATTTAGAATAAATAATGAGATGATTTTGAACACAGTCAGAATTTTGATAAATCAAAGGAAGAATTTGAAGATTCATGAGGTAAAATCTACAGACAATTTCCTTTCAGGTATGCATTTACAAGTTCATTTTCATCTATTCCGTTGTCTTTTCTTAGTTCATTTTTTATTTTTGTTTTGTTTGTAGGTTTTCATTTGTTTTCAAAACTTGAAGTAAGCAGCAAACCCATTTCAAAATTTGCAACAGGCTCAAGGAAATTTTATTTGAGATTCATTAGAATTTGAGCATTCTTTAACTTTGTTTTTATTCATTTGGGAAACCCAATCAAAATTAAAAACAATATCATAAGATTTCATTGGAAGTAGCTCTTAGCAGTTTTGATAAAAAATGTTCATAAAAGATCTTTGATGTATTACCTCACTCATATGCCATATCGCATTTCGCATATCGGAGGTTTGCAGTTAAATATACTTCCATTATCATAAATATGCCCTGATCCCCGATATAATATTTCTTCAATGATGCGACCGCTCTATCTTATCGCACATCTTCTCATTACATGTTTTCATGTCGGTAATTTTCCATTTGCAATCTCTGATGTGGTAGTTTCCAATGCATGCCTCTGAGCCATTAACATTTAATTGATATATGGCATAGCAACAAAGGTGAAGTCTTGCAAATTAAACTCGAAGCATGGTGAAGAAACATGTGATGTGAATCATCCAATATGACGATGAGTTATTTTAAAAGCAAGCTTGGGTAACCACTATGGTAAGAAAGCAAATAATGACCAATTTGCAGTATATTCAAATCATTCCGATTTCTCATATATTTCAGTTTTAAATATATAATTCCATAATTAAAAAAGGAATTCAAGACCTCTCTATTTCTTCGTATTTATGCTTTGGAACATAGTCTGATTGGAGCATTTAAAATAAAGTTTATGAAACTTATAATATTTTGAGAAACATTCGTTACTGCAAATTCGCATTCTCATTTCTGATGCATTTCTTTTAATTTCAATTCCCTTGAGCACTAAGCATTCCATTTTTACATTTTATTGCTTTCTTTAGTGTAAATAAAATAAATAATGATTTTGGGTTATAAGATTTTGGTTAGTTTTACTTCTTCATGTTTTTAATGTTAATTAAAATAAGAAGTTAACTAGTTTGGAGAAACTGATGCCTTTCAGGCAAGATCAAAAGTAATCATCTAATGGTAAGATTCATGTACCCACTTTAATTTATTTCCATTTCGTTACTTTAGTTTCAGTTTTGTTTTTCTAATATATAAATTTGTTTTGTAGCTCTTCATAAAAGCTTCCAATCCTCCGCCAGATCATATTTTCGAAGTCCATTCTCTTCTGCTGGCTTAATTTCAAGAAGCAGCGATAATCCTCATTGAAATAGCTACACCAGGAAGTTTCAGAACCTTTAGCTTTTTCTCTAAGCATTCCTTTCATTAGAAAATGATTAAGTTGATGCTTTGAAACAAGAAGATTGATATCAGACAGAAATTTTTCATTGTGGCTGAGTTTTATCGTCATTGCTATCTAAAAAGCCTAAAACACTTACAACCCTGCAAGGTATGATTTTTCTAAATATCGACATAAGAAGGATTGATTACACGATTATTTTCTTTCTTCATATTGTTGAGACATTAGTATAAACATTCTTGTTTGAGTTTATCTTGCGAAACTTGGATTTTCCTTTCCATTTTTTAAAAATTTCTTCATTTTTATTTTTGCTGATTTCTTTCTCATTTTAGCATAAGAATTCTTTTTTCTTTGGTTTTCAGTTTTGATTTTGGTGACTTTACCATGATTTATAGGGAATGCCTTCTTGTTACCTAACTATGGTTGGCATACACGGAGAAAAAATTGTTAATAGTCATCTATTAAATTTTTCTTAAATGTCTTATTAAAGTTTGATTTTCTTATTATAAAGGTAGACATACTTAAGGAAGAGATTACCAGTTTAGAGAAGTTTACAAAGTATCATAAAATATGGAGAAACTTCTTTTTCATCAAAATTGTAATCATTTTGAGATTTCAATATTTTATTAAGATCTTTCAAAGTTCTATTATCAGTCAAGAAAATTTATTTTTAACCAAGTAAAGACACTTTACAGCGAAGCACCTTTTGACTCTGAAATTGTCATTCTTAACTCTTAAGGAGTCGATGACTCTCCATGTCCCAAAGAGTCTTATTTTTCTAGAATATAATCTAGAGATATATTTAAACTTAAAAGATAAGAGGTTTCATCATGAGCCTACTTACCATGATCATAGGGGAAAAATAGGCTGACATTACCAACACTGTTAAACAAACTAGGGTAATGGCTTATGATTGCAAATAATTATAAGACAAGGCGTCTCATCACGAACCAGCTTGTTCATCCAATTATAACCAGTGAATGGCATTGTCAACTATCTCGCTACCAAACCAGGACAATGGCTTTTAGGAACTAAAAAAAATAAAAATAAAAATAAACATATATAAATGGATTTATCTCTAGGTCAATAATTCTTAAAGAGATGGGATTCTGAATCATTGGTGAATAAAAGGTAACCCTGTCGAGACTATAGATGTTTGCTGGCAACAGTGGCTCTACCTATGACAAATGAGTATATTTTAAAAGCTAAGCTGTAAAGTGACCCCTACTTTATCTCTACAACTAATTAAAGACTGATATAGAGTTTAGAAATATTTTAATTTATGAGGAATTTTAAGAAAAATTATAGTTAGATGATTCTTGCTTATTGAATAATGTTCTACATGTTCTAATTGACATTTTTATTATAATTCTCTTTTCTTTAATTATTTTTTACTTGAATTACAGGAAAATCTCATTCATATCAAGCAGAAACCCGCCGGTTCTTCTCCCGTGTGTCACCATTGTTGTGGTAAAACACAACCCCCCCATTTTTTACTTTTTCACTTCAAGTAATGGGGACCCTTTCTATAAATTTTTGACTAAACGCCTTTTCAGATTTTTATTTTATTTGATTATCCTACGCGATTGTTAATTTTTCATTTTCTTTGAATTCTTGTTTTGATTGCTTTGTTAGAATTAATTTTTTATAAGCCTCCCATTGACGCTTGTTTCACCTCATTTGGTCCACTGGTTTAAAAATGGTACTCCTTTGAAGTCCCATCATTTATCTAAGTCTGGGTTAAAAATGTTATTTTTATTCTTTTTATTTATTTTCAGAGTAACTGTAGTTTAGAAAAACTTAATATTAAAAAATATATATTATTAAAATTATTTTTATTTTTATTTTTATTTATTTATTTATTTATTTTTTATTTTTTATTTTTATTTATTTTTATTTTTTTTCGGATCCGTCGCAGATCGCAGATCGCAAATTTCAGAATCCGTCGCAGATTGCAGATCGCAAATTTCAGAATCCGTCGTAGATTGCAGATCGCAAATTTCAGAATCCGTCACAGATCGCAGATCGCAAATTTCAGATTCATCGTAGATCGCAGATCGCAAATTTCAGATTCGTCGCAGATCGCAATTTTGCAATTTCGGATCCATCGCATATCGCAATATCGCAATTTTGGATCCATCGCAATTTTTAGAACATGCACATTTGAAAAACCCCGATCCAAGGTTCTTGCGATATGCGATATGTTAAAATTTTTTAATAAAAAAATTTTTTTTTTTTCTTTCTTTTTTTGTTTCATCGCTTATGCCTCCCGTATCTCCACCTCACTCACCCTCACCTCACCCTCACCTCACACTCCACTCACCATATCCCTCCATAATCTCACGTGGATGAATTAATGGGTTTAGATTGATTTCAATGGTTTTTTTTATGGGTTTTAGGTTTGGATTGATTCCAATGGTTTGTAAATTAATTTTTATATTTTTTATATTATAATAATTATATTATAATTATAATGTTTATTATAATTTTAATATAATTTGAACTATAATATTAATCGTATTTAAATTAAATTTTTTCAAATCATTTGTATATTAATTTAATTTTGTAACTGAATTAATTGTTAGTTAGTTAATAATTAATTTAGAATTAATTATTAGATAATTAGAATCTAATTTAGGATTAAATTTCTAATTAAAAATTCTGATTTTTAGCCCAGCAAATAGAATTTCCAGATTTATGCCAGATTTGACTCATCAACTTTAGAAGCTCATAGATTGAGTTATACTTGACCAAATGAGGCTCAGGACGGCTCATTGGAAAGATAAAATCAAGGAGAACATTTCTAAGGAGGTTTCACTAACAGATTTGATGATTTATTGGGTCAAAAATCAGGCAGAAGATCAAGCTCCGAATTTCTAAAAATAAAATCAATTTTCTGAGTTTTGTTTTCTTCATTTTCATTTGCCCAGCCTCTTCTAATTGCAGATTCATGCATAAATATTATCCTTGGTTAATTAAGATCGTTATGAGTATCAATAAGAAGCTCAAATTTCCTTTTTATTTATTTAAATAGAATTTGATTGGATTTGTTTTAAATGTTAGAAATAATATTTGGATTTTATTGTTACATCTTAATTCATTTTAATTTCTTTTTGCAGGAAAAAACAATAGAAGGGATATTGAGGAAAAAGATTTCAATCAATGAGAAGACTCCAACAATTAAAGATTGGAATTTTTTGAGCAATTAAAGTTGGATTGGGCAGATTTTTCTTCAACAAACTCTCTTCTAAAAATACTTTTGGGAGGATTATAAATTGCAGATGGAAAAATGTAAAAATGGCTGCTCTCCTCTGCAATTCCAGACTTCTAAAAGCATTTCTGTTATAGGAATTTAGAGTTGTAGATGGGGAGGAGAGAAAATTTTCAGATCTGAACATTATTGAGGTTTTTTCTTTATGTCTTGAATTATGCATGATGGGCAGAGTTTGCATTTCTGCAGCTCTAGTCTTGAAAGTAGAAATTCAAGTAATGTAAAGTACTGTTAGAGACCAAGATTAGAGAACCAGATTCAATTAACTGGTATTTTTGGCATTTCTGTATCAAATACCAGTTTCATTTTTATGTTAATAAAATTGTTGTTTCATTGTATTCATGTTTATGCATTTCTGTTGATATGGATAATTTGTCTCAAATTGTTATGTATCTCTGTTCTTATGGATTTAACTCTGATTTCTGAGTAACGATTTGCTCAGAAATCTGTCTTACAAAACCGATTTTTTAAATAATAATATGTTGTGAATTTCTTCCACATATTATTGTTTAATTATTGACTTGATTGATTTGATAATCAATATCATTTTTGTGAATTTCTTCCAGAGTGTTGTTGATTTATTATTTCAGTCAAATGGTCTCAATAGAATATGTTTTGGTACTCACAAATGTGAGCTAAATTGAATTTCTTCGTTGGTTTGACATTAATTAAAAACGAGACATATTTTAATCCTCATTACTTAATTATCTTGCTCTTAGTTGGGTTAGATTTTCATCTACATGATTGAGATAGGATTTAGATTAGTTTCTTTTGCTTGCATTATAGAATAAGTTTGCATTTAGATTAATTTCTACATTCTTTTAAGTCCTTTTCTCGAAGAGGCAAAATCTTAGTTGTGGTTTGGCTGAACCCAAATCAGCTTAAGGGTCATTCTCTTGCCTGATCAGCAAGAAGAATTGATCTGATATCCCTGTCTATTGGTAGTTAACAATACATCGTAAACCAATAGCGATAGGGAAAAGGTAACTGGACCTAGTTAAACCAGTCGGAGCCACTATTATAAATGGAAAAGGAGCTGTATTAAGGTCCAGACCGGGTGGTTATCCCCCAATGTTGTAGCAGCGATTTTCGAGGCTTCAACAGGCTCTTATGAGCAAGTGCATCGTGACAGAGCCATCCTCTTTCGAGGAAGTTGTGGAGGACCCCGCATGGGTAGATGCCATGGTGGAAGAGTATGATTCGATTGTCAGAAACAATGCATGGGAGATTGTCCCGAGGCTGGAGGGGAAATCAGTGGTGGGTTCAAGATGGATCTACAAAGTGAAGCAGGCAGCTGACGGGTGTGTGGAGAAGTACAAGGCAAGATTTGTTGCCTAAGGATTTTCACAGATTGAGGGGATCGATTATGAGGAAACCTTTTCACCTGTCGCAAGGTATTCTTCCATACGGACGATTCTTGCTCTCTCATCGCAGATGGGGTGGCACATTCATCATATGGATGTGAAGACTGTGTTCCTCAATGGAGTCATTGAAGAGGAGGTGTACATAGAGCAGCCCGAAGGTTTCGAGATCTTCAACAGTGAGTCACATGTGTGCAGTCTCAAGAGAGCGATGTATGGGTTGAAACAAGCACCTCGTGCTTGGTACACATGGATAGACAGTTATTTCACCGGACTTGGATTCTCCAAGAGTGAGGCGGATCCTAACCTATACCAGATTGTGGTGGAGGGTAAGTTGTTGATCATTGTACTTTATGTAGATGATTTGATTTTGATAGGTGATGAGTTGTTGATACTCTCATGCAAGGAGGATCTTGCAAAAGACTTTGAGATGAAGGACTTGGGCCTCCTTCATTATTTCCTGGGATTAGAAATTTGGCAGCGCAGTGGTGGATTGTTTGTTTCTCAGGGTAAGTATGCCCGGGAGATACTGGAGAAGTTCAACATGCATGGCTGCAAGCCTGTTGATACTCCTCTTCCTGTAGGTTGGAGGAAGGAGGATGCTACTTCGGCAGAAGTAGTGGATGCCACTGTTTATCGACAGTTGGTGGGGTTTCTTATGTATCTGGTCAATACACGACTCGACATATGCTATGTTGTTAACCAGCTTTCACAAGCTATGGTTAAGCCAACCAAGCTCTTCTGGAAGGCAGGCAAGCATGTATTGTGTTATCTCAGAGGCACCTCGGGATATGGATTATGGTACAGACAGGAGGATGAGGTGAAGTTGTGTGGCTTCACGGATGCAGATTGGGCAGGGAGCCCAACGGACAGAAAGAGCACATCTGGAGGGACTTTCAGTATCAGGTCGATAGCAGTTTCTTGGTACAACAGGAAGCAGAGATCCGTGGCACTCAGTTCAGCAGAGGTCGAGTATATGGCAGCGATTTTTGCTGCATGCGAGGCTATATGGATGAGGAAGATCCTGGTCGGGTTGTTCGGTTCACACTTGGATCCTACTGTGATATATTGTGATAATTAGAGTTGCATCAAACTCTCGGTTAATCCAATATTTCATGATAGATCTAAACACATTGACATCTGGTATCATCATATCAGAGATTGTGTGCAGCGGAAGGTCATGTTACTTTCATACATTCCTACGGAGGATCAGGATGTTGATATCTTGACGAATGCGCTCACCAAGAGCAAATTTTGATACCACAGGGGCAGGATAGGGGTTGCAGATAATCCTTATCTTGTTGAGAGGGAGTGTTGAGATTGCAACAAGATGATGAGCTTAGTGGAAAGGAGTCGCCTTCACTAAGTGGGCCCGCAAGCTATTTTTGGTGCAAAGTCTATTTTTAGACTATGTCTATTTTTAGACTTGTGGATCATGATTCTATGAGTTGCAGGATGCTATTTCTGGAGGTTGGTCAAGTTGGAAAAATAGATGGACTTCTATTTTTAGACATATTGGGCGGAATCTATTTTTAGATTGCTAGTCTAAAAATAGGGATGTAAAATATTATTAGCTCTTAATAATATTTAGACTCTAAACATTATCTTATTCTCTTGGAGCACTTCAGTTTGATGCCTAGAAGTGGCACATGCAGCTGACAGAAGGAATTACGCAATTCCTAGGGTTTAGTGGAGCTATTGCATGGTTGACTTCAGTTAGAACTCATGTGACAGAGTTTGGTGGAGTTGATTGAGGAAGTTAGTGGAGTTGTATTCAGTTTAACTAATCTAAACATAGTTGAGCTTTTTGTATCCAAGTTAACTAATAGATAAAATTAGTGAGAGTGGTGTGAATTAATTATTAATTAATTCACTAATTAAATACTCATTAATCAACTAAAGAATACATCAGTTAACTTCAGTGCATGGACAGTTTCAGTGGAGACCAGTGCAGGAATAGGTGAAAGAGCAAGTTAACTATCAGTTGTGACTATACTGTTGCTATTTGCAACACACAGATAGGTGGAGTAAGCCCATGAGGATTGCGCAGTTCAGGCTGGTGGTTTATCTATATAAAGAGGCCATCCCATAGCATTAAAACACGCAATAGAGGTTGGCTATCAAGTGGCAAAAGGTTGGAGCATGAGTTTTGCTAGATCTAGCTTGATAGTGTGTAGCAAGTGAGGTAGTGCTGAGAGCTTTGTACTATGATTGTTACATGATCTCCATGACATGTATAATATACAGATAGTTGGGGTTTTCAGCTTTAAGTTTTCCCATTAAATATTGTGTTCATATGTGTGATTGTTTGTGGTTTTAATGTATGCATGCAATTGATTTTATTTCCACATGTGATGATCAATGGTAGAAGAGTTTATGTATTATGCATGAAGCTAAAATAGTGTGTAATCAGGATAATCTCGGTGAATAAGTGATCTATTATTCAAATTTTCTACAGAATTTGGCTTTGTGATGGCTCGTTGGAAATCCTGATGAGTCTAATTTCCAAAAATTCTTGTATTTTCATGATCCAGCTCCTGTAGCATAGTCAAAAATCAAAAATCCCAAGACTGTCATTTGTGCAGCGCTAGGCATAAAACAGTGGCAGAAAGGTGAAAAAAGAGGGGCTTTTGACCTTTTGAGGGGTCAAACCTGCTCCAAATCATCTGAAACTTGGTGAGCATAATCTACCAGGTGTAAGAAGTCCAAAAATTTCAAGTTATTCTCCTGAAGATGCTCCATGTGTTATTGTAGCGCCAATCGCACTGCGCTAATGAGCCTTAAAAATCTCAAAAAAATAAAAATGCTCCAAATTTGCTCAAAATTGGTGGAGACCTTCCTCAAGGGGTATTAGGCAACTGTTGAGAATCCTCAACCAAAAACCAAGGTTGTAATGCTCTTTTTCCTCCTTTAGGGTGTGGGCCTCAAAGAGGGCTTCCTTCCGTTTGGCACAAACAAACTTGTGTTTCACGGCATAGTACTTTGTCATCTTTTTCTGGAGTGCCAGGCCTCTTTTTATCTTCTTGAAGTGTTTGTGCTTATTCTTATAATACTGAATGATGTATTGGGCCATACCAAAATCCCTCTCCCACTCCTTGATTTGAGCACCCTTACTTTGCAGTAGCAGTCTAGTGGCCATCTCCTTATCTTCAGTGTCACTGTCTAGGTCAATGAATTGAGGCTTTTGAGTAGATAACTTTCCTTTCTTACCTTTCTTAACTTGGCCCATCTTCTCTTTGCCCTTTTCAAGCCTTGGAATGGATGTAGATGGCAAGGCCCTTTGCCTTTTGGAGATAGCAAACACTTGTCTTGGCCCTTTGTGGTATGTGCATGCAAGAGGAGTGATGGTGGTTTTGGAATTTTTTTCATCATGGTTGTGACCCTTAGTGTTGTCACCAACCCCTTCACCTTCATTATGATTCCCATTAGTCATCTCATGCCCTGCTTGATCACTTCTTTCTTGACCTTCAACACCATCATCCTCATTACCTTCCTTACAGCCTTCAGTGCTGTCATCTTGGTCTTCAATTTGATTATCGGCCTCTGCACTTTCTTCACTTTGATTTTGCTCATCACTAGGGTCCTTTTCTTCATCATCTCCTACACTTTTTTCATTATCATGTTCACTAGGATATTGATTACTATCATGACTATCATGACTGTCATGACTATCTCCTTTTTTGTCACGTTTCTCACTGCTTGTCCTATCAGTGCCATCTTCTTCAAATTCTGTCTCTGCCTTATCATCTTCTTCCATATTGTCATTGTCCTCACCATCTGTTTCCATGGACTTTGCCTCATCATAATCTTCTTGGTTATCACTTTGTTCACCTGCATGATCTTTTTCTTCACTTTGGACTGACTCATTGGTATCATTACCATCACTTTCGTCCTCCAAATGCTCAATGTTTTTGTCTTCATCACTACTATGTTCATTTCCCTCCTTTTCACCATCATTTCCCTCTTGCTCTTCCTCATTAATTTTTTCCTCTACCTCATTGATTTCATCACCTTCACCCTGATATTCATGTGATTATTCATTGCCACTTTCTGCTTCACTTGATTCACCAAGAGAAGGAAAGGAAGGGAGGTTTGCCAGTGGTGAGGGTACTTGTGCAGATGAGGAAGGAAGATTTGGTTGATGAGAAAGTTGTGGGTTTGTAAAGGATTCATGGGTTATGAAAAAATCCCAAGGAATACCCTACTGCTCTAACTAATGTAATACCACCATTTTGATCAAGGAATGGTGGAACAAGCGAGGCATTTGTTGTGGGTAATTCCACCTCCGAACAACAGAAGACATTTTCTCAATGCTCCTATAGAGATAGTAAGGTAAGTTTAGCACCTTAGCCCCTGTGAAATGCATGAGGAGTCTGAAATGATAGGTATAGAGCTTGGAGTACCTCCCCTCACAGGTGAAGTATTTCATGATAACTAGTATTAAGGATGAAAATATGTGCTTGAGGTGTGAGAAAGGGAAAATTGTTTTGTTGCCTCCTCTATACCTTGTTTTGATAAATGGATCTAAAAAGTCTTTGTCCAATTTTCCCTTTTTAAACCACTTTTCACCCATAGCTGGGATACCTGTGGCCTTAGAGATGGCACCTGTTGAGATCTCAAAATCCACTTCTGCAAGGCCTGAGTGCTTGTTATGTAAATTGATAATGAGGAGCCTTGTGACTCAGGGTGGCTCTTCACTTGTTTGATCCTCCCACAAAATTGAAAACATATTGCATTTTGAAAACATGACATGATCCTAGGAGAGGAGGTAATGGCCACTGTACTTTGAGGCTCAAATCTATTCACTTTTCCTCCCTTATGTTTTGGTCTAAAAGGCTTTTGACCTTTCTCACTACCACTGTTATTCTCAGCTCCTGACATCGTGATAGGAGATACTGGTTTACAAATTAGGGCTTGATGAAACAAGGTGAAGGTGATGATGGAGTCAACTTTGGAGAATGAGTGGTGTGGAGGCTAGGGTTCTTAGGGTTTAGTTTCTTTGTAGCTTTAGGAGGCCTTCTCAAAAGTGGATTGCAGTCACCCTCACTTAGTTACCCTCACATGGCTTTAATTGGTTTCAAGGAGGTTTATAAATAAAGGCTCCTTTGCATGTAAGACTTAGGGTTTACCTCACTTAGTGTTTTAACACTTAAAGCCCTAAAATACTTTAAAATTTATGGCAAATTGCTTTGGGGACAAGTAAAGGAGGCTACTTACCAATTTTGGCCCTTCTATGGATCCTGGAGGCAGCTTAGAGGGTGAAATTTCGAACAAGGGCAAGAGATTTTTTCCTTTTGAAGGCTCTCTTTGTTTGTGCAGCACCCTGCCTGAGCTGTTGGGTCGGCCCGTTTGTGCAGCACCGGCAAGCCTGCACGGTGGTTAGCACAGCGCCGGGCGCGTGCATTGTCTGTTGGTCTTCGGGCAAGTCAGGCTTGCATTTGTACAGCACCTGAGAAATCATGCAGGGGGTGTCAAGTGACCTATTAGCACAGCGCCGAGCGGGGGCAGAGTCTGTCGGTCTCTAGGTGAGTCAGGCCCGCGTTTGCGCAGCGCACGATATTTGCGTAGCGCCGAGAAAAATTTGCATAGCGTAGTGTGATTCTCAACGGGCGGAGGGCCAGTTAGCGTAGTGTCGGCCTGTATTTGCCTAGCGCCAATGATTTGCGCAGCGCTAGAAACATTGTTCCCAAAAACACCCCGAAAACCCTGTTTTTTCATTGAAGCTTATTTCTCCTCGCCAAGGGCTAAATAAGTTTAAAATGAATTTGAAACACCTATACCACTTGATAGAGATAAATTGAACTTATAAACCCACTTTTCTTATGTTTTAATCTTTTTCCTTTGATTGATGCCTTTTTATCTTTTGCAGGGTTTTGAAGACTTTCTTCAAGGAAGCTTGTCTTCTTTTATGGTGATGGCTGACTAAAAGGATATAGATGTCCTTTTCACCCCCTTTTACCTTTTGAAAGCTTGGGCATTGTTCAAAATATCCTTGGCATGCTTTTGACAAACTAAAAACACTTGTTTTTATCCCTTTGGCCTTCTTGGTTGCAGGTGACCTGAAACATGTCCCTTTACCTCCTTACTGATTTTTCTAGGCAGTAACATATTTGTTTTGACAAAGCGTTTTAAGCCACCATACCATGCCATGTGTTGTCTTGGCCACTTTTGATTTTCTACAGGTGCCTAACACTGGGCTTTTGGTTTCTTTATCATGGTTTGGACTTTGACCCTTATTTTCTCAAGAGTGAACTTATTCTCAGCATGGTTTTCTCCTTTGGCACTTTATCTTATCTTTTCTTTGTCTTGACCATTTTGAAGACCTTGGACTATATCTTTTGAAAGCTAAGGCTTCCCTCACACTGATACTCTTTACAAATTATTCCTTTGGTGCAGTGAAGTAGTGTTGTCTTTGACCAACCCTAAACACCACCTTGAATATTCTTTGAATGCTTGCTGCTGTTATGAAGGAGGACTTATCATATTTCTTTGACCTATTTTGTCTACCTTTTCCAAACTCTTAGGTTTTAGGGATGTTAGAGAAAAATAAATAGTGTTGTCTTCTAAGTTCTCTATAGCCCTTTCGATTTCATTCATTTCTATTTAGTTCACCTCACCTTTCTCCCCTATTCATATCATTATTTCTGAAGATCTTCAATGTGTTCTTGAATGTGTTTCTTTTCCTTTTGTCTTGGTGGTCTTTGTGATGGTTCCTTGCTAGGAAACATTGTCTTGTCAATCAATCACAAAACCATGATTTTCTTTAAACACGGGCCTATTTCCTTTCTCTTTGTTGTGGATGTCTTCTTGTGAGGATTCATCCTATTACTTTACCTCTTTTTACACTAATGGCCATCTTGATCATTCTTGCAGAAATGTGAACAAGGGCAGCTGTCCCTTGCAAAATTTGTGCATTGGCCAAGGAGGCCTTCCTTGAATGAATTTTGATCAGTTTTGGACAAGTTACTTGACCTTATTCTTCTTTGTATGCATCCTCTTGACACAGGAAAAACAGATATTTTAATCACCAAAACAACCCTATGACTTAAGAAACCCTAGGTGACCTTGTGGAATATTATTTCGACTTGGCCATTGACTGAAAAACTTGGCTTTGAGGTCATCAAGTGTAAAACAAAGTTTTTGATAGACTGATGTATTGAAGATCCAAAATCCAAAGATCTTGATTTATATAAAGAGCCTACAGAGATAGTTTTGAGATCATCAATGCTTGAGGTATTTATGGAGATGTAAGAGAGATGGCTGATTGGTGGCCCTAGGTAGTAGTGGAGGGGTTTTTTAGGCTAAAAACAAAATAGATAATTGAGGCCAAAGGTGAAAAAACATGGAAAAAATGAGTGACATGAGCCCTGATGGGTCTTCTGGGATTGGTGAGCTGAGCTGAATATGATGGGATGATGAAATAGTGAAAAAATTATCCTAAGGATAATGAAGACAGTGAGATTTCTAGAACTCATAATGTTCATAAACTTTGTTTCTAGAAATCTAGTATAAGCATTTAGTCATATAAAAAGGCAAAAATTATTGATGACTAACAGTGGCTCCACTTGGGGAGGGCAGCTCCTTTTCAGGAGGTGTCCAGAACTTTCAGATCTCTGGTTTTATGGAGACCAGTGCCTCATCTATTGGGCAGATTTTTACCTCTTTTAACTTGCTGATGCTTTCTTTGAAGTTGTAATCTTAATAAATCTGAAAAACATGATCAGATCAGCTTCATCTCTACCTACCCAACCTACTTGCCTAACATTTTTTCTTCCTTGGGTGCATTTGGACTAGCAAACCATTAACATTTTCTTCTTTTGAAAGAAAAACAAACTATCTACTTCTATCTTATCTCTTACAAGAGTTTAGATTATGCTAATGAACTCTTTTATTCTCTACCTAGGCTACTCAACTGTCAAGATTAAACTATTTGACAAGATTCATTCACTAAGCTATAAACATGAAATTGAAAACATGGTTTAAATTAGGATTAGGCGATCTGACTTACCATGGGTTTGTGGCATAAGAACAAGTTGCACACAAATATTAATTTTGTACAAAATAAGACTTCAGGAAACATAAGGGCTGTGATCAATCATGTGCTAAGCATCCTTACTTTCCTCTTTGGTTCAGATTTTGAGCATGTGGAACCAGTATTTTTCTCTCCTAATCTATCTTTTGACAAGTCAAGTTTGAATGATTTGACCAGCTATCTTTCAGTAACTTATCAACAATAAATTGAAAACATCTCTTAGCCATGATTAGGCTAGATGACTGAAACAAGACATTCTTTTTGAACTAGAAGTGGCATTTAAAGTTGCTCACTTTTAGTAGTACTATTTTTTGGGTATGGGGCTTTACCTCTTTTCAAATCTGCCCTCTTTTTCTATTTTTTTATGTTTTTGTGTTTTTCTCTTTATGACCTTTCACTAAACTATGGTATGTACAATGAATGAAAATTTAAGACTAAAACTCTAAATAGCCATGGTATTTTATCACCCTGTCATCAACAGGATCACCCAACACCCCTTTTTCATTTAGCTCTTGTAGATAGAAAACATGGCTACCTCCATTTGAAAACATGGTACAAGGATTTTTCCAGAAATTTTCAAACAATGCATGTTCTCCTTAATATTTTTCCTTTGGGTATTGCTTCCCAAACTTGTTTCTGTCAAAGGTCATTTTTAGGTAAAAAATGTGTTCTTTATGAGCTTCAAAACAGATGATGATGTCATCAATGTATAGCATAGTGAAAAAGTTGAAAACAGGGGCCATGGATTTTTGGAAGGTGCCTTCAGCACTCCATAACTCAGGAAGCATTTGGTTAAACATGTAGTTATTCTAAGGAACTTTTAAAATGTCTTTATGTTGACTGCTCTGGAGCGGTATCATCTTATGGTAACCTGAAACACTACCATACAATGCCATATGGTTAGAAACTCTTACCCTTGCCATAGGATGATTTATCTTGGGAGAAGGCTTTTTGTATTTCATGGAGGTTTTTCCTACGTACCTAAAGTCTATAGACAGCCTGCATACCTTTGCTTTCTTTGTTAATGACATAATTTTTCCATGGGTTTCATTTTTTTTCTTGGAGGAAGACCTCTTAAGAACAATGTCTATGTCATGAGGCTTTAAGCTTTTACTCCTATATACAAGAGCATCCTGAAACTTCTTGCGTAACCTTATGTATTTTAGTTTTGTGTGTAATGACAAGGTTTTGGACAACTTAATCATTTTGGGCCTTCTTAGGATGCCTACATTATATTCCTCTATATCAGTTTCAAAAGCCATCCCTTTAGGATTCATAGCAACATCTGTGAGATTCAACATCTTTTCTGGAGGGACAAGACTTTTTGATAATGAGGTGTCTAGATAAGGCAAAAACATAAGACTCCTTCATTCAGATCCCCAAATTTTTCTATTATGTGAGAGTATTTTAGCACTTTTAGATTGAGAAAAGAGAAAATTTCTATCCTAGAGGTTTTTCCTTTATTTGAGCAACCTGACTTAGATTCTAAACTGATTTCTAGTTTTGAAATTTCATTTTTAGTTTATAGAAATTTAAGTTTGGATTTATCATTATATGGTTGTTTAGGGCTGCTAGAGTTTTGACTGTTGAACTCTCCATGAGGAGATTAGTTTGACTATTGTAATATGTCTCGATGTGTTTCAACTTCAAATACCTGCTCATAAATGTCTTCTTTAGTATGTAAAATAAAAGAATCAAGATCTGAATGTATGGAATAAAGAGGTGAGTTGTCCGGCCTTTCTTGACTACTAACCATATATCTCATGTGTGACTCCAGGTATAATCTCCTTGTTTGGTTAAAAACAGGGGTGGTAGCATATGACATGTCTAGTTGAAGGTTCCCCTGAATCTTGGCTCCCCAAGATCTGGATAAAAGCATGCCATACTTGGGGGGAATATCTGCCACTACTATGTCCATGACTAGATTCTTAGCAGGCACTTGTGCCAGGTTGACACAAAGATCCTTGATCAAGCCCAAACACTTTACCCTACTCGAATCAAAGGAGTATAGGTCTTTGTAAGGTTTAGCTATTTCTAGGCCTAATCTCTCCATCACAACTTTTGGCATGATATTGTGAGAGGCACTAGAATCCAGCATGGCATTATGTAATATTTTGTCATGTATGTTTAGGCTGATATAGAAAGGGGGAACGGCTCCTTCTTGATATTTTCCTTCTCTTTTGGGTCCAAACAACAGCCCAGGTGTATCATCAGTCAAGTGTAAAGTGTCAGCATAATTTCCTATGCTTACGACCTTCGAAACTTGGGACCTATACACTTGTTGAGTAACCATTTCAGTGAGAGGCATAGTTATCTTGATTTTGGAAATCTCTCCTTCAAAGCTGAAAGGTACTTGAGTTTTAGACAGATTTACATCAGTTTTATCAACCATGAATCTTTCTATATTTTGAATTTGTTGAATCTGATTTTGAGTTTTAGACAAAATGGTTTTCTCAGGGCCACTAGTGGAGGTACTAGGGCAGCTTAGGTCATTGTTTTGTTGGATGATTTTTCCTTTGTTTGGGTCAGCTTTTTTAGCCATAGTGTTAACATTCTATGTTGTTTTCTTAGGGGTGTTTTCAGGTACTTTCCTAACAGTAGTGTCTATTTGGTTTTTCTTGGGAGAATCTAGGTTCTTTTTGCTCCTAAGATCATATTTCCTATGGACTTCCATTATGGAATTTTCAAATCCCAAACGATAGTCTTCAGAATCCTCATGTTTTGTGTTAGTTTGATCTGAGGAAAAGAAATATTGTTCTTCTTCAGTGAGAAAAACATTATCTTCATTATCAGAACCTATTAGGTTTATATGGCTTTCTTCAGACTCTATAATTTCTTCTTCTTCTTCATCTACATAGTTTTGTTGAAAGGGAGGTCTGATTTTTTGATAATTTTCCCTTTGTTTGATTTGAGGAATGTCTCTTCTCAAGTTTTGAGCTCTATTATTGTTTTGGGGATTGGCTTGATTTTCCCTAGGAGGTGTCCTTTCGTTCAAGTTTATCATTTCTATCATTCTCTCCATGGTTCTCATTAGATTGTCCATTTTGGTATTGGATGAAGAGGTTGAGGGCATGGTTTCATCTTTGTAGGTCACTCTCTTATCTGACCTCATCCTAGCTCTCTTTTCAATCAAGTTTACCTCTGCACTGATAGCTGCCTTTTGCATTTCTTATAAAGTTGCAGGGTCTCTCTCTCTCAATTGGAATGTCATGTCTGGGTCAAAGCCTTCAGGAAATTTCACTATTTCTATGCCTTGTGTGGGTTTCATGTGAGGTGGGAGGGCATTGTAGACACTATTAAACATGGTGCAATAATCCAGTACACTTTCCCCTATATTCCTCTTAAGATTGTTATATTCAGACAGGATTTGGAGGGGATTTTTCTTGATTTCCTACTTTTTTATGAAATTCTGGTAGAGGGAAGGGAGATCATGTATTATGTTAGGATTTAATGTTTTGAACCATTATTTGGCCTCTCCTCCTAAGCTTTGTGCAAATATCCTCATTTTAATGGTTTCTTCTTCTATTTCCATGTAATCAAAGGCATCATTTATCCTATCTACATGTTGTTGGGCAGTGATGGACTCAGCGCCTATGAAATGAGGGATCTTGGATTGGTAGTCATTTGGAAAAGGCACTAGAGGTTGAGGTAAGGCCAAGGGGGCATACCAAGCTGCCATGATGGGAGCTAATGGAGGATTTACAAGAGGAGGGTTTGTGAAAGGAGGTGTATGATGAAGCGGAGTGGTTTGCATAGTGGAGGTATGGATGGGTGTGGTGGAAGTACTTGGACCAGCAAACTAATTCTGAATATATTTGGTATGGAAAGAGTTGAAGTGGTGGAGAAGCTAAGAGCCAGGTGGTGTGGAAGGAGAAGCTTCTCTACTAGAACTTTGCTGCAAATCTATGGGCTCAAGGTCAGTCTGGTCAATATCAGTTTGTGACTTGGTTTTGAAAAGGTTCTTTGTATGGTGCAAGTCAAATTGGGGATCTTGCAAAGCTGTAATATGTTCAGGTACAGAGCTTGCTCTATGAATGGTCCTAACAGTGGTTAAGTTTCCAAATCTAGAAGTTTGCCACAAAATATTCTCTAGGTCATCAACTATGTTGGGAGGGTTTGGTTTTGGATGAGATCTGGTACTGATCCTATGTGAAGCCATATTTCAAAATTAACATTCAGAGAGTCTGAAATTTTTAGGACTGTTTTTTGAAGGTTGGCCTCTCTTAGTGCTTGGTAAACTCTCACAGTATATAACCGGGTTTATAAACTTCTCAGGGTTGGTTTGACACAAATCCAGGGAGTCAAATGAATACTAGTGAAGTAATAGGCCTACTGGAGGCTAGTGGAGTCGCTAGGTGGATATTTTTGTTGTTTTTAAGGATGTATGTTTATGGTCCACCACCAATAACTGACAAAAACCAATATAGGCAATGTTTTGGGGTTTTCTGATTTTTCTTTATGTAGCCCTAAGGTTTGTAAGAGTGTCCTATAGTTGAATCAACATTTTGCTAAGATGTGGAAACAAACAGAGTCTACTCTTGGCTATCAGTTGAGTTTTCTATTACTTGAAAAAGGGTTCTGAAGTCCTAAGGGGTACTTAGATTCTCACTGACTCAGAAGGTCCCACCGTGATCGCCAGAATGTTAGTGTGGAAATGAGGTGGTAATAAACCACCACATACTATCTATCAAGGGTTTCTAAATCTTTTAAGGAATATTTAAGCATGAACTTACTCAAAAGGTCCAACTGTGATCGCCAAAATGTTAGGGTCCCATGATTTGGCAGATTGCAGGACCAAATGACAGGATAACATGAAACCAGTCTTTGGAGTCCTAGGACCTAGCCTTCCTGGACTCAGAGAGGGCTCTCTCTATTAGATGCAAAGGATGTGTTCTTGTTTGCCTTTGATGGTTGATTTTAGGCTAGTTGTTAAGTTTAGGGTTTGTTGATTGTTTTGGTTGGGTAAGATGGTCAAGTAGAATAGTTGGAGTGAGAGGTATTTAAATCATTGGGCTATGGAGTAAATAAAATTCATGAGTGTCTTAATAATGAATCAGAGTGCATTACACAGCCAATCTAGCAAGGTTAATGGATCCTTAAGGTAAAGTGTGAAGTTGGGTGGACATCAAGTTGGGGAAAAACAAGGTAGGGAAAAGGGCAGTGAAGTATCCTTTGTCATAAAACCATAAACAATAAGGTATTAAATATGATAAGAAAAAGATACTAATCATGAGATAGGGCAAACCATTTACTCAATGACAATATTTAAACAAATAAATATCCAAGATAAACATTCCAATGAAACAAGAAAGCAAGAAAACCTTATCTTACTTAGTAATTTCACCTTCAGAATTGAAAAAACATATAAGATAGCACAATAACTTTAATCAATCAAAGAGGGAACTCCTAAACATTGTTGATCAAGCTACAAAAAACTTTGAGGCAAATTGATAGGCATGGACAAAGGGCAAGATTAGAACAAGACCTATTTGACTTAACCTAGCAAGTAATACTTCAAAGAGAGGTTTCAAGACAGAGTTTAGATAGTTACAAACAAGCAGGGCTTACCATGAATCATATTTTTAAACTAGAATATTAATCCATAGATGAAATTAACAAGCATAAAGAGGCTTAAAGAGAAACTAAGAATTCTTTAAACACACCCAGCAGAGGAAAACATCAAGGCCATAGAAAACAGGAGGACTAAGGTGCTTCAAGGAGCATTTCTCAACCTATACTTTTCTGTTCTATAGCAACAAATAAGGATGAAACATAATGATAACAAGAAAACATGAACAAATTAAGAATACATCACCATTAATTAAGCTAAGGAATCTTGTAAACAAGCTTCTCCATCATCAATCCAAGCAAGCCATTCATCAACTTCACAACACCAATTTCTTCTCCAAGCTCATAAAAACCATGTACTGTTCTCAAAGCTCATCAAATGCAAACATTTACAATGAAGCCCTCATGCTCTATTTAACTCGGCAAAGGAGGGAAAAAACCATAGATGGGGTTGGAAAATGTCAAAATCACCCATAAATGTCATTTATGCCTAAGAGACCATGCAAGGCCCAAGGCACAAAATATCTCATGAAATAAATGCCAAAATAACTTCTTGCACCTAATTCTAGAATGATTTTCCTCAAAAAAAACTAAAAAATTATTTTGCAATAAATGAGGGTGTTTTGTTGACTTTTGGTCCAAAACACATTAAACAGTCCATTTGCGCAGCGCCACTTTCAGCAGAAAATATGGTCTTTTGCAACCAAGTTTTGGACCCCTTCTCGATGTCGGATTTGGCTCCGTGATGGCTCGTTGGAAAGCATGTGAGTCTACTTTCAAAAAAATCTTGTAGTATCCTGATATAACTCTTTTAGCCTAGTAAGAAATTCAAAAATCCAAATACTTTCATTTGCACATCGCCAAGCCTGAAACAGTGGCAGAAAGGTGAAAAAAGAGGGGTTTTTTTACCTTTTGACGGGTCAAACCTGCTACAAATCATCTGAAACTTGGTGAGCATAATGTACCAGGTGTAATAAGTCCAAAAATTTCAAATTATTCTCCTGAAGATTCTCCATGTGTTAGTGTAGCACCAGTGGCGCTGCGCTAATGAGCCTTAAAAATCTCAAAAAACAAAAATTGCTCCAAATTTGCTCAAAATTGTTGGAGACCTTCCTTAAGGGGTATTGGACAACTGTTGAGAAGCCTCAGCAAAAAATCCAATTCTATCATGCTCTTTTGCCTCCTTTAGGGTTTGGGCCTCAAGAAGGGCTTCCTTTAGTTTGGCACAAACAAGCTTGTGTTTCATGGCATAGTACTTTGTCATCTTTTTCTAGAGTGCCTGGCCTCTTTTTATCTTGTTGAAGTGTTTGTGCTCATTCTTATAATACTGAATGATGTATTGGGCCATACCAAAATCCCTCTCCCACTCCTTGATTTGAGCATCCTTGCTTTGGAGTAGCAGTCTAGTGGCCATCTCCTTATCTTCAGTGTCACTGTCTAGGTCAATGAATTGAGTCTTTTGATTAGATAGCTTGCCTTTGTTACCTTTCTTAGCTTGGTCCATCTTCTCTTTGCCCTTTCCAAGCCTTGGAATGGATGCAAATGGCAAGGCCCCTTGCCTTTTGGAGACAGCAAAAACTTGCCTTAGCCCTCTGTGGTATGTGCATGCAAGAGGAGTGATGGTGGTTTTGGAAGTGTTTTCATCATGGTTGTGACCCTTGGTGTTGTCACCAACCCCTTCACCTTCATTATGACTCCCATCAGTCATCTCATGCCCATCTTGATCACTGATTTCTTGACCTTCAACACCATCATCATCATTACCTTCCTTACTACCTTCAGTGCTGTCATCTTGGCCTTCAATTTTATTATCAACCTGTGCAATTTCTTCACTTTTATTTTTCTCATCACTAGGGTCCTTTTCTTCATCATCTCATACACTTTTTTCATTCTCATGTTCACTAGGATGTTGATTAGTGTCATGACTACCATGACAGCTGTCATGACTATCATGAATATCTCCTTTGTTGTCATACTTGTCCTATCAATGCCATCTTCTTAAAATTTTGTCTCTGCCTTATCATCTTCTTCCATATTGTCATTGTCCTCGCCATCTGTTTCCATGGACTTTGCCTCATCATAATCTTCTTGGTTATCACTTTTTTCACCTGCATGATCTTTTTCTTCACTTTGGGTTGACTCATTGGTATCATTACCATCACTGCCTTCCTACAAATGCTCATTGTTTTTGTCTTCATCACTGCTATGTTCATTTCCCTACTTTTCATCATCATTTCCCTCTTGCTCTTCATCATTAATTTATGCCTCTGCCTCACTGATTTCATCACCTTCACCATAATATTCATGTGATTCTTCATTGCCACTTCCGTCTTCACCTGATGCACCAAGAGAAGGAGAGGAAGGGAGGTTTTCCTGTGGTGAGGGTACTTGTGCAGATGAGGAAGGAAGATTTGGTTGATGAGGAAGTTGTGGGTTTCTAAAGTCTTCATGGGTTATGAAAACATCCCAAGGTATACCCTACTGATCCAACTGATGTAATACCACCATTTTGATCAAGGAATGGTGGAACAAGCGATGCATTTGTTGTGGGTAATTCCTCCTCTGGACAACAGAAGACATTTTCTCAATGCTCCTATAGAGATAGTAAGGTAAGTTTAGCACCTTAGCCCCTGTGAAATGCATGAGGAGTCTGACATGATAGGTATAGAGCCTGGAGTACCTCCCCCCACAGGTGAAGTATTTCATGATAACCAACATTAAGGATGCAAATCTGTGCCTTAGGTGTGAGAAAGGGAAAATCGTTTTGATGCCTTCTCTATACCTTGTTTTGATAAATGGCTCTAAAAAGTATTTGTCCAATTTTCCCCTTTTAAACCACTTTTCACCCACAGCTGGGATACCTGTGGCCTCAGAGATGGCACCTATGAGATCTAAAAATCCACTCCTGCAAGGCCAGAGTGATTATTATGTAAATTGAGATTGAGGAGCTTTGTGAGCTTAGGGTGGCTCTTCACTTGTTTGATCCTCTCACAAAATTGAAAACATCTTGCATTTTCAAAACATGACAGGATCCTAAGAGAGGAGGTAATGGCCACTGTACTTTGAGGCTCCAATCTATTCACTTTTCCTCCCTTATTTTTTGGTCTCAAAGGCTTTTGACCTTTATCACTGCCACTACTATTCTCATCTCCTGACATAGTGATGGGAGACACTGGTTTACAAATTAGGGCTTGATGAAACAAGGTGAAGGTGATGATGGAGTCAAATTTGGAGAATGAGTGGTGTGGAGGCTAGGGTTCTTAGGGTTTAGTTGCTTTTTAGCTTTAGGAGGCCTTCTCAAAAGTGGATTGCAATCACCCTCACTTAGTTACCCTCACATGTCTTTAATTGGTTTCAAGGAGGTTTAAAAATAAAGGCTCCTTTGCATGTAAGGCTAAGTGATTATCTCACTTAGGGTTTGAACACTTAAAGCCCCAAAATACTTTAAAATTTATGGCAAATTGCTTTGGGGAAAAGTAAAGGAGGTTACTTACCAATTTTGGCCCTTCTACAGATCCTGGAGGCAGCATAGAGGGTGAAATTTTGAACAAGGGCAAGAGATTTTTCCTTTTGAAGGCTCTCTGCGTTTGCGCCGCGCCGTACCCAAGCTATTGATTAGGCCTATTTTTGCAGTGTCAGCAGGCCTACACAATGGTTAGCATAGTGCCGGGCGTGTGCACTGTCTTCTGTTCTTCGGGCGAGTCGGGCCTGTGTTTGCGCAGTGACTGGGAAATCGTGCAGCGGGTGTCAAGTGGCCCGTTAGCATAGCGTCCGGTGAGGGAAGTGGCTGTCAGTCTCTGGGTGAGTCTGGCCTGCGTTTGCACAATGCTTGATATTTGCATAGCACCAGGCAAAATTTTCACAGCACAATGTGATTCTGAACAGGTGGAGGGTTGTTTAGCGCAGCACCGGCCTGTATTTTCGTAGCGCTAGTGATTTGCGTAGTGCCAGAAACATTGTGCCCAGAAACAGCTCGAAAACCCTATTTTTTTCCTTGAAGCTTCTTTCTCCTCACCAAGAGCTAAATAATTTTAAAATGAATTTGAAACACCTTTATACCCCTTGAAAGAGATAAATTAAACTTATAAACCCACTTTTCTTATGTTTTAATCTTTTTCCTTTGACTGATGCCTTTTTATCTTTTGCAGGGTTTCGAAGACTTTATTCAAGGCAGCTTGTCTTCTTTTGTGGTGAGGGCTAACTGAAAGGATATAGATGTCCTTTTCACTCCCTTTTACCTTTTGAAAGCTTTGGCACTATTCAAACTATCCTTGGCATATTTTTGACAAACTGAAAACACTTGTTTTTATCCCTTTGGCCTTCTTGGTTGCAGGTGACCTGAAACATGTCCCTTTACCTCCTTACTGATGTTTCTAGGCAGTAACATATTTGTTTTTACAAAGAGTTTTAAGCCACCATACCATGCCATGTGTTGTCTTGGCCACTTCTGATTTTCTGCAGGTGCCTAACACTGGGCTTTTGGTTTCTTTTTCTTGGTTTGGACTTTGACCCTTATTTTCTCAAGAGTGAACTTATTCTCAGCATGGTTTTATCTTTTGGCACTTTACCTTATGTTTTCTTTGTCTTGACCATTTTGAAGACCTTGGACTGTATCTTTTGAAAGCTAAGGCTTCCCTCACACTGATACTCTTTACAATTTCTTCCTTTGGTGCAGTGAAGTAGTGTTGTCCTTGACCAACCCTAAACACCACCTTGAATATCCTTTGAATGCTTTCTACTGTTATGAAGGAGGAATTATGATCTTTCTTTGACCTGTTATGTCTACCTTTTTCAAACTCTTAGGTTTTAGGGCTGTCAGAGAAAAATAAACAGTGTTGTCTTCTAAGTTCTCTACAGCCCTTTCAAGTTCATTCATTTCTTTTTAGTTCACCTCACATTTATCCCTTATTCATATCATGATTTCTAAAGATCTTCAATGTGTTCTTGAATGTGTTGCTTTGCCTTTTGCCTTGGTGGTATTTGTGATGGTTCCTTGCTTGGCAACACTGTCTTGTCAATCAATCACAAAACCCTAATTTTCTTTAAACACAGGCCTGTTGCCTTTCTCTTTGCTGTGGATGTCTTCTTGTGAGGATTCATCCTATTACTTTACCTCTTTTTATACTGATGGCCATCTTGATCATTCTTGCAGAAATGTGAAAAAGGGCAGTTGTCCCTTGCAGAATTTTTTCTTTGGCCAAGGAGGCCTTCCTTGAATGACTTTTGTTCTTGGACAAGTTACTTGACCTTCTTCTTCTTTGTATGCAGCCTCTTGACACAGGAAAAACAGAGATTTTAAGCACCAAAACAACCCTATGACTTATGAAACCCTAGGTGACCTAGTGGAATATTCTTTCGACTTGACCTTTGACTGAAAAACTTGGCTTTGAGGTCATCAAGTGTAAAACAGATTTTTTGATAGACTAATGTATTGAAGATCCAAAATCCAAAGATATTGATTTATCTAAAGAGCCTGCAGAGATAGTTTTGAGATCATCAATGCTTGAGGTATTTCTGGAGATGTAAGAGAGATGGCTGATTGGTGGCCCTAGGTAGTAGTGGAGGGGTTTTTTAGGCTAAAAACAAAACAGAGGATTGAGGCCAAAGGTGAAAAACATGGACAAAATGAGTTACATGAGCCCACGATGGGTCTTCTAGGATTGGTGAGATGAGTTGAATATGATGGGATGACGAAATAGTGAAACAATTATCCTAACGATAATGAAAGAAGTGATATTTCTAGAACTGACAATGTTCATGAACTTTGTTTCTAGAAATCTAGGATAAGTGTTTAGTCATATACAAAGGCAAAAATTACTGATGACTAAAAGATAACATGAAAATGACACTTGTTAATATGAAAGAAATAAAAAATGACAGTTGCAAACGTGATAGTGACAATTGCAAGAACAACGGTGCCCAAAGTAATGGTTGAGAAAACTCACCAAAATAGAAGCACAATTGCAATCGAAGGGAGGGATATTGTCAATGGAGAGTGTGCACTAACTATCAACATGTTTTGCATATTACATTGTTCTTATGGATTGCACATTAAATATCACTAATGATTACACAAGCCTTATATTCAAGAGTTGTGAAATGCATATCTAAGCTTCATGTTGAAGCCTCAGAATTCCGCTACCACAACATGGGGTAAAACCACCCATTCTGGACCTTAAAGAAGCTCCTTTTCTGTTTGGTGTGGTGGCTCTAACTGTGGATAAAGGGACCAGTTTCCCAATAAGGATGAATTTGGGGTGTTTTTATATAACATGCAATGGGAATTATTCTAATCTATTACATGAATTTAACTAATACTATCTAATTCTACTATATACCTGGGGTGTTTCTTCCTTTATGCGATCTAAAGAGATATCCTTAAACTATTAGTAATGAAGATTATTTGATAGTTGAAAGAGATGAAGATTATGTAAAGATGATTATTTTAACAAAATATTTTGATTAAAAGAATTGTGAAAAATATATCGCATTCATATGTGTGATTATATATCCAATAAGAAATCACAAATAAATATTAGTACAGAAGTGCATTTAACATTCATCTATGATGACGTTTCAAATATATAATGCAATAAAAATATAATTGTCAATCTACAAAGAAAAACTTAATACAAGTGAATAGAAGTATCATATGTACGAAGTCCTACTCATGTAAACTAACAGTAGATATCTGCTCCTCTTCACTTTCAAGCAATTTAAAGAGTACAATAGTGCAACATCAGTTAAACATCTTCAAATGTCAAAATATAATAGACTGTGTTCCATTAGCTCACCAAAGCATTCACAAACTTACAAAAGTGCATTCTTTGCAAATGTTTTTTAAAAAATTCTAGACCCTTCTCTAAATGCATGAGAAGGGTTTAAATATTAAACTAAATATGTTTAAAAATAGATTATTACATAAAAATAGAGGAGGTTTCAAACAACCATCCTCGTAAGACAAAATTTAACTAAAATCTAGGAAAATAAAGTAACGATGTGATTATGAATTTTGATCTTTCATTTGGATTTTATCCCAAAGTTGACAAATATCTAGCATATGTTTGAGCTGAGCTGCCTGTGAAATCCTCGATCTGACCTATCCCTTGAATACCGCATTTGAGAGTGTTGGCTGCGATATTTTTTTTGAATTCGTTAAAAACTGTAGGTTCTGGTACTAATGATAAGGTTTAATAAGAAAATTTCAATATTTTTCTTGATCAAACTTATTTACTTTTTTAATCATTTCTTCCTACATTTCCACCTTTTGTTTCCACTATGTTTCTAGCTGCTTGATTTCTGAGAGCACTTCACACGTGCAGTCTTTGATAAGTTCTACTTTCAAAAAAATTTCACGTACAGATTCAGTAATTTCCTTCGTCAACCTTGATGTTTTCGTTGTTTCTTTCTCTGCTTGCTTTATATGTGCTTCCCAATCCTTAAATAAGTTCTCCTTGAGGAATTTATCTACCTGGGGTAGATCAGCTTCTTTTCCTGAGTCTGATTCTTGCCATTGAATGTGCTCATTGATTTTATTCTCAATCTTCTTACACTCAATTTTCTGGATAGCCACTTGTTTGATCAGTATTTCACTTGAGTCACAATAAGAGCTAGTGATAGAAACTTTTTGGAAAAATAATTCTTGTTGTTGCTTTAACTTAGCATTCACATCCAATGCTTCCTTTATGAATTTCTCTAGCTGTGGCTGGATTTGTAATATGTTTATTTATGCTTCCAGTTGTGTTTTCTTCTCAGTGAGTTTTACTTGATGTTAAAAATTTGAAATTAGGACATTTTCAATTCCATTTTCTCACTGGAGTTAGTTTTTCTTGCTCTAACAGTCTCTCTAAATCTTGTACTTTATCTTCTTTCTGCTTCAGTAATATTTGAACTTTTGTGGCATTATCAATAGTGCCAGTAGCATATTCCCCTGCAAATTGTGATAGTTTGGTCAAATGTTCAATAGGATCAGCTAGAGGATCCTTCCATAAAATGTCTATTGATTCATTTGTAATATTTGAGACTACATCATCAATTCTTCTCCTTTTTCTCCTCTTGACTAAAGCCTTATGACTAGGACTATAGAAGACATCTAGCAAAGGGATTTCCTCAACTTGTAACACTATCTGCTCTATAATATAGGCCGGAATGATCTATCGGTCATGAGTTTCGGGAACTTGTTGTAGTGGAGTAACAGTTTCCACTAATTTCTGAGAATGTTCTGGCATCTGAAAACTGGTAGATTGATCAGTATTGGGATTTGTTTGAGGAGTTTTTATTGCCGTAGAAAACTTATCCCATTCACTCTTCAAATATTTTGGCTGATATTTTTCGGACTGATCAAGTGTATCTTGATTGTGCTCAAATTCTTGGGAAGATGATCATGTTCCATTACTTTCTCCTTTCTCTTTCATCTCAATCTCTTTGATTACTTGGTTGATTACCTTTTCTGGGTTCTCATTTATGTTTTCAAATTCATTTTCAGAATGATCTGAATTCTGAGATTAATGTTCTGATTATCCTGACTCATATTCAGAATGTATTTAACTTCATTATCCAAGCTAATACTTGGAGTTGGTCTATTAACATCTTCAATCGTCAATAAATCCAGATGGATCTTTTCCAGTCTCTTGCTTCTGTATGCTTGGAAGGCTTCCAAGTCATCTTGATTGAGTTGACTGGATGCAAACTTAAGTACATCTGAAAAATTTTCAATACCTTGAAAGAAATCATCAAATCTATCTATCTCTTTCGCGAAAGGCTTTACTTTGAGTTTTGTGATGAATTTCTTAATTACATCATTGGGGTGATATGGTCGCTTTGGCATTATAGCCAAATTCAACAAATTAAAATTTGAGACTTCCTTGTAGGCATGACCAATATCAAAAAGTGTAAAAGTACTGCATTGTAAAGGAAAATTAGGCCAAATGACCTTCTTAACGTCTTTAAGTTGTTTTTAAATACCATTTACAACAAGCTGGCAAGCAACCTCTCTAGCAAGTAACTTTTCAGGAACATAATATGACAAGACGTGAGGAGAAGCATAACTACCAAAAACTCTGATATAAGTGAAACTTTATTCTACAAACCATATAGCAACGGGAAAAATGTCTGTACTAGCCTCTTTGGAAACCTTAGGGACTTTCTCATTGAATATGATCTGGTGCATATGCAACATGACTCTATGGCAAATTTTATAAAAATGTAGATGAAAATATGATTCCCAAATATCTCTGTGGTAAATGTGGATTGGAGTAGGGTCTTGGGTTGTCCATTTCCATCCCATGGTAGGAAAACTAGAAGAAAATTAAATTGCGTCCACGACATAGGCACTCATGTAAAAGGGGGGTATTTCTCTAGATGAAACACTTCTTTTACTCCTATACTCCATGATATTTCTGGCTAAATTATCAGAAAGGATATTTTCCCAATTAAAAATTAAGGAATTGATGATTGCGTCAATTAATGGGACCCAATATACAGAAAACCTAGTGGTATCAGGTTTTGAAAATAATCTACACAACATATCGGCAGCATAGAAGTAAGGGGAAGTAATTTGTGCTATTGGGTACATACCGAGTTTATCGCTTTTAAGAATGCATTGGTCATCCTTCCATTCCTTTATGACTTTCATCAGGTCTGGATTTTTTGTTCTAAATATTTGAAGAAAAGCTTTTTCATAATTCTGCTGCGGGACGAGTAAGTGGTACATTGTCCTCAAATATTTTTCCATGAATGAACCAATATTATCTCCTTTTGAATCCTTGAATTTTCTCTTTTCTATGTTCAAGTGGTCAATTACCCACTTAACCATATCTGTATAGGGGAGAATCTTTGGCCTTGCTGCTACCTTATGGATGAATGGGCATGCAATGTCAAAATAGGTCAGGTCTGAAGGAACTGATGCACCTATTGCAACAACTCTGGTTATTACCCTTGGCTTTTCATCCTCAAAAAACTTATACATTGCCTCCCATGAAGAACTTTTGCAATCCTTGTTACAGGTGGTATCTAAGAATAGGGGAGACATCTCTGAGCTTTCAGTGGGTGATGCTTGGGCAAACTCTTTTCGTCTCTTGCTCATTTCTATTTTTCTTGCTCCATTAAATGGTTTCCTGATTTCAAGCGAACATAGAAAACATTAAAAATATAGAGAATAGAGAAGCGGATAGAATTAAAACAAATCTGGCATTCAATCATTTCAAATATGTTCAAAGTAGATATGAATCTATCAAACCTTACTCCTATTAAATTTTTTTAATCACCGATAATACTTTTAGATCAAATCTCTTACACACCTTCACGTGAAATGTATATCGATCAATTTAAGACATTAGATCTCATATTCAGATTGATTTGACATGAATCATTTCGCATGCTTGAGAAATTAACTAGCATTCATTGCATATCACAACTTATAACTATTTCCATTTGTGATGTTACCAATAAATATCGTGAAATGCGATATGCGCAAATAGCACATCGCAATTTTTATGCGATAATAAACTTGCTTTTAGTTATGCCCTGTGAATGCATGCGCTTTAATAAATCAAGTTGCTGTGATTTATTGAACTTTGTAGATTTATGTTTATTTATTTATTGGTTCGTCGGGTCCATTTAATCGCAATTCCTACCGAGTTTTTTATAGGTTTGATCGTTTTATAAGGCGTGATGCAATCTTCGTTTATAACAGTGTTTAAAGCATTTGTAATAAGAGTTTTATATAACTTCGGAAAGATTTTAGCGCATATCGCAGCCCGCAAGGTTTAATATATTTTAAGTTGTTTAAGCTTGTAAGTTATGTGATTGGCGATGCGCGCTAAGGAATGAAAGTGGAAAAGCAAAAGAAAATTTATTTCCTAAAGTTTTTTTACTAAAGCTAAAAATTAAACAAAATAAATTTCCTATTTAATTTTAAAGGGTCCCCATTTAGTAAAATTAAATAGGGGTTGTTGTATAACACAACAATTGGCGATTCACTTGGGAGAACTACATATCTCTAATTTACTTTTTGAAATTTCTAAAAAAAAAATTGAAATAAAAATAGTTGCAGGAATGAATTTCAATAAATAATATCTCACTAAGAAACAAAATATCTCTTAATTATAACTTGTAAGTTTCTCTTTTAAAAAATAAAAGTAAAAGTATGAGTATCTATATCATTCTTTACTCAGTTCAAAAAGATAAAGCAGGTGGCTCTTTCAGATTAGCTTTATAAATATTTACTCTTTTATCACAGGTAGAGCCTCTGATCCAATAGGAAATTTAAGCTCTTGGCAGGGTTACCTTTTACCCAACAATGATTCATTGTCCCATCCAGTCTTTCTTACAGTTTTCAAAAATAAATTCCAAACTTATACACTTGACCTTTTTTAAACTTGTTTTTCTTTTTTGAATTGTATTTTTATTTACTTAAAAGCCATTGTCTTGGCTTGGTAACCAAATATTGACAATTCCATTCACTGGTTGTAATTAAACTAAACAAGTTGGATCTTGATGAGAACCCTTGTCCTCTTAATATAATCTCAAGTCATTACCCTGTTTTGGTAGGTAGTATTGCTAATGTCAGTTCAACTATTTCCCTATGAACATGGTAAACAAGCTCGTGATGAGACTTCTTATATTTTAAGTTTTTCTGGTATAACATTTTTTTAATTTATTTCTAAAAATTGATAATTTTTCCCAGATGGGGTGAATCATTGGTCCTTTTGAGGATTCTGGGTGACAATTTTTTGGGTTTTGGATTGCTTCTCTGTAAAAGAGTATTTACTATGTTAAAGGTTATTTTCTTGACTGATAACAGAATAAACATGCTTTATAAAGATGAGATTTCATTAGAGAATAAATAACTTCAGTGAAATTTCATTCTTTTAGAAAAAATAGAATCGATTTGTCTTTCAAATATTTCGATTGTTTCCTTAACATTTCCTATTTCTATAAGCGATAAATCAAAAATATTATCTGAGATGTTTATTTGAAAAGCCAAAAATCAATACTATGCAACTTTTATTTTCCTAAGGAAAAGAAAAATACAATAGTATACAGGGAATAGAAGGGGTTACCTCCTATGAAAAGTATTTTTTTTAATCTTCCCATTAACAAGCAAAGAATCTCTTTTGCCCGATAGATCTTGTAATAAGAATGTTGATGGGCCTATTTCTTCAATTATTTGAAATGGACCTAGCCAGAGTTTTTTAAATTTCATGTGTTTACCTTTTTCCTCATGCACTTTGTCCCATTTAAATACCAGATCACCAATTGGAAAGTTTTTTGGAGTAACGTAAGTTGAATCAAATGAAGCTTTTACTATATGTTGATGATGTGCATTAGTCTCTTTAGATTTTTCTCTTTCTTCTTCAAGATTAAGAATTTGAAATTGTCTTTCTTGCAAGGAAGAAGAAGGGGATTCATTAATAAATTGAACTAAGGCAAGAGAAGGAATAACAACATTGGTAGGAAGAATAGCTTCTTTTCCATAAACAAGATTGAATGGAGAAGTGACAATAGAAGCTTTTTGAGTTATTCAGTCTGCCCAAAGAGCAAAGATTAATGACTTATGCCAATTTCGTTGGTTTTGATCAACAGTTCGTTTGATGATTCTAGTAAGATTTTTATTTGTGGATTATGCTAAACAATTTCCTTGAGGATAATAATTTGCAGAATACTTAAGTTTAAAACATATTTCGATTGAAAATTCTATCATGGCAGTTCCTGATAAATAAGATGCATTATCGAACATTAAATTAGTAGGTAAACCAGACCTAGTTATGAAAAATTGGTCAATGAAATCAATAATATTCTCAGAGTTGGCTACCTTCAAGGGAATTTCTTCCACCCATTCAATAAAATAATCTGTGGCTGTGAGAATATATTTATGTTGTTTGGAAAAGTTAGGAACAATCTCACCGATTATATCTAATCCCCATTGTTCAAATGGTTGTTCGATATTAACTGGCTGTAATGGGAAGGTTGGTTTCCTTTGTCTTCCAGATGCACTTTGACAAATTTTTAATTTTCTTGCATATTCATGGGAATCTTTGAAAAGTGTAGGCCAATAGTAACCTGCATGCAGTATTTTGTGTGTTGTTATATTTCCTCCAAAATGTCCTCCAGCTGGTCCATCATGGAGTTCCTGCAAGACTTTTTGTGCTTCAGTTTTCTCTAAGTATCTTAATAATACAGAATCAAAGTTTCTTCTAAACAATGCATCGTTGAATATTTCATATTTCTTGGCCTTTAATCTCAAAGCATGTTTGTTTTATAATTGAGTTGGGTTGGGGCATATCCATTTTTCAAATAGAATTTAAGATCGAAGTATTGAGATTGCTCATCGTTGAGGCTTACCTCTGATATTTGTGCATTATTACCTGAATCTTCTTCTAATGATAAATGGGATGCTCCTATTAGAATTCTGCAAAAACCTTAACCTCTAACAATTTTAGAAGGTATTATTTCTACATCATATTCTTATAAAACAGTAACCCAGTTAGCCCTTTTCTCTCCTAATTCTCTTTGCATTAATATTTGTCTCACTGCAAAGAATGGAACTATTATTTGGTATAATTTTTAAGGAGAAATGGCCTGAAGTGCTTTATAGCTTTAAAGACAGCAAATGCTTGTTTCTCGATGGATGAATAATTTAGTTCTGCACCTTGCAAATTGGAACTAAAAAATGATATCGGTGCTTCAATTTGTTGGTCATTAAGCTGTGTTGAAACACCAGTGTATGATGTATCTAATGAAAAACTATATAAAGTAAAAGGACTAAGAAAAGTGGGGGTAGTTAGGAATGGAGCATTGATAATAGATTGTTTGATAAAATCAAATGCTTCCCTTTCGTTATGTCCCCATTTAAAGACTGATTTTTTCTCAATCATGTTTTGTAATGGTAAAACTATTTGCGAAAAGTCAGGGACAAACCATTTTAAAAAATTAATTTGTCCAAGAAACAACTGCATAGCTTTCTTGTTATGAGGGAAAGGAATTCTTTTAATTTATTCAATGATTTCAAGATCAATATAGATACCTTTCTTTGACACAATGAATCCTAAAAGTTTTCCTTCATCTAAAGAAAAATATGACTTCTTGGAGTTTAATGAAATCCCATACCTTTAACATCACTCAAAAACTTGCTTTAGGTCTTTCACATGATTGGTTGCTTGTCTAGAAAAGACTGTGATGTTGTCTAGACAAATAACCATTGATTTATTAATAAGCCCCCTAAAAGTTGTATCCATAGCCCTTTTAAAAGTGGTGCCTGCATTAATTAACCCAAATGGCATCTTTTGATAGGCGTAGGTCCCCCACTTAGTCCTAAACGTGGTCTTTAGTCTGTCATATCGATGCACAAGGATTTAGTTATATCCTGAAAATCCATCTAGGAAAAACATTAGTTCAGAACCATCTAGTGTTTGCAGTACTTGTTCCATGGTTGGTAATGGAAATTTGTCCTTTTGACATGCTTTGTTTAAATTCCTAAAATCAATACAAATTATAATATCACCATTTTTCTTCCTAACAGGTACCAAATTTGATACCCATTTAGAATGCCTAACTGGAAAGATGATATTTTCCTTGAGGAGTTTGTTCAATTTTGTTTTGATTTGATTTTCAATAATGGAGTGAATTTTCCTCAATTTTTGTTGTATAGGTTTTCTTATGAGATCATAGGAATGGTATGTTGAATAACAGAAGTTTCATATGTTTTAAGATCGGTGCAATCCCAAGAAAATACACTTTTGTAATTTCTTAACAACTTGATAAATGAAAATCTTTCATCAGAAGATAAACCAAGACCGAAGTTGACATTTTGAGCTTTATCATCAGTTCCAAGATTTACAAACTCAAATATTAAGCTATAACTTAGAATTTTAGAGTTAGTAACTCTTTTAAACCTATATTTTAGATCATAAAGGTCTTCTAATTTGACAACTGATTTAGGAATTGTATTTCATCTTCCTCTTCCTTTATTTGAGTGCCATGTTCATTTGCATCTAAAATTTGATTATCATAAGATCCTTCTGATGTGAGGAAATATATGATATCATAATCATGATTAAAGACTCTCCAGTTGGTAATATTATAAGGAATAGATGGTCTAAAAATTAATTCAATAGAAAATCTATCGGGACTAAATTCTTGAGATGGGATTAATTTTTATGTAACATTAGCCAATAAATTTGCACTAGAATTTTGTATTCTAGGCATAGAAGAAATATTGAAGGCTAAGAAATGAGAAGTAAAATCTTGGACTAATGATTGATAATGCTTTAAATGTCCAGAATCACAATGAATGGTATTTCTCACCTGTTTTACAATGATTTCTGAGTCTTCTAGCACTTTCAGGTATTTTATATTGAGATCAATTGCTTCATATAAACCTTGAACTAATGCTTCATACTTGGCTATATTTTTGGTGCAATCAAATTTGAGTCTGCAGGTTAACATAGTTTTTTCTCCTTCTGGGATTATTAAAATATAGCTAGCTCTTGCACCATATTCAGATTTAGAACCATTGAAAGTAAAGAATCCAAAATAAAGAATTAACTACTGCTTTATCTACAAAATTTTTACACTTGGAAATATATGTCTGGGAAAAATTCTCAATTTGAGAAATAACTGCATTATCGAAAAAGGGTGATGGTTGAGCATTAAAATTTCCAAGAAATGATTATGCTGAGCAGTTTCCAATAATATTATTATTGAATGCTATTGGCTCGTTTAGCCCTTTAATGTCAGTGACTATATGCTTCATGATTTTTTCTCGATCCACCCAGATTTGATTTGGCTTTCCATTATGTGGCAGCCACATATGTGACCAGTCTGTTGGAAAATATCCATGAAGTTTTTCAGACTAGTCTCAGCTTAAAACTAAACCGTAACACTCAGGAATATCAGCCACCAATATATCAATTATCTGAGCAACCTTGGGGTTTGATGACAATCTGATGGAGACAAAATTTATTTCTCCTACAACCTACACTTTAGTTCTATCAAGTCGTATTATATGAACAGGGGAACTCTCAGGAGTAATGTTAAATTTAGCACATACTGATTTTGGCATGATATTAGAGGAATCCCTTAAGTCTATTAAACAATTATGGAAATTTTTATTATAGATCTCATAGGTTAATAGAAATGGAGGAGTATGAGAGATGGATCGATCACCTATCATAATCAAATATATAGTATCTATTTTAGTTGAAGGAGGAGATGGTTTACTTATTTCATTAGCATCTTAGACTACTACTGGAGCTGGTAAAGCTGAAGCAGGAACTACATTCAAATCTCTAAGAAAAAATTTATGTTATTGCTTTAACTTAGTAAGTTCATGAATTGAAATATTGGCCCTGGTGTTTTTCATATCCTCAACTACATTATACTCAAAATAGTATGAGACTACCATTTTTTTTTATGTAGGTGGAATATCTGAAATAACAAGGTTTGTTTGTGTAGCCTTAGAAGTATACTTTTTACTTACTGTTTTATCCTTAGTGGGCATTAAATTCTTTTGTTGTTGATTTGGTTGTGTTGCTTCAATAGTCTTTTTGCTCCTTGTACTAACGGGTAAAGCTTCTTGTTGTTCTTCATTTGATAGGACGAAATCCCACATTCCATTTAGTTCAAATTCGTCTTCTTCTTCTTCCTTTGTTTCCTCTTCATCTGTCTTGTATTGGGCCTCAGAAATGTCCCATTTTCATTCACTTTTTCCTTACATTTCATCATCCCATTAACCCTTCATCATATCATTTCCATCAATATACTTGGGTATTTCCTTATTATTCTCCACTTTATATATTTTAGTATTATAAGTGAATATTATGATTAAATATTAGAAAAATAATATGCTTTTCATTAATATCTCGAGTATGGATGAGATTTGTGATTTATAGGAATATGTGAAGGATCATTTCAAAATACTTCTCGAATATCTCCTCCACCATTTCAAGGAGATAAATATTCAAAGCTTATTCCAAGGAGAAAATCATGGAGATTTGGGTATCATATCTTATCTAAATATTTATGAGAGATATGTGTGAGGATTTAAAGAGATCATATTTTGTAATAATGGGAAAATGGTTGAGAGAATAGTGGATCTATAAGTATGAGATGCTTATCTCCTATTTAAAGGAAATTCATGTATAAAAGAGAGTGCTTTCTCTTCATGAGGAGATCATTTCTTAAGCAAAGATTAGGTGAAAGGAGAGGAAGTCATTATTAGTGGTAATTAAGTTATGATTATTAGAGAGTCAGCTATGATTAGAATAATGGTTTTGTAATCTTTCATTGTTATTCTGTTCATTTTTCATAGTGTGATATGATTCTCCATTATTATTGTGAGTTCACAGGTATTGTCTCATTTCTCTTCATATGTTGTTTTCCTTATGCAATTTCCTGCTATCTTAATTAACTCATTTCATGTTATTTACTTTCAGTCAAGAAATTTAGATTATGTTAATCACACTTCAGTCGTGCATATATTTCGAGTGTGTTTCGTAATTCTGCGATCCTCGAATTGACAAACGATTGGGCAAGTACTACAACACAATTAATTAACGAAGATAGTGTCGCCCAACATTTTGGCGTCGTTGTCATGGAGGCAGACAAATATCATTACCACACTAATCTCTGGTTTTAAGTAATTTGTTTTTTTTCTTGTTGTAAAAGAATTGGGTATTGAAAATGGGAGGTAAGAACATGCGTAACCAACAAGTAAAATGCTTGCTCAACAACCCACTTTTCGGAAAATGCACCAGTGTTAGTTGTTGGTATTTTCTATGAATATATTTTTCTGAATGCCTTGAAATAAAAAGATGTTCCTTAGTTGATCTCTTCTTTTCAAGAAAGTGTGAATTTCAATTTTCACAATTTCAATTTCTGCAAGTGTGTGTTTTCTGCAACTGTGAAGAGTAATTGTTTTCTATGTCAGAATGAGTATTTAACTGTTGCAATTTGTGATTTTTACGCAATTATTTTATTTTCATTATGATTTCAGTTTTGGGTTTTGTAAGAACCTCCCTATTAACCCATGTATGTAATAAGGTTGTGTGATGAGTATTAGCTTGGAACAACTCACTTATATCCTTGAAAAAATCAGTATTTCCTCTTCCCATGAAGAGGAGATCTTGACAACAGTCGAGAGCTTAATTACTCCTCCATCAACTAATGAAGATTCAACATCTAGAGACTCCTACACATCTAAGGGCGAACAATTCTTTGAATGGGAGATCGAGGAAGATGAAGAAGATTTAAACATGATCTGATTTGGGGAAATCGTGCCTACAAAATCTTTATCGAACAATGGTTTCTAGTAAATACTCGATTAGATCTACCCTTTTTTTTTAGTTAGCTCGCAGTTACAACAACTAGATTCACTTATTTTTGTATATCTCCCTTTTTCATTTGCAAAGTCGTCAATGAATATATTCTTATTGCTACTACATGAATGGCTCCACTTGAAGTTTAATTACATGTAACTAATTTCTAATTTTTAATTAACCTAGAGTAGGTAGGATAACGAATAAAACACTGTATCTTTAGAATAAGTATGCTCTCCTCCACGTTTTGTGTGATCACGAGGATCAAAAAGTAGGATGCCTCTAACATTTTCAGAAAGAATTTTTTTTTTCGACTATAAAAATAATAAAAAAAATTCCTAATCTATTTTTCGTTTGCGATTTGTTTCCATTTTCTCATAAATTATTTTGCTAAATAAAATTTTCAGATTTTTTTTTATTCCTAATTTAATGTTTTTTAACCAATCGAAATTTGACTCCTAAATATCTCACCTTATTGTGAAAGAAGGAAAAAAGGATAAGTCCAACCCAGACACATCGGATCCCAAGAATTTTTCATTGGTAAGATGGATGGATTCTGTGCTCTGTAGCATCTGATGGGGAATTAACGACCCTCTCGCAGCTAAGCATATAGTACAAGCATGTGGTATAAAATGCCGGTCAAATGTCTCTTCCTTTCGGTTCTATCTTGGAGGGGCTTTGTGAGGAAGAAAGTTTATTTTTCAAATTAGTAATGGAGAGGATTCGATCTTCTTTATTTCATTTCAAATATTCATATTACGTTATAATCTAACTTTGAATTAGGAGAACATATTCCTTCATTTTCTTATTCCCTCATATTCCTCGTCAAAGGAGAGAGGCATAATCTGGACTACTCTTACTGGGTGGGAAGAGTAATGAAAAGAGGAATAACCTTACTTCAAGGATCTCAACCGATGGAAGGAAACAATGGAGTAGGAAATAGGTTTGGTCAACTCTAAAGGCCCATGATACGTGGAGATTCGAGCATCGACCCTTGTCATTCGTTTCTCCATCCTTCCTCCTAATTATGACTTCACCCCGCAAAACCATTCAACAATAGAGCTATTTATTCACACTATTCTTCTAGATGGATGGGTGGGACAATTATTATATCTGTCATTTAATAACAGCAAATAAATCTGATCAGCAAGGAACACAAAGTTTCATTAATTGAACAACGAGGATTTCGTGATCTAATCCTCCATATATTCTGTAAGATTGCATCATTTCCCAAAGTTTCGTTATCAGTAATGAATTTTTCCTAAGGTCGTTATCATTCTATGTAGATATTTCCTCTACGGTTGTTCACCTGCACTCTCAGGTCTTCTGTTCTAAAGCCTGCATAGGAATCTCCTCCATGCATACTACAGGCTTGAACTCAAACTCCATCCTGTGCCTTGATCTCCTCTCTTAACGCATTACAGAAAGAACGATGAATGTAGAGAAAAAATAGAAATGTTGAAACAAGTAATGTGCTCCAATGCAGACAGATGGCTTTGTTCCAAGTCTGTCAATGTGTATTTATATGCATTTCTTTGGATGCATGCTATGGATTTTTTATGGATGGCTATGTTCCTATCGTCATAAATCTCGTCAACCCTCTCGTGTGCCCTTCAAATCAGAATTATTTCGAATATATATTTATGCACAGAAGGTATTTTCAGGTAGTTTTATACCCTGTAGCAGTTATTGATGCCCAGGAGTAATTTTCTCAATAAAATATCGGTGAAGAGTTATTGATTATTCTATGAAATAAAATGGGAAAAGCTACAACGTGAGCAATTTTATTATTATCTATTGTTGTGCATGTTGCAACAGTTTTCATTGTTAGGCAGCAGATTGTAAGTAAAATTAAATGTAGTCGTGCTCTATCCATTCGTGTTTCAGCAGAGTTGTGCTACTCCTTTGATGCTTCTTAGGGATGTCGTGGATGCCATGGAAGATGAGATGTTCGTGGGACTTGTTTCGAAGAAGGGGAGTAAGTTACAAATGTTGTTAAGCTATGTAAATATTTTTCCCACTAGGTATTTATATTTTCCCTCTTTCCTACTCCCAGAAACAAAGATTACAATTTTTAGATTCATTTAAAGTGCATAATTATTATTAATATCGTGTTTGAATCCAATGTTTACATTGAATGGACAATACATCATCAGAATATTTCATGAACTAGAGGGGGATTCCTGACACTAGAGCAAATCCTTTGGCTTCACAACCTCAAGATGCATATAAAACCTGTATTTTTTATGTGTCTATGATACTATCCACTTTCATTGCAGCCACTGTGTTGTCTAAATTCAATGCATGGTTACATAAACACAAATTCCAAGAGACTAGATTGCAAATGTCAAGCTTCACAACCTTGTGGTTACATACACAAATGAAAAGTGTTGATGCATATGTGTTAATAAAACTCCATTCCACTAGGATCATTGTGTTATCCCACTATCACAATTGTTGTGAGGGTTGGTATACAATAACATATAAGTTCCACCAACATACCATGACCCTTATGCTAATAGAGGTAGCAACTAGGGAAGGGAGCAATGTCTATTACTAACCTAACATAATTGTTGATTAGATGTGGGGCCAATATGCTTGTTTGTTTGGCCTTTCTCTCCTCATTTGTGCAATCTATTATGTAGGGTGTGTGCGAAACAATAGTCTGACGTACCTATGTTGTGGTGTCTTGGAATTGTTTCTATGACCATAAAATCTCCTCCTCTTGGCATGAATATTAACCGACCTGATTTAGGATATTTATTACCCAAGGTATATCCATGAATTGTATTGTCCAATATGCAACCCGAAAGCCTTCTCTTTGAACACATCCTCTATATCCTTTACATTGGACATAAATGAAATTATCTTATTTTCCTTATTTTCTCATGGAGAAGTTACCAACAATTCATGTATATTGGCACGATTCCTCTACCCACCAGGAGTCCTCTGTCCATTAAACCAGATTTTTAGAGGAACCTTCCTTCATTGCAGATACCTTCATCACATAATCATTGATTTGAGAATTATTTGATTTGGCCATGAAAGAGAAAGATATCGGTAGATCGGATCTTGATCTCTGACCAGTGATCCATAAATATTGTTATCTACCAATTAACTGTTAGTTAAATGCGTAATTGGAACACCACACTTTAATGCCTACCTTTGTAAGGAATTCATTCCAAGAATTATGTTCACAGGATGATCCAATGTGAATTTTGTTTGTAGAATTTTGTTTACATCCCCATTATACTTTGTGGCAACAAGGTTGATGTCACAAACCGACAAGGCCTGGTATAACCTGTGATCATCATTCTAAAGTGTTGTCACTCATCATTTGCGGACAGAAAATATTGCTCGACTTCGGGTGACGAAATCACCACTCACAAGTGCTAAATTGAGTCAAGATGGATGTTACATTACAAATTCTCACTACAATTCTCTAGATAAATGTATTCATGATTGATTTATCGTTCGGTTGAGACAATTTTTTTTTCATACTTGTTCCAACGATTTTTGTTGTTCTATAAAAGGTTGTGTACACAATAAGACAAAAAAAAAAAATAGATAACTAAATAAAATTAAAAAACAAAAACAAAAATAAAAATATTTCACAAATGGACATCTCATAATTCCTGAAAATGATTTACGCTAATTTGTTTCTTGGATTTACTTCAAAATAACTTTCGAGCAATGGCAACAGGTAAATGCATTTCATTTTATTTGGTTTCTAGAATTCATACTCATTTCTACATTTCATGTTTTTTTAAGTTCTCACAAATTTTATGCAGGATTCATACTAAGTTTTTACAGGTGCGTAGACGATCCAGTTTCGTGCAGAAGTGCTCTTTAGAAATCTCAATAAAACATGAATCATTGGAAGCTTAAAGGAACTAATTCTTCACTTCACATATCATGTCATTTTCTGCTACACAAAAACCCTTTTGCGTCATGATATGTTTACTCACATTTTTCCTTTCAAGCGCCTTAATTATCCATGGTTTGAAGTCAACTTTTCATTGCTTTATCCATCATGACTTCACACATGCCTATTTTTTTGAACTGCATACATCATCTCCTTCTTATTTTTCAATTCATTTTGCCTTGTCCATAAAATCCCCAGCTCCCTTTCCATGCTTACATTGCTTTACCATATATGCTTGATTCTAAGATCTTTTCATTTATATTCCTACCAATATTTCTATTAAACTCGCGTTGATTGATGTGTGATTCCTTAAGGTCCACCTTTAAAAAAAATTTGCCCCATCAACCTTAGTACCTTTTCTAGGATATAGACTAGACTTCATTTTGAGTACCTGGAGGCTTGAATGCCTTAATGGAAGTTCTCTCACTGGAAATCAAGGGAATACATCAATTTCCCTTGATCCGTGGATCTTGCAAGTGGCTCGACATCAGCACATCCATTCGCACTTCGCAAGATGTACTCTAGTACCTTGACACTCATTGGCATCAATGGTGAGTTTTCCTCGCATTGGTTAATGACATTCATCAATGGTCGGTAATCCAATGATTTCCCTTCATGCTCAACATCGACACATTCATTCGCATGATTAGAATTGTGTCATCGAGTTTCTTAGTGGGTGAAGACTATACATTCCTTTTCATGACTCCATCAGCAGTTACAACAGCGTGACTTCAACCATATCAAGAAATACTTCAGTTCCATCGTCTGCCTTCTACATTTTCCATGATTTAGCAGAAGTAGTTCAAATTCCTTCACTTCCCATGATCCAGTTCCAGCCGGAGCAGCATTCAAAGTTACATCTCTTTGATCTTGCAGCAGTGACACTTCCCATGATCCAGTTACAGTCGTAGCATCATTCACAATTACATTTCTTTGATCTTGCAGTAGTGACATCTTCCGTGATCTAGCACCAGCATCAACTGTATTCTGATTGCATAATTAAGCATCACTCTTGGGTAAGTGAAGGTATGTTGTTTTATAACTTTTAATCATGTAATTCCTTAACTGCTAGAACTGAATAATTTTGGAAAATTCCCTCACCCTAATCCATTCTAATTTTATAACCCATGCCCAGTTGCATGGGCACATGCAACAAGTTCCATTGGGGGAGAGGAGAAACTATATTTATTACCATATTATCATTCATTACCATCTCATCGTTCCATTTTTCATCTCATTACCCATCCACCAACATTTCTTTTCCAAACGGTACTTTGTTGCATACACATTGCTACACATGTTGGCATGATTCCTACATATAAACAAAGGCTTTCTTATGCACATTAATTGCTTATCATTTCCAATGAATGTATGGTTAAAATTATTATTATAGCAAGAAGACAAATGAAATGGATGTTTTTAACACAAGAACCAACATTTTTTATATTCATGGTTGTTACACAAGAACCAACCATAGGAAATGTGAGTTATTACTCATGAGTTGTTACTCATGTATTTCACATCCTGGAAACATTCCCTATAATAAAAACATCATTACTCAAAGCCATAGATCAAATGCCAAAATTTCTTAAGAATATCCATGCAAGGTTGCATGGGGACATGCAACAAATTCATTTGGGGAGTATGTTGGGCCTCAGAAATGTCCCATTTTCATCCACTTTTTCCTTACATTTCATTGTCCCATTAACCCTTCATCATACCATTTCCATAAATGTACTTGGGTATTTCCTTATTATTTTCCACTTTATTCATTTTAGTATTATAAGTGAATTAATTATTAAATATTAGAAAATTAATATGCTTTTCATTAATATCTCAAGTATGGATGAGATTTTTGATTTATAGGAATATGTGAAGGATTATTTCAAAAGACTTCTCGAATATCTCCTCCACCATTTCAAGGAGATAAATATTCAAAGATTATTCCAAGGAGAAAATCATGGAGATTTGGGTAGCATATCTTATCTAAAGATTTATGAGAGATATATGTGAGGATTTAAAGGGATCATATTTTGTAATAATGGCGAAATGTTTGAGAGAACAGTGGATCTGTAATTATGAGATTCTTATCTCCTTTTCAAATGAAATTCATGTATAAAAGAGAGTGCTCTCTCTTCATGAGGAATTCATTTCTTAAGTAGAGATTAGGTGAAAGGAGAGGAATTCATTATTAGTGGTAATTAAGTTATGATTATTAGAGAGTTAGTTATGATTAGAATAATGATTTTGTAATATTTCATTGTTATTCTATTCATTTTTCATAGTGTGATATGATTCTCCATTGTTATTGTGAGCTCACAGATATTGTTTCGTTGCTCTTCTTATGTTGTTTTCCTTATGCTATTTCTTGCTTTCTTAGTTAACTCATTTCATGCTATTTACTTTCAGTCAAGCAATTTAGAATAGCTTAATCACACTTTAGTCCTGCATATATTTTGAGTGTGTTTCGTAAGTCTATGATCCTCGGATTGACAATTAAACGACTGGGCAAGTACTACAATACAATTAATTAATGACGATAGTGTCGCCCAACATCTTTATTAGACTCAACATTAGATATGATATTCAGAGGTTGAGAGTTAGAAGATGGACCTTTCTTAAAATTTCTGAAAGCCTTCTTTGAACTTGAATTTCGGCAACTTTCTTATTGATGTTTTCCATTTCATTTGTCATTGTCTTTAAAACTTTTTGAATACCTTCTACATCAAAAGGGTATTTTGGTAGCTTTTTCTTTGAATCATCTTCGAAGGAAACCTTTTTAGATTTCCTATCTTCTTTGGAATTCTTCTTATCAAGATTGGTTATTCATTTTTCTACAGACAAAGATTCCTTCATGTTCTCTGCAAGTGTAGGCAATTTTTCTTTATCAACAAAAATGGATATATTGGATGGGAGAGGTGAAATATACCACCCAATTTGAAATTCTGCACCAATAACTGTTGTAGCAGGAACTTTATTGAGTAATTTATTAAATCTTGAATTAAAATATTTTTCTCCCCTAGTTTAGCCTTTATATTTAATAAATCATTTATGAGTGTTGCATTGATTCTGTCGTCCCCAAACTTAGCTAAAAATTGCTCTTCGAACATATTCCAGCTAGTTATAGAGCAGGAAGGTAATGAAAAAACCAGGATCCTACAGATCCTGTGAGAGTATATGGAAATAATATTACCACACAATCCTCTTCAACTACTTATTTTAAATTGATGGCTAACATATAATTATGGATGTGTTCTTCTGCTGGAAGACCATCATGAGGATTGAATTTAGGTAACCATCTTTCAGGATGTTTTGGAAGAGCATGAAGAGGAGTGGGCATATTTACAGCCCCCGGATTTTTTCATGGGTGGCCTGCCATTGGAGCTTGGGTGGATGTGATGGATTGAGTTTGAGTTGAAGAAGAGGCAGGCTAAGTGTTTGGACTAGTTGAAGGGATAGTAGTTTGAGTACTAGAACTAGCTAAAGTAACACTGATTGTTGGAATGGGAGTTGTGGAAGTGAGTGGAGGTAATGGAGGTGAATGGGGTGGATTATTGGATAATATCTCATTGGTGATTGACTTTGATTCAGACTTCTTTGCCTTCCTTCAAGAAGTATCGATAGGAAATTCAAAAGGAGGGATTCCTATCTTTTGAGTTTTTGATCGAATTAATATTATTATAGGTTGTAAAGAAGACGAACTACTAATCTTAGATGATTGAGAAGATTCAGGCTTCAGCATAAATGGATATTCTCTCTAACTTTTCTATCAATGACTGAACTTCTGGCAAATTTTGATGAAAATCAGGAAACACTATAGGTTGAGTATCACTAGGATACTTAGGAGAGGGTTGTTCAACTTCAAATTTTAAATATTTAGATCTTGTTGGTACAAATTTAACTTCTTCATGATGGATATTTAATGTATTTCATATTCATTTTACAAGAGGTTGATTGATATGGAGTCCTTATGTGATATTGAACCTAACTCTTCTATAGTAATCGTGTGTCCCTTCATCTTCTTGTTTAATGATCATCTTGTCTTTACAACTCCAAAGTGTCTTCTATCAAACTCTAATTCTCCTTTTCTACGAGCATCATCCTGTCATATCAAGTTGTAGTACCTGAAAATGTGTAATATTCCAAAATTATCATACAGCTAATTGAAATATTGATTTTTGTTGTTTGCACTTAGGAGATGAATAAATGGGTAAGGAGGCCCATACATTTCAGAAATAGAAATAAAATCCCTCTTGATGTGAAAATGGATCATAAAAATAAATGGATCTATCACTCTCATGTGTGGAAAGGAACATTTTCATGTGGAAAAAGTCAAGTTTGACCAAGTCAACAACATAAATGTAGGAGGAGTGGATCAGCAATAAAAATAGCTCAATGTGAATGAGGTTCAGCCAAGAAAACTATATGTGAGCTGGATTGAAGACCCTTATGTGTGAAAAGGGCTTAAGTAGGTTGAAGAGGTCAACCTTGACCAAATCAAACAACGCAGTTTTATAGGAGTGGCTCTAATGAAGGTACAATGCAGTTTTATAGGAGTGGCTCTAATGAAGGTACAACACAGTTTTGGAGGGAGATTGTTTGTGTGATGGTGGAAACCCTAATTAGTGGGACGCAAGGTGAGAATTCTCACTTAGTTTATAAGGAAGAGGATGGCAACCATTTGAGGTTAGCTTATGAATTATATTTTTATGTATTCTTATACTTTTGCTCTCTTCAGCTGTTTAGCTAATATTGTTGGTGTTGTTTAGCACTAAGGTATTCCTGTTTAGGAATTCCTTCTCTTTCATTTGAGTAGCTCTTGGGAGAGACCTGATCTATCATTTCACACATCTGGAATTGGTGCCAAGCTTCAGTCTTCAGTTTCAGCTCAGTTTCTGCAGGAGGTTGTGTTGAGTTGCAGGGTGTTGCAATGGAGGGTTGAGAAACCCACTTTCTGAGTTGGTTTTGCATAGGAGGGAGGATCCCTTCTATTGGAGTCCTCAATTTTGGAGGTTTCTTGAGCTTATTTCAGACCTTTGGCAGTAGGCCAAAATATTATCATCACCTACAGCATTATTCCAGTCTGGGAATTGCATTATTTCTGGAGGGTAGTTTCAGCAGTGTCTTTTGTGGCTCTTTTGGGGAGTTTTCCTGTGATTGGAGGGTTAAATATTCCATGGGGGAAGACATTTGATCAGATATACATCATATCTATATTCTTACAGCCTTCTATACTCCTATGCTTTAGTTTTTAGTGTTATTCAGTCTTATTGTTGAAGGTCACCATTTGTATTCGGTTGTATGCCTCGAAACCATTTTGGGGTTCTCTAGATTTTGTAATGAGGAGACTAGATCTTTGTTCTTGAGCCATATTTTTTAATATAATCTCATATCTATTTGTATTTTCTATTTATGTATACAAACCCTCATTAGATTGTGCTGTCTCTTTATGCAGTAATTTCATGTTGCAATAGTTTTGGGGCTTTTTCCTTTCCTAGCTATCCTAGGTGTGGGAGGTCTGTTTACCTCACCTAGTTTGATTTGTTTCTGATCTACTCTTGGATTTAGGTTGTATATTGTTATATCTAATGGATCCAAGTTTTGATTTCATTTTCTGTAACATATAATTCTGAAAATGCGTTTTTTATGCATGCCTTGCTGAGTAGTCCCTTTTTGGGATATTGCAGTGGTATCAGAGCATGATCTTTGGCTCAGCCTGTGGACTTCAAGCCAAAATGCTATAAGAAGAAGGAAATATTAGAATTATGGAGAGAATGAGCTTTGTCTCATCATTTTTCAGATCTATGAAGAACCTCTCCAAGGAGGTTAAACAAAAAGAAGAGAAGAGAAGAAGTGAAACCTCTAGAGGTTTTCAAGAAGAGGAAGGGCCCTGTACTTCCTATCCTCAAAGAAAAGAAAAAAATTTGCAGAGAGCTCCAAATCATTGGACCATACCCTTTCCTTTTGAAAATAAGGAAAAATTGCAGGAATATAGAGGACACTTGGATCACAAGATGCTAAGTGAATACCTTGTTGAGTACAAATCTCAACCTAGAGCCTTCAAGGAGACTCTAGCTTTCCCTCAGTTCATTGAATTGGAGGAAGAAATAAGACCTTGTAGCCAAGGGAGGATCAAGGGAAATATTTTTCTATTGTCCACTTTTTATGGGTCATCTACAGCAAGGCTTTGGGCAAGGAAACTAGATGCATTCTTCCAACTACATCCAATGGTAGAAAGAGAGGTTGTAGAGATTGCAGCTCTGCACCTTGAGGGTGAAGCAAACATTTGGTGGTTCAGCCATTTGATTCATGCAAGAGTGACTACTTTTGCTGAGTTTACTCAAAGGTTGATTATAAAATTTGGCAAGGAGAAATCAAAGGAGAAGAAGCCCTCACCACCATTAAAGGAGACTTGTACCAGCGTTGTCACAACTATGGAGGAGAAGCCCTCAACATCATCAGTTGGAGGAGCCAACACATTGGGGGAAGAAAATCTTACAACCATGCAAGGTGTTCCCAAGTTCCATCAAGGTATGACTAAATTTCCACTTTCTATTATTACAGCAAATATTTTAGAAGTTTGTGGTAATCTACCTTTGCATGACCAAGGGTCAACACATATTGTTGATTTGGAGCAACAGGATGGCACTGCGTTGTGCAACCTTGATTTTATCAAGGAGGGAATGAAACATCATCCTAATGAGCCACTATTGGGCTGCACACCACACTTGGGATGAACTTTGTCCCAAACAAACTTATGCAAAACCATATGTTCATCCTTGAGTTAGGACATGAGACATCCAAAACTCCATGGAGGAGATTAACAGCGCTTTCAAGAAGAAGCAGTGAGGAGGTTTTTCCTTCATCTCATTTGGATCTTTATGGATTCAAGATGGTCATTGGTGTGAGATATTTTCATTGGTCCAAGGATTTTCATTTCAACATCCCATGAAATGCGAGAAGAGAAATATTATTTGGGAGGATGGTAGTCTTCATTGGAAGGGTACCAAGGTTGAGCATGATGGGAGGCACCCACATTTGGATGAATGGGTGTGGATGGGGAGCAAGAATTTGGAAAACTGCTTGCAAATCTATGATACTAGGCAGTAGGCAGCTTGGCTGCATTGGCTACTCTTGAAAGAGTTTGGCCATCATGTGGCATATCCTCTTTCTAAGGGTATGTGGGTGGAGTAAGTTTGGCAGGATACTTGCATCATAGGGTTGCAAGGAGTATGAATGCATTGTGATGATATTAAATTATTCATATCAGTCATTATGTCTTCACCACATGATTTGTATGATGGAGGTATGAGGAGGCAGCAAAAACTTTTGTTGCTTGGGTTGTTCTTGGGAGATCATGGGCAGATTTTATCTCACACTTTGCATAATGTTGCAGGAGTAGGAGATGGCACTATCATGGTGCAAAGAGGCTACTCCTTAGCCTTGGATGATCTAGAAGTACTTCCACTTTGGAAGAAACTTGTTGTATGTAGCAGCATTATGGGAGGAGTCTTTGACAATGAGAATGTCAAAGAATGGAGTTATGAGTTGGTAGGAGCCTATTTGCATAGGCCAACAGCGTTGTCACTTTAGAGCTTGGACTTATTGATGGAGTGTCCCCAGGATTTCTTCACATTTGATGCACATGGTGGACAAGGAGGAGGTGAGAATGATGGAGTAGTGGATGGAGACATCTATTACTGTGATATGTTCTTCTTGACTTGGATTTCGAAGCATAAGAAGGAGGATCTTCATGCAACACCTGGTCATTCCTCTTCATGGGAGTATGCCAAACCACTATGGAGGACTTATTCATGGATCCATGCATCATCTTAATTTCAGCACATGGTAAGAATATTTTTTTTGCATATATTTATTATCTAACACATTATTTTCATCTTCTTACCATTTTCATACAGCGCATTGCTCCATAAGAGGGAAAGCTTATTATTGAGCTCCATGGACAATTTTTGGCCAACTATTATGATGGATACAGCCATATTTTGTATGATTTTGGGCAAGTGATTTGTTACTTATTGTATGCTCAGTTGATACACTCAGCCATTTACTGTTTCCTAGTAGATGTGCTGACTTACACAACTAGCCATTTGTCAAGAAACAACTTTCCATGCTATTTTCTGAAGCTGCAGTGGGGAATACTGCGTTGTAGCTACTTGGGAAACTGTTGGTAACTTCTAGCACCACATGAAACCTTCAATATTTCCTTAATTTTGATGCTAATCATGATTCCATTTGTTGATGTTGTTATTGATTTTCTAGGGAGCATGATTGGGGGAGAAACACATTGGTTGGATGTGTTCTTTGGGAAGGAGGATTCCCACACTTTTTGCATTACATGTTCTAATGGGAGCATGGAAGGAGATATGGCCACCATAGCAAAACATTTTTTTATTTATGAGGAGGGCCATGAAATGGATGGGATGCCATATGGTGGTGATTTCTTATCCATCATATATGAAATGGTTTGGGCCAGCTTGTTTCACAACAATGGGGAAAGGATCTTTGGAGATCTAGTTTCCTTCTTGCCACTTAAGGACAACATTATTGCAGCCCAAGATCAGAAAATTCTCTACACTTATCCTAAGTGGAGAGGAGGACAGCGTGGGGTAGGCTACATTGTCTACCATGATCATATTTTCAGCCCACCTACTTTGCAGGAGCCAAAGGTGGAGGAGAATTTTCAGGAGTTGCCATGTTGGGAGGTGACTCATTTTGTATGGACGATAGCTTGGGGATGGGAGATTCATATGGGGATGGTAGATCCCAATATATATCAGACTTCATGCCTCAATAAGGCCTTTAGACCACCCATTGTTGCCTCCATTGATACTTTACTTTTACATGATGATAGCTATTTGGGATGCTCACCAAAAGCTAGCTTGCATACTTGGGAGGGGCAACTTGGAGATATATTGATGAGAGACCATCCTGATCCTTGGAGGATTTTATCTTATGAGGATTTTATCATACAGCTAATTGGAATATTGATTTTTTCTATTTGCACTTAGGAGATGAATAAATGGGTAAGGAGGCCCATACATTTCAGAAATAGAAATAAAATCCCTCTTGATGTGAAAAGGGATCATAAAAATAACTTGATCTAGCACTCTCATGTGTGGAAAGGGACATTTGAATGTGGACAAATTCAAGTTTGACCAAGTCAACAGCATAAATGTAGGAGGAGTGGATCAGCAACAAAAATAGCTCAATATGAATGAGGTTCAGCCTAGACAACTATATGTGAGCTAGATTGAATACCCTTAGGTGTGAAAAGGGATGAAGCAGGTTGAAGAGTTCAACCTTGACCAAATCAAACAACGTGGTTTTAGAGGAGTGGCTCTAATGAAGGTACAACGCAGTTTTGGAGGGAGATTGTTTGTGTGATGGTGGAAACCCTAATGAGTGGAACCCAAGGTGAGAAGTCTCACTTAGTTTATAAGGAAGAGGATGGCAGCCATTTGAGGTTAGCTTATGAATTATATTTTTATGTCTTCTTAGACTTTTTCTCTCTTCAGTTGTTTAGCTAAGATTGCTAGTGTTGTTTAGCACTAAGGTATTCCTGTTTAGGAATTCCTTATCTTCCCTTTGAGTAGCTCTTGGGAGAGACCTGATCTGTAATTCCACACATCTAGAATTGGTTCCAAGCTTCAGTCTTCAGTTTCAGTGCAGTTTTTGCAGGAGGTTATGTTGAATTGCAGGGTGTTGCAGTGGAGGGTTGAGAAACCCACTTTCTCAGTTGGTTTTGCATAGAAGGGAGGCTCCCTTCTATTGGAGGATAATTTTGGAGGGTTAATGAGCTTATTTCATACCTTTGGTAGCAAGCCAACGTATTATCATCACCTACAGCATGCGTTATTTCTGGAGGGCAGTTTCAGCAGTGTCTTTTGTGGCTCTTTTGGGGAGCTTTCCTGTGATTGGAGGGTTGAATCTTCCATGGGGGAAGACCTTTGATCATATCTACATTATATATATATTCTTACAGCCTTATATACTCTTGTGTGTCAGTTTTTAGTGATTATTCAATCTTATTTCTGAAGGTCACCATTTGTATTCGATTGTATGCCTAGAAAACCTTGCCGGGTTCTCTAGATTTTGTAATGAGGAGACTAGATCTCTGTTCTTGAGCCATATTGTTTAATATAATCTCAGATTTATTTGTATCTACTTTTTATGTGTATAAACCCTTATTATACTACGCTATCTCTTTATGCAGTAATTTCATGTTACAGTAGTTTTGGGGTTTTTGCCTTTCCTAGCTATCCTAGGTGTGGGAGGTCTGTTTACATCACCTAGTTTGATTTGTTTATGATCTACTCTTGGATTTACATTGTATATTGTTAGGTATAAGGGATACAAGTTTTTATTTCATTTTATATAGCATATAATTCTGAAAATGTGTTTTTTATGCATGCCTTGCTGAGCAGTCCCCTTTTGGGATATTGCAAAATGAAATCTAATTATGACAAGATGACATCTTTCTGGAAATATCCTAGTCTAGCTCTCTTCAATAGAACCATTGACTAGCCTAGAAATAACTACTAGATAGGGAGGAAGGCTTAGGGATTGTGCAGTGCCCAGTTCAAGAGGACAGGAGTGAAGGACTAATGTTTTTTATTTTGCAATGTGAAGTTTCAGAGGATGGGAGTGAGGGATTGATTTTTGTGACTATGTAACGCACAGTTCCATAGGATAGGAGTGAGGGACTGATGTTTGTGACTATGCAATGCATAGTACTGGAGGCCTAAGAAGCACGAATGCATAGTTGAGGGTCACAGTGAGGTAATATTTCCCACTGTAACTGCGCAATGTGCATTTCAGGAGAGATAGAGATAGATATATATATATATAGAGAGAGAGAGAGAGAAAGTTGATTTCAAAGCTCTGCAGTTGATGAGCTCCATCATTAGATATATTTGGAGGGGTTAATAGTCACCTTTTTGCGTTCTTAGATCTCTTTTTCTTGCATTATTATTATTTTGGGTTTATGATGCTAGTATAGGTGGTGATTAAGGCTAACATACTATGAGTGCCTAGTATAAGGTTGAGTGTAGAAAATCATGATTTATTAAGCACATTCATAAATATTTTATCACAAAGACTTGGAGGAGAGAGAAAGGAGAAATTATAGGAGGATAGTCCACCCTCACAAGGCAGCAGAAGGATCCCAAGGATTCTCTCCAGCAATTCAAATTCCAGAGGCAGCCGAGCAACTCAAAGAGGAGAGCACTCAATCTTGGTTTACTTGGAGTCCAGTGGACTCAATCACTATTTTTCTTGGGAGTTGTTGGTATTTTCCCTGTAGAATAAATAGAGCAGAGCTAGAGCTAGGAAGAGTTAGTCTATCCTTGTCTCGATTCCATTCAGAATTATTGTTGTGAATTATTGAAGCTTTTTATTTTATTCAGGGATCAAAAATTTCAGAGATGTATGAATTTGTTCTTTTATGAAATGAGCAGACAGATTTCATTTGATTGATTTAAGTTCAGAGGGCTAGGCTTGTGGGTTACGGCTCAATCCATGTACCTCAACTTCTCTGTTGTTACTATCTTTTCCTTTCTTCCATTTAGCTAGTTTTTCTTCTGTCATTAAAGTTAGATCTACTTTTGATAAGTTTCATTGCTATTTAGTTTTTGTGTTGTTGTAGTTTTAATTTCTTATGCATAGTGGAATAGAGGAAAATTTCCAAAATTGTGGTCAAGTCTCCCCCCTCTCATCTCTATCAATAGAGTTCGAATAGCGAAGACCTTCCCACAGGCCGAAATTTCTTCATCTTTGAGTTTCGGGAAGAATTTTTATTTTCCAAGTCCAAGCCTCTCCTTCATTGTTTGACCCCGCATTTCTGTTTGTCTCTCATGCATGAATTTGCAGGTGTGCTTTCCTTCTGAGCATTTCCCTTACGCTTCCATTTCCCTCCTTTACTTCTCACCTTAGCGTTGCACTTACTTTTTTTCGAACACCCTTAAGCACTTCAGCCTTACTTATATGTTTTTCTTTGTTCACGACCGCCTTACCCTTTTTATGAAAAACACTTAGAACCATTGTAATATTCTAGATCTGGACTAACACAGCAAGCCTGCTAAAATAACGCACTCCAGGGAGATTGATGCATAGAAATGAGTTTACAACCCTTGGATCCCTTATATCAGCAAATCTAGAGTCTAGATCCAAAAGGGGAGCAAAAACAAATCAAACTAGGTGTGGTAAACAGATCTCCCACCACCTAGTCTAGCTGAAAAACACCCTACAAGATGGGTTGCAACTATGCACAACAAACTGCTTCAGAAATAACACAGCCTTGGACAATATGAGAAGGATGGAATAAAATATGATTAACTTATGAATGTACAACAACAAATCAGAATTATAATGAAACTCTTTCAGTATACAGTAGAATACATGAGGCAATAAAGCAAGAAATCCTCAAAAAAAAAGAGCTACAACACACATATATATGTAGAAATGGATCAAAAGTGTTATTTTAAGGAGCTGAAGTAGCTTAATATTAAAAATCAGATCTAGGACAGATCTGTGGACAAAACATCAGATCTATTTCAGATCTGGAAACTAGATAGTTTTCTTTACAAGATCCCCTTGGGGTTTTGACCAATTCATACATAAAGAAGAGTAGATCTGAGTTTCAAGTTTCATATCTGTAAAATGCTATAGTAATTTCTGAATATAACATTACATAACAATAGATCAGATCTAAAGAGAACATGGATCAGCAAGCTAATCCATGGATCACCAAAGTGGAAGGCAAAGCCCAGCACCAAAGATCTCTCATCAAAACTGTGATCAAAACACCATAAAGAACCTCATATCAAAATAACACAGTTCCTCAATAAAAACAGCATTGTAGCTCAAATAATATAAGTGGCCCACTTCCAAGTTACAGATCTGAAGTGCAAACAGGAGAGGTAGTCTTCAAGGAGGTTAAAAGACACACTCCATGAGAAGAGGCTCCCAAAACAAGCTAGATCTTTGCAGATCTAGAATCCCACTTGCTGCAGCTTACAAAAGCAGAAAAACCCTCACTGGATTCACACTGCAATTGGAAGTAGAGCTTGGCCTCAAGCCTGGTAGTGGATCAAATCAGCAAATACTCCTCCAAGAATCCTCAAAGGAAGAGGTGAAATCCCTGCATAGGAACTCCAAGTGCTAAGCAGCACAATCCTCCACTAAACAGTAGAGAATAGTATTTGTCTAAGCAGACAAGATACTCAGAAATATAATCAATCAACAACCTTCTCTTGCTGCCCTTCCCTTCCTTTTATAAGATGAAATTCTTTGCAACCCTAAACCACCTTGATGAGTTAGCCCCTTTCACATGAGGAGCCTCCTTCTAGAACTATGATGTCCCTTTAGGAGATACATTGAACCTAGACAGCATTGTAGATTTGGTCAAGGTTGACCCAGTCTCACAGCTCAAACCCCTTTCACACCTGCAAGTGATTATTTACATGGCCCTGATTTATCTGTGTTTACATGGGCATTGATTTATTTAGTCCTTTTAGGAGTTTTACATGTCCTCCTTTATTCATTTATTCAAGCAACAGAAAGTAAAACAAAATTGAATATTCCTCTTAGCTCAGGCTAAGTAGGAATATTACAACCATCATCTCGTCTTGTTCCTTCCTTTTTATTGGTCTCAACTACTTTACATTTTGAACACTAAATTTTTGAAAAACCATTGAAACTGACCTTCCGACTTTTCTCCTCGAGTCTCCTGCGACTATACGTCTCACTCTGCAGATCGCAACATTTACCTTTTACCTTTAACTCTTACTACTTGTTCCTTGCGGTTGCGATATTGTGAAATCGCACTTCGCATCACTTACCTTTTTCCTTGAAGACTTACCACTCTCCTTCTCTGATTTCCTTCCTTATTCCTTCGTCCTATCAGTCACCATCGTCAGACTTGTTTTAACACAAAAATGCTCGAAATCCATCAAAAAACTGACCTCCACCTTTCTCCTAGAAATTCCTGCCATCGTACATCGCACTTCGCAAATCGCAACATTTAGCTCTTACCTTTAAACACTTACCACTTTTTTCTGGTTGATTGCAATATTGTGATCATGAAAATAGCAAACTGCATCATTTACCTTTTTGCATAACACTTACCGCTTATTCCGTCGATGCGATAACTCTGCCACGTCACCCTCCGCCATGTCACACATCGCAGATTACATCCCACAGGTCTTACCACATCGCAAACCACAGCCCGCAACCATTACTACAATACAAATCACACTTCGTACATATTATTTTATTCATGTAATCCTTACCGCTATCCTTGTAAACTTGTGATATTGCAATTGTGACATCGCACATCGCAGCTTTTGTCCTTCATCGCACTTCACCATCGCACTTTTCCACTCATTTCTGCTCCAAAGACATTTCTGCCATATTATAAGGTTTTATAAGGTTTTAACCCTTGTGTTCCATTTCATGCGCTAAGCCCTCAATTCGACACTTTAGCCCTTTTTCTTCCTCCAAGCTCAAATTAACTCTTTTTAGTTAGAATTAAGTCATGGATAGTTTAGTTCCATGGATAAGATCATGGTAGATAGATCATAGGATAAGGATAGTGCATTTAGCCTTTTGGCCAAGCTAAGTGTGGTTTAGAATTAGTTTCCTTTCTGCCATTTCTTTTCAGCAATATAGTTTAGTTTCTTTTCAGTCATTCCCTTTTCTGCACATTAAAGTAGTTTCATTTCTCTCATTTATTTTCAGTGATTTAATTTAGTTTCCTTTTGTCATTTCCTTTCTGAAATTTAGTTTACTTTCATTTAAGTGTGACTGACTTCACTGAGAACCCTTAGAAATAGCACCCTTTTGTAAAGCGGAAGAGGATGACATGAACAGAATGCATCTACTGTGTATATAGCACTGTCACCTCAAATTTTGTATGAACCCCGGGTTGATAAAGTAAAGTAGGGAAATCCCTAGGAGTTGCAGCACTCTTGGTGCAATACCAAGGCTTACCAGCAGTTCAGGGAGACAAGGAGACATAATTTTTCTTGCACTACGCAATGCATAGAAAGAGGTTGACTGGGAGGCAATATTTTGTAGTTATCAGAAGCAAGAGGCAATCCTTGAGCACTGTGACTATCCAATGCATAGCCCTTGGAGGCTAAGACTATGTAGTTCACATATCAAAGAGGAAATACATAATTATTATGGCTTGAGACTACGTAATGCGCAATTCAGGAAGGCAGTTTGGGAGGAGGTTTACCGGAGAAGGGTAAATTGTAGAAAATGACATAGTGTGGGATCCAAGGGAAGAGATATGGAATTAGAACATGAATTTAACATTAACACACATTTATAGATGATCAAATACTCAATATAGAATCATTTACCACCCACAATCAGCACGTTCCTGATTAAATGACTATAGTGCGGCACTTAAGATACACTTTGTGACACAAGTGGTGACAGTAGTGAAAAAATGCTCAAGACTTGTGGAATTTGTCTAATGCATGTTTATATGATGGATAGAACATAGTAGTGTAGGAGAATGCATCAGAACTGCCTTTCAATAATTTACAAATGACTCCATGTTGCACTGAAAATTTTCATTCTAACATTTTTCTATATGTATGAGCTCATTATCACTCATATTTCCTCCTTTGCAAGTCTAACACATCATTTCCTCATGTCAAGCCTTAAAAATAAGAGAAAAAATCTCAAAAATCTCTAAAACTCTGATATCGCACTTTCTCTTTGTCTTGCCTGCGGTCCCACACCTAATGTTCATGACTCCTGCGTACTTGAACGCACTTTCTCTGTGTTAAGGGTGCGGACCCATTTAAAATATTAAAAAGGCGCAAAGTAAACTCAAAAATTTCACTTTCAGTAATTTCTAGAAGCCTCTGGAAAGAATCTTGCGGTGGAAAAACCGCTCTTTTGAGGTTCATGTATCCCTTACCTTAAGGAGCTAACCCCTTGATGTGAGGAGCTTATCCCTCTGAAGGAGGATTCTATCCCTTCATAGTTGGAACTGAAACCTCCTCTTTTGCAATATAAAAAGAGGCATTGGGTAGCCTCAAGGGGAGTTGAAGCTTTATAATTATTTGAGGTTAAGTACTGTTGGGATTCAAACTCATTTAACTGAGATTTTTTTGAGGAGAGATCACATACCTCTATCTGTCTTGGTTGGAAGAGTGCAAGGCTTGTCAGAGTAGAGGAGATTCCTGCTTCGGACCCCAGGAAGGTCTGTTCAACATCAAGGCTAAGGTTGTAAGGTTTTCTTCTTTCAAATTTAATACAAATGAATTCATTTTTCTCAATAAGTTATTAATTAAATTTTTATTTCATGGATTCCTTGATCACCATGATAGGCATGATTTATAATATTTACTATACATGTGCTATTTAATTTTTTCTTGTTTGTGACTACAAGTTTATAAAGATAACTCCTTCAAGTGACCGAGGGACAACTACTTCGAACAAGCATTGGATTTATGGTAAGTCCTTAACACCTTTATAGTATTCTTTTGTAAATCGCATATGTCTAGAGAAAGATAGGTTTATTTGGCTGTTTGTTGCTAGATTACTTTTTGGTACTAGGGAGATCGATCTTGTCTGCAAGATTGATTAATCCGCCCAACACTCCATTTTTCTAGATGTGACACTTTCCTAACCACAATACGACACTTGCGAAAGTAAGGTAAAAGCGCAAATGACACTTGTAAAGGCTAAAGAAAGTGAAAGTGACACATTCTTGAGCAAAGATAACATGAAAATGACACTTGTTAAAATGAAAGAAAGAAAAAATGACAGTTGCAAACATGAAAGCGAAAATTGCAAGAACAATGGTGTGCAAAGAAATGGTTGAGAAAACTCACCAAAATAGAACTACAATTGCAATCGAAGGGAGGGAGATTGTCAATGGAGAGTGCGTACTAAATATCAACATGTGTTGCATAGTACATTGTTCTTATGGATTGCACAGTAACTATCACTAATGGTTACACAAGCCTTATATTCAAGAGTTGTGAAATGCCTATCTAATATTCCTGTTGAGGCCTCGGAATTTTGCTGCCACAACATGGGGAAACCACCTGGTCCAGACCTTAAAGTAGATCATTTTTTGTTTGGTGTGGTGGCTCTGACTGGGGATAAAGGGACCATTTTCCCAATGAGGATGAATTTGGGGTGTATTATATAACATGCAATGGGAATTATTCTAATCTATCACATGCATTTAACTAATACTATATAATTCTACTACATACACGGGGTGTGTCTTCCTTTATGCGATCTAAAGAGATATCCTTCAACTATTAGTAATGAATATTATTTAATAGTTGAAAGAGATAAAAATTATGTAAAGATGATTCTTTTAAAAAAATAGTTTGATTAAAAGAATTGTGAAAAATATATCGCATTCATGTGTGTGATTTATATCCAATAATAAATCACAGATAAATATTAGTACAAAAGTCCATTTAACATTCATCTATGATGGTGTTTCGAATATATAATGAAATAAAAATATAACTATCAATCTAGAAATCAAAACGCAATACAAGTGAATAGAAGTACCATATGTACGAAGTCTTACTGATGTAAACTGACAGTAGATGTCTGCTCCTCTTCACTTTCAAGCAATTTAAAGAGTACAATAGTGAAACATCAGTTAAACAACTTCAAATGTCAAAAGATAATAGACTGTGTTCCATTAATTCATCAAAGCATTCACAAACTTACAAAAGTGCATTCTTTGCAAATGTTTTTGACAAATTTCTGGACCCTTCTCTAAATGCATATGAGGGGTTTATATACTAAAACTAAATATGTTTTAAAATATATTATTACATAAAAATAAAGGAGGTTTCAAACAACCATTCCTGTAAGACAAACTTTAACTACAATCTAGGAAAATAAATTAATGATATGATTATGAATTATGATCTTTCGTTTGGATTTGATCCTGAAGTTGACAAATATCTAGCATAGGTTTGAGCTAAGCTGGCTACGAAATCCTCAATCTGACCTATCCCTTGAATACTGCATTTGAGAGTGCTAGTTGTGATCGTTTTATTGAATCCGTTAAAGAATGCAGGGTATGGTACTGATGATAAGGTTTAATCATAAAATTCCAATAATTTTCTTAATCAAACTTATTTATTTTTTTAATCATTTCTTCTTGCATTTCCGCCTTTTGTTTCCATTGCGTTTCTAGCTGCGTGATTTCTGAGAGCACTTTATACATGCACTCTTTGATAAGTTATGCTTTCAAAAGTTGTTCACATACAAATTCGGTAATTTCCTTCATCAACCTTGATGCTTTCGTTGTTGCTTTCTCTGCTTTCTTTATATGTGCTTCCCAATCCTTAAATAAGATCTCCTTGTGGAATTTATCTACCTGGCGTAGATCAGATTCTTTTCCTAAGTCTGATGCTTGCCATTGAATGTGTTCATTGATTTTATTCTCAATCTTCTTACACTCAAGTTTCTATATAGCCACTTGTTGGATTAGTATTTCGCTTGAGCCACAATAAGAGCTAGTGATAGAAAATTTTTGGAAAAATACTTCTTGTTCTTGCTTTAACTTAGCATTCACATCCATTGATTCCTTTATGAAATGATCTAGTTGTGTTTGGCATTGAAATCTGTTTATTGTTGCTTCTAGTTGTGTTTTCTTCTCAGTGAGTTGTACTTGATGCTACAAATTTAACCTTTCAAAATCCTTTTGAAATTGGGACATTTTAAATTCCATTTTCTCGTTGGAGTTATACTTTTCTTGCTCTAAGAGTCTCTCTAAATCTTGTATTTTATCTTCTTACTAATTTAGTAATATTTGAACTTTTGTGGCCTTATCAATAGTGGCAGTAGCATATTCCCCTGCAAACTGTGATAGTTTGGCCAAATGTTCAGTAGGATCAGCTAGAGGATCTTTCCATAAAATTTCTACTGATTCATTCGTAATTTTTGAGATTGCATCACCAATTCTTCTCCTTTTTCTCCTCTTGACTACAACCTTATGACTAGGATTGTAGAAGAAATCTAGGGAAGGGATTTCCTCAACTTGTAACACTATCTGCTCTGTAGGATAATCCAGAATGATCTCTTGATCATGAGTTTCAGGAACTTATTGTAGTGGAGTAACAGTTTCCACTAATTTTTTAGAATTTTCTGGCATCTGAAAACTGGTAGATTGATCAGTATTGGGATTTGTTTGAGGAGTTTTTTATTTCCTTAGAAAACTTATCTCATTCACTCTTCAAATCTTTTGGCTGAGATTTTTCTGACTGATCAAGTGTATCTTGACTGTGTCGAAATTCTTGGGAAGATGATTTTGTTCCATTACTTTCTCCTTTCTCTTGCATCTCAATCTCCTTGATTACTTGGTTGATTACCTTTTCTAGGTTCTCATTTTTTCTTTCGGATTTATTTTCAGAATGATCTGAATTCTAAGATTGATGTTCTGATTGTCCCGACTCATCTTCAGACATTTCTTTAACTTCATTATCCAAGCTAATACTTGGAGTTAGTCTTTTGACATCTTCAATAGTCAATAAATCAGAGGGATCCTTTCCAGTCTCTTACATCTATATGCTTGGAAGGCTTCCAAGTCATCTTGATTGAGTTGACTGGATTCAAACTTAATTACATATGAAAATTTTTCAATACCTTGAAATAAATCATCAAATATATCTATCTCTTTCACAAAAGGCTTTACTTTGAGCTCTATGATGAATTTCTTAATTACATCATTGGGGTCATATGGCCGCTTTGGCATTACAACCAAATTCAACAAAATAACATTTGAAACTTCCTTGTGGGCATGACCAATACCAAAAGGTGCAAAAGTATCGCACTGTAAAGGAAAATTAGGCCAAACGGCCTTCTTAGCATCTTTAAGTTGTTTTGAAATACCATTTACAAAAAGCTAGTAGGCAATCTCTCTAGAAAGTAACTTGTCTGAAACATAATATGGCAAAATGTGAGGAGAAGCATAACTACCAAAAACTTTGATATAAGTGAAACTTTCTTCTACAAACCATCTAGAAAAGGGAAAAATGTCTGTACTAGCCTCTTTGGCAACCCTAGGGGCTTCATCATTTAATATAATCTGGTGCATAGGAAACATGACTCTATGGAAAATTTTGTAAAAATGCAGATGAAAATCTAATTCCCAAAGGGCTCTATGGTAAATGAGGATTGGAGTAGGTTCTTGGGTTGTCCATTTCCATCCCATGGTAGGAAAACTAGAATAAAATCAAATTGCGCCCATGACATAGGCACTCATGTAAAATGGGGGTATTTCTCTAGATGAAACACTTCTTTTACTCCTATACTCCATGATATTTCTAGCCAAATTATCCGATAGGATATTTTCCCAATTCAAAATTAAGGAAATGATGATCGCGCCAATTAATGGGACCCAATCTACAGAAAACCTAGTGGTATCAGGTTTTGCAAATAATCTACACAACATAATGGTATCATAGCAGTAAGGGGAAGGAATTTGTGCTATTGGATATGTACCGAGTTTATCTCGTTTAAGCTTTCCTTGGTCATCCTTCCATTCCTTTATGACTTTCATCAGGTCTGGATTTTTTGTTCTAAATCTTTGAAGAAAAGCTTTGTGATAATTCTACTGCGATACGGGTAAGTGGTACATTGTCCTCAATATTTTTCCCTAAATGAACTGATATTCTATCCTTTTGAATCCTTGAATGTTATATCTTCTAGGTTCAAGTGGTCAATTACCCATTTAACCATATCTATATAGGGGAGAATCTTTGGCCTTGCTACTACCTTATGGATGAATGAGCATGCAACGTTGAAATAGGTCGGGTCTGAAGGAATTGATGCACCCTATTGTAGCAACTCTGATTATTACCCTTGGCTTTTCATCCTTGAAAAAATTACATATTTCCTCCCATGAAGAACTTCTGCAATCCTTGTTGCAGGTGGTATCTAAGAATAGGGGAGACTTCTCTAAGATTTTGGTAGGTGATGCTTGGGAAAACATAGCAAACATTAAAAATATAGACAATAGAGAAGCAGATAGAATTTAAAAAAAAATCGGCATTCAATCATTTCAAATATGTTCGAAGTAGATATGAATCTATCAAACCTTACTCCTATTAAATGTTGTTAATCACCGAAAATATTTTTAAATCAAATCTCTTACACACCTTCACATGAAATGTCTATCAATCAATTTAAGACGTTAGATCTCATATTCAATTTGATTTGACATGAATCATTCCGCATGCTTGAGAAATTAACTAGCATTCATCGCATATTGTAACTTATAACTATTTCCATTTGTGATGTTACCAATAAATCTCGCGAAATGCGATGTGCGCAAATAGTACATCGCAATTTTTATGCGGTAATAAATTTTATTTTAGTTATGTCCTACGAAATGTGAAATGCGCTTTAAGAAATCAAGCGGCTGCGATTTATTGAACTTTGGAGTTTTATATTTATTTATTTATTGGTTCGTCAGGTCCATTTAATCGCAATTCTTACCGAATTTTTTATAGTTTTGATCGTTTTATAAGGTGTGATGAGATCTTCGTTTATAATGGTGTTTAAAGCATTTGCAATAATATGTTTTTATAACTTCGGAAATATTTTAGCGCATATCGCAGCCCACGAGGTTTTAGATGTTTTAAGTTGTTTAATCTTGTAAGCTATTTGATTTGTAATGCGCACTAAGGAATGAAAGCGGAAAGGCAAACGAAGCTTTACTTCCTAAAGTTTTTTTACTAAAGCTAAAAATTAAACAAAATAAATTTCCTATTTATTTTTAAAGGATTCCCATTTAGCAAAATTAAATTGGGGTTGTTGTATAGCACAACAGTTCCATAAAAATATGTGTGTTTGTGAATTCATAGAAGATAGAACATGTGTGATCAAGTGACTTTGACACTTAGAAGAATACTTAACACTTTGCAAAACATTAGATTGCCATGAAGTGACCATGGAATGATAGATCGCCAGATCCTTAGTAGGCTCAAAAATTAGATTGTAAGCCAAATTTTGGAGGGTGTTTTTCATAGTGACAACACTCTTGTAACTAAAAAATGAGAATTTCAATCAGCCAAACTATTAATTGAAGTTGTCTGATATGGTCATAGATGAGGAATTTTCTAGGGTTATAAAATCTGTACCATCCAAATTATTTTTTTTATTTTAAAGATTTGAAATTCCTCAAGTGAAATTCCAATTTAGACCATACATACTACGTAACATGAATATTGTGAAGTGTGAACAAATAACACCATAAAATGAACAAGGAGGATGACTCACATAGAAGCGGGCATGCAACAGTGAAAATTCGAGCCAAAGGAATCAAGGGACTTGGTTTTGGATGTAGTCAGTCTCCAACTGAGGGGTTAAAGGATTGGTTCGCTTAGACCTTACTTTGGGATCAAGCAGATTGTTGTTGTTTGTAGATATGTGGATTGTGGAGACCAAATTCTTCTTGTTTTTTAAGTGTAAATATTAGGGGTCATTTTGGAGGGTTAAATGTAATATTCCCAAATTTTCACCTGATATTTGGAATATTAGAGTTCTTAATTTTCTTAATTAATTAAGTAAATTAAAGGGTGGAGGGACCCATAATCCTCAAGATGAATAAATATCCACTTTTTATGTGTGAATGTGGATTAATTAAGCCTAGATCTACATAAAGGAGGTAGTGGAGAAAATACTAATGTGAATGGATTAGAGATCATGTCTCATTAATGGGATAGATCATGGAGTTTGATACAGTCAACTAAGATCTTGGAAGGAATAAAACGGAAGATCAGGGAGCATTCATGATGAGATGATGGAGGAATTTGTGCAATTAATGCACACATGATGGAGAGGGCATACATTGCACCTAGACATGATAGATGACTTGGAGAGACAGCGCAGTCAAACATGGAGGATCATGTCCACATGCACAGCATAGTTTAGATGACGGCCAAGGCATGGGAAGGCTCATAAACTATATAAAGGAGATGAAGGAAACAATGAAGGCATACTATTTATTATATATTTTGAGGTCTGTTTAGATCTAGAATTGTCATGTGACATTCCATTGTTTTCTTGGACTATTTAGCAAAGATTTCAAGTGTTCTTTAGCACAGGGTGTTCCTGGTCGGGAATACCTCCTCTTTCATTGAGTGATCTCTTGGAACAGGGTTGTACTTCATTCTACACCAGGCATTGGTGCCACTTATCATTTCCATCATCTACAGAACATCCATATTCATAAATTATGCAATTTTTGAAGATCATTTGGAAGGTGGAGGTTGTCTTCAGTATTTCAACTGGAGGACCGGTGAAGGTTTATTCCTATCACCTTGGGCTTGAATATCAACATTCCTAGAGTTTCATTTTATATCTAGCATCAGGCCAAATGTTATTGACCTCCTAGCAGCAGTAATTCCCTCCAAAATTATGCTATCCATTATTGCAGATCCAAAGGAGAAAGGAAGTTGCTAGCATTTCAACTAGATATCCTGTGAGGGATCATCCCCTCACCTTTCCATCAGTATTTCCCTCAGCCTGGAGTTTATTGCAGCATATTTCAGCAGGCATAGAGCCTCTCCCTCTATTGAACCCTTGGTTAAACTTAGAGGGGGGGCAGTGAATCAGTTTAATGCATTCTGTTACACCATTTTTTGGGCATCTAACCTATTATCATTAGATGGACCCAAGTACACCATGTAAGACCAATTTTACCCTAAGTAAAATTGCTTTCACTATGTAAAATAACTTAATAAACCACATTTATTAGGTTGTTTATGGCCTAAATAGGAAACCCCAAAAGGAAATATTAAACAACCCTATTTTGTTTAATTTTCCTCATGGAATAATTAATTAAACCATAATTTAATTATTATTCCTAGTCATGTTTAACCCAAAAACAAAGAAATTAATTAGATAAACCTTTATTTATCTCATTATTTTCTAGGAATAATTATTTAAATCTTATTTAGATAATATTCCTTGTTAAATATGACCAAATCACCCACAAATAATTAAATAAATCATTATTTATTTGATTATCCTTCAACCACTTCCTTAAAATGATAAATAAATCATTTATTTATTTATTATTGACAAATAAAGGGATTTGACCCAAGTCGAATACTTTTTCCCTCCAACAAATATAATAAAATATTCCATAAAAGGTGGATCTAGATTTGGTTAACATTATTTTAATCATGCACCAAGATCTAGAATGACCCAATATTTTGTTATAAATAGGAGGGTTTTTCCTACCATTCTTCACCTTTTGTTACCTATTAGATCACTCTAGATCTATACACTTGATCACATTTTTCTACATTATTTGTTGTGTGAGCTCCCTTTGATTTCTATCTTTGTCTGGGTTTTCTACACCAACAAGAGAGAGAGATTCTAGATCTGAAGTGCTGAGGACTTCCAAGAACCCATCCCATTGAGGAGAATTGGAAACATCTTCTTGTTTTCCTCCCAGGTGCCCTTAATACAAAAAATTCTTTCAAAATTGTTCTTGTCTTGTCTATTGGATATATGGAGCAAACCCTTCTTTTTACTGCTTAATGTCTTTCTATGCATAGATCTGGTTTTTTGCAGCTCTTTTCTTGATCAACTAACTGAAGATCTGAAGATATTGGTAGCCACTTTTGATGTTAGGGCTATTAGTTATGCATAGCTAAAGTGGTATTTTTTCGTACACTTCGACAAAGGATTCATACTAACAAATGGCGACTCCACACGGGTTTTAAATTACGACCGCTGTCGTTTTTCATATTCCTGCATATCCAGCTACTTCAGACCCTAGGGTTTCTTTTCAGCTTTTTTTTTTCCTATTTTTATGTTGTTTTTCTCACATAAAACCCTAAAACATTAAAATTTCTAACTTCCGCGTGTTTCTGGCCCTATTGCGCAGGTGACCGACATCAGCCGCAACTGAGACGACAACTTTTCTGAAAATCTGCCGCCGAGACACCCGGAGCTTCAGGTCGCACTTTTCAGCCCATAACCTGCGACCTGGACCTCCAGGTCTCACTTTTCAACTTATTTTCTGCGACCTGCACTTAAAATAGGTCAGCACCTGCGACCTGCCAACTTTTCAGCTGTTTTTCTGCAATTTTTCTGGGTTTTGCTGAAGCTTCTGTCAGGGTTTTCCAGCCTCTGCCTCCACCCGTTTAGACATGTTTCTAATCTGTTTTTCTCATCTAAGTGGGAACCTAGCCCCCTAGGGCTTCAGTATCCTCCACTTTTTGTGGAAGAGTTTTTAGTTGTTTCAACCGTCTGTTTTTCAGAGTTTCAGCCTTCTCTTTTTCAGATCTGATACCTCCTCCTCAGATCCCTTTAAATCAGCTTTTCTTCCTTTCAAATCACCTCTTGTCGTTTTGTTTGGACCTCCCTTTAGGACCTCCTCCCTGTCCTTTCCGCTTTTTGCTGATTTCCTCCTTTTTTCCAGCCACCTTGCCTCTGCCTCTTGGCTGTGATCTGCACCTCTTTTCAGCAGCTTTCTCCTTTAGATCCCTGTCCCTTTCGACCCTAGATATATTGGCCTCTTTTTAGTGTGTTTTGACTAGATTTTTTCCCTCTTTTAGATTAGTTTTGAGAGACCCGCCTTTTTGGGTTGAATCGATGCAATAGTAGCTGTTAATTTTCTGTTATTTCAGCATTATATATTGTTCTCTGCAGATTTATTTTCAGTTACGCAACACACTTTTTCTCTTTCTCTCAAAACAAAAAGGGTTTAAAAATTAAAATTAACGCACGCCACACACTCACCCTAAGCGAAGAAGAGCCTGGTTTACACCGCCAGGCAAAGACTTTAAAATCAATTGACACTGCACCTATCTACCCTTGTTTCGACATTGTAATCACTTGATTCTGCACCTCCTTGCCCTTGTGGTCGTTCTTCTTCCCCTTGTGTCGTGTTTTTGTTGTCATCATTGCGCCCCCAAGGCGCACTTCCCGGAGACTTCTTGGCCTTCACCCTCAGTTTTCGGTCGATCGACCTGCTCCGTCCCGCCGTCGTCGAGCCAGTCCTCCTCCGAGTCCACACTCCGACTCCTCTTCTGATTCTTTGGGTTCTCCTTTTCCTTCTGGTTCTCCCCCTGTCACCTTCACTATGTCTAGTCCAGGGCCTAATGCTAGCGGTGCTCCCGGCCCTAATGTCGAAACTACTACTAGCGGAACCACCACAGGAACTACCTCGGCCACACCCTTGCTGTCGTACATCGCAGGCCTCAGCCTCCCCGTTTTCAATCAGTTGATCAATGACCCTATCTGCCACGATGTTGGTTGGCCTGCTATGCCAACCAAGCTCCCCTCCGACATCCCTAAGTTCGAAGGCCTTGCTGGAGAAGATCCAACCAACCATGTCCAATCTTTCCACATGTGGTGTTCCTCCAACTCCATTACCGATGATTCCATCCGTCTTTGGTTGTTCCAACGCATGCTTACCGGCGAAGCTTCTAAATGGTATGTTGACCAGGCCACCTCTTCCCATACCACCTTTGCGACCATTGCCCAAGCCTTTTTAGCTCACTTCTAGCTCCCTCTCCGATATAATACTGGTACGGAGCTCTTGACTTCCTTCAAGCAAACATCTTCGACCCGCCTTTCTACCCATGTTCAGGAATGGCGACGAAGACGAAGCTTATGTCAAGCTCCCCCCTTCGAAGATCGGATCTATATGGACTGGTTCCTTCGCTCTCTCTTAGCTCCCATTGGCAAATATGTCGCCTCCCATTTCCCTCAAACCGAAGAAGCCGCCCTCCAAATAGCCTTGAAATATGACCTGATCTATGCTCAGTCTGGTTATGTTTATACCGTCCTTCCTGACCTCCCCAGGCCTAGAGGCGCTAATGCCCTGGGGGCATCTCATTTCGCCGACGGTATCGTTGAAGCCCTTTCTCATTCGTATGCTCAACCTCCTATGGGCTATGGTCTCCCTCAGGGAGGGGCCAGCACCTCTAGCACTTTTCCCCCTCTAGGTAGCATGTATCTAGGATACGGCATGCCTCATCCTTTTTCCCAACCTCCTGCTTACCTCAATGTTGCCCAACCTAACCATTACCCTTATCCGCAGCCTGGTGCGCCAGCTCCTCCAGCATATGCGCTTCCACCTCCCTTGCCTCATCAACCCCAGCAACAGTACCTACAGCCCCCTCCAGGGCAAGTATTTGCACAGCAGGGTGCGACTAATCTCCCTTCTTCTCAAAGAAGGTGGAGAGGCAATCCAAACCAATATGCCCCTGGTACTCGTGGACCCAATCCTCAAGGTGTTGACCCTAACACTGCGAACCAGTAACAGGGCACTCAGCCCAAGCCGGATAGGCCGCTTCGCACAAATAAGCCTTGTTCGTGTTGCGGTGTTTATGGTCATTACACCCACGATTGTCCCCTCTTACCCCAGATGCGGCAGATGTGGGAGTCTCAAGCCACATTGCACGGACAACACGCCTCCCCTCATGCTCCTCCTAATGTGGCCACTACCCAACCAGCTGTGTTTACTGATCCTTTCCCTCAGCAAGGATTCGTGGCTACCCAACCGCCTGACAGCCAGGTCACCACTCCACCTTCCCTTTCTGGTTCCTCCGATTACCAGATCCTTATGATGAACTCTGATCCTTCCCCAACCATCGACCTTCACCTTCAAACTCGGTCTCGCCAGTACCCCAAGCCTCCTGCTCAGTCTGCCCCCGAGTCCCCTTCTTCCAGTTCTACAGAGCCTCTTTCGACAACCAATGGTCCCTTACATATCCCTCAACCCAAAGTTGAGGTCCATACCAAGATTCCTAAAGGACCGTTACATCGAAATGCTGCTTCTGGTCGAGCTGCTCATTCGTATAGCATAGTAGATGATTTGGCACAATCTCCTGCTGCCATTTCCACACTGGAACTCCTCCATTCGTGCCCTTCCCAAAAGAAGGCTCTACTATCTGCCGTGGGCGCTATAGATCCTACTGATGACCAAATGATTGTGTTCGACGCCCATCAATCAGACCATCCTCCTCTTCCTGCTTCTGTCGCCTTCCAAATCCCAGTCAAAATCCAGAACGCCAACGTTTCTCGGTGTATAATTGATGAGGGGGCATCCACCTGTGTGATGTCCGCTTCGGTTTGGAAGCAACTCAGATCTCCTGAGCTGGCCCCTTCCACGATCACCCTTCGAGCGTGGGACGGCCATGCCTCCTAGCCCATTGGCCTTTTTCGTAATTGTCCTATCACCCTTGCTGGTAAGACCGTTTGCGTTGACGTCGAAGTCATTGACGCCCCTCTAGACTACAACATTCTATTGGGGTGAAGCTACACCTATGCCATGTCTGCTGTCCCATCCGCGGTTTTTCGCAAGATGTCTTTCCCTCACAATGGAAAGATAATCACCATTGACCAGCTGTCTTACCATGAGCCGCCGTCTCAGACCTCTCCGGAGACGACCATCTCTTCTATAGCCAATAAGCAAACCGTCGATTCCTTGACCAGTGTCTCCCCCGGCGTCTACAAAGATTCCTCCCTCCTTGGAAATTTTCCTGGTCTTCCCCCTCCTCACATCTCTAATCCCAGCTTATCGAATGTTTGCATGATGCAATCGTCTCGGGCTGCCCTTAAGCGACCCGCTTCGGCTAGTCAGCAACCTCAGATTCAACCTCACCCACCGCAATCCGCTCCTAGCCCTTCATCTCCGCCAGCCGGACCTCCTCCTTCTGGCCCTACTCCTACAGCTGGTATCCCTGAACCCCTTTATCCCCCGGGATCGGTTCCCCCAAGCCTTAACCACCTCGGAGCCATCCCTCCTGGGCATTATCCCACTGGTCAGATACCGTTCCTAGCTCCCCCTCCCGGAGTCTATTCGGTCCCCGTCATGGCCACCCTCTCTCTCCCTAACCTGACCCTGGGTATACCCGTCTGGTATCTTGACCCTCCAGCCGCTACCCCTCCTGGTCACCCCAAACCCTATCTTGCTTTGACATCGGTTCAACTGGTCCCCCTTGCTTCCTCCATTGCTACCATGCCCCCTGCACCTCCCCAGGACCATACCCCTGTGGTGATAGCTCCAGGAAATAAAGGCAAAGCTCACAAGGGGGCGTCCAAAGACCAGGCCACCCCGACTGACCCCGCTCCTCCCCCGCCCGCAAAGCCTTGTGCCTTGTGTGATGTCGTCAGTCACGCCACCCATACTTGTCCCGAGTTGCCCCGCATTCAACCCATGGTTAAAGTCGCGTTCCCTGAGTCTACGGTCTCCGACCCTTCTCTTCCATCCTCGTCCGTAACCAAGAACCCAAAGACTATTTGCACTAGCAAACCTTGTGCTTTGTGTGGTATCCATGGCCATTACTCCCACCATTGTCCTCACCTGACGCATTACCGCGCCTCTTTAGAAGTAGTCCGAGAGTATGAGGTTGAACAAAATCAATCCGCCTCTCCCATACTCGCGCAGTATGCTTCGGGCCAGCTTGAGGATCCCCCCGCTCCCATCGACATTCCCCCCCATAATGTTCAGATGACGGAGTCTACTACGACCATTCTTTACCTATCCTCCTCTGTGCGACCTTTAGAGCCCAGTCCCCTTGCATCCTCCCCTGTGGCCTTGCTTGACCCCCCTTCAACGACCACCCTAGACCCCCTCGTTTCTACCCATACACGAGATCACCCCACCCATATCTTTGTTGACCTCCGCAGCCCGAGTCCCCGCCATACCTCCTATAGCCCTCATATACCACCCTCTAGTTTATATATGAGTCATAGCCATCCTGCTCATTGTACTCCCTCCTGCAGTTGCCACTCGATGTCTTCTGTCCACTCACGCTGCCGTCATTGTATCTCCTCCCCCCATTTTTTGTCTTGTAACACCATTCCGCAGGACCTCCCATCCCTCCCCTTTATCGGTTACACCGATTGTGCAAGTCTTTACTCCCGGAATCTAGCCTCGGCAGGTTGGGCCATTTTCACCCCCTTGCATGCCCTTGTTCTCTCAAATGGGGTCTGCATTGGTACTGCCACCAAAAATCAGGCCGAATATGATGCAGGGCGTGGTCTCTTAGCCGATGCCCTCTTTCATCGCATCCTCCATCTCCATGTTCGTTTGGATTCCCTACTTCTTGTCATGCAACTAAATGGTGTTTATCGTGTGCATAACCCTGTGTTGTTTAGACGATATTTACGAGTGAAACTCTTGATACGTGAATTTGAAACCATAACTTTCAACCATGTACCTCGAGAACAGAATCACTATGTAGATAGTATTGCAAACCATGTTCTAGATTGACATTTATCACACGCATTTCATACAAGACAATAACATTCATAATCATTAAAAACGATGCATATCCATAATATGTGTCGCAAAACATGTGTTTAGTGTCCATCTACTTTAATACATATGACATGCCCATAGCATGTTACAAAAACTCAAAACTGGGGGCACCACTTGCCCCTACATACACACTAGGGGACACCACATGCCCCCACCTACTCACTATCTGGCGGATCCCGAGCCAATGGCTCTGCCCCTGCAGCCCATAGATCACGTATGCCTTGACCGGCCATCGCCATGCGCCGCATGACACCTCGCCATTCCGAGGGAAGACCAATGCATGCCTCCACGTACTAGTCTTCTAAGTCTTGCCACCCACGCTCTGAAACTCCGGTCAGCAACCTCTCGCATCTACGGCGAATGTCCTCCAGAAGGGCGGCCGCATCCTCATTGCGCGCTGCTCTCGACCCACTCGACCCTGCAGCTCCAGAGGCTGCCGGGCATCCCATATATCCGGCCGGTTTTACCGGAGCTATATCTGCATACCAAAAGTACATGAATCAGTACCATATCTACTATTCAATACTCTAACATGCCCATACAAGAGTAGTAATCTATCACTTACCATCGGGCCCCCATACTCGACCAGGCAGAAGTGGCAGGTCTGGATCTCCACAATAACTCATCCCACTATAGGGATAGTCATCAATGTATAACGGCATCTGATCCCAATGGGCAAAGAACTCAGGTCGAAATACTTGCCCGACCACCCCTCCTCCTCCTCTACATAGTAGCTGCCCCCACCAGCGCATCCTGGGCTCTCTCGGGCCCCCATCTGGGAGCTGTATACGAGGTCGTAAGGTCAGGATCTTCTCAAAGAAGAAGGCGCACAATAAAGTCCCATACGAGAAATCGTGGTTCACTTGCCACTTGCAGAGAGACAACTGTCTTTTTAGCGACACCAGCATCATTTGGGCCCACCCATAGTAGGTCCCACTCAACACACTCTCCATAATCATCATCTGCCCCCCAGTGATGTGATGGAGCACCTGGTTGCCCAGGATATGCAGCACCGTTGCAGCCACTGCACGGGTCTCTAATCTCTCTATATCCCCGATCGGTATCCGAGTCCCCTTGACTTGGAGACCCGGTCGACAATGTCGCTCCACAAACTCCATGATATGCCGCCCCCGCGGTAATACTAGCTGTGTGTTTCCCACCATCCCCAGTGGCGGGAGACCCGTCAGGAAATACACATCCTGGACTGTCAGTTCGATCCTGTGCCCCTACACTACAAAGACCTCATGCTCTGGATCCCAGTAACTGATAATCCGGGCCAACAAAGGCTCTCCCGCCCTCATCAAAGGGTTCTCCAGAAACTTTAGAACCCCAAACCTGGCCAACACACGACGGACACCCTGATCTGCCTGGATCTCTGCCCGTAATGTACCCAGGTCTCTCTCTCTCCAGTTAACCCGTATATCTACCATATCTGCACAAAAACATCATCTTTTTCGGCATACAGATAGGGAATATCATAACCAAACAAAAAAACCCAACTCTCAGCCATAAAACAGCACCAAAACCCCCTCATCTTCCAGGTCGCACTTTTCTGCCCAATTCTGGGACAGGTCACAGTTTTTTCCCTGAAACCTACTTCCCAGGTCGCACTTTTTGGCCCAAAAAGTGCGACCCGGCCGTAGAGATGAAGGAGGGTCTATTACTGAGCTTTTGGCCCCTAAACTGAACTTTCAATCCATCAAATTGAAAGAGTAAGGTTAGGCCTCTTCCTAACCATTGACGGATCTCGATTCCAACGGTCGGTTTGTCCGCTACGCTCACCGCAAGATTTAGGGCCTTCTCTCCTCTCTACATTCACCACAGCAACACTAGCAAATGAGTGAATTTGGAGGGAAAACTGCCTTATTAAAAGAGAACCCTTGTTTCTTCTTTCGCCTACTGCGACCATACCGTAGCCCCGTTTGACAAACTGTCTGCACCGTTGGAAAGCTCTCACCGAGCCCTCAAATGGGTATCTATTAGTTTTTTGTGATTTGATACTTCACCAGGACACATTTTGTCCAAGAAGGTTCACTTCACCTCTCCTTAAAATCGCATTTCTTCACTTACGACACTTGTACTTAGGGCACCATTTTGCCTCCTTACTTGTCTTTGTTCGTGTCGATTTTTGTCGTGAGTTACCATCTTGTACTCATGTTCTCATGGTCCCCCCTTGGGCCTTTACTGTGTGGCAGCACCATCGGGTCGCCCTTGTTTAGAGCATCCAAGTTGAGTCATCATTGCATTCATGGAGTCTATCCCGAGTCCCTTTGTACCCCGCTATAGCCCTCCATCCTTCATTGCTTGGTCCCTCTCTTCTGTCGCACATTATGGCTTTCAGTCCCACTGTCCCCTATCCCTTATGATATTGCGTCAGTCACTTCCATGTCATTCATGCCCTTTATGCTCTAACAAGGGAAGTCGTCCATTCGCTACTCAGTCCTTTCCATTTCACCATCATCATTGGTGTCAGTCTGTCCGTCGCTCTACTATTTTCTCTCATGCCTTAGTTGAGGATCTCTCATTGCCTCACCTATGGCAGACCTCCTTCTGTCGACATCAGCTCCTTCATTCCAGAAGACAGGTCTAGAGGGCGGTGTACCTTGGTTCCAGCTTCCACTCTTGTTCGGTGCCTCGAATCAGGCAAAGGGATCTCTCATTTCCCTTTGACTTGATTGTTTCTCCACTCCAGCTCCTTTCAGCATGATCGAGATCCGTATGCTTGATGGGTTCGGTGATGCGACGGCGGCTCTTGGTGATTCCCGAGTGTGTGTGAGATGTCTCAGCCCTCATAAGGGGCGGCCTCCCGCAGTATCCCCCCACATGCCTGGATGACCTCTTCATTGCAGCCTTCGATGCGCCTCCATATATTTGATGATGTCGGCCTTAGCCGCGTGCGGTGCCTCTTTGATTTGCATGTATCGGTCAGATCTTGTGAGCCCTTCCCCCGTGTATAGGGGGGCATTTTGGGTTGTATTGGTATCTCATGTACTCGGATATTATTGTATAGTCCCTGTTTCGTTATCCCGTGCACGCATGTATGTGGGATTCCTCATTGTATTATTATCCGGCTCATTTTTTATGCCGGTTGTACTCTATGGTTCGGTCCCTTGTTTACTCGGACACACTATTCTTTTGTACTTTGTCTCGGTAGGCATAGGTATGCCTCCCCCGCCGCCTTTAGCACAGAGTACCCTCTCATAAAAAGAGACTTGTTGCACTCGTGAGTCTCGTCTCCTCGGGGTCTAGTTCTTCAGAGACACTCGTCTACCTTACATTTCTCTCTCCGACTTCCCTCTTGATGTCCGGTGATTGAGTTCTTACAACGTACTTCGGTCATACGATTTGCTCCTAACACTCGCACTGTCTGGGGGGCAATCGTTACACCATTTTTTTGGTCATCTAACCTATTATAATTAGATGGACCCAAGTACACCATGTAAGACCAATTTTACCCTAAGTAAAATTGCTTTCACTATGTAAAATAACTTAATAAACCACATTTATTAGGTTGTTTATGGCCTAAACGAGAAACCCCAAAAGGAAATATTAAACAAACCTATTTTGTTTAATTTTCCTCATGGAATAATTAATTAAACCATAATTTAATTATTATTCCTAGTCATGTTTAACCCAAAAAACAAAGAAATTAATTAGATAAACCTTTATTTATCTTATTATTTTCTAGGAATAATTATTTAAATCTTATTTAGATAATATTCCTTGTTAAATATGACAAAATCACCCACAAATAATTAAATAAATCATTATTTATTTAATTATCCTTCAACCACTTCCTTAAAAAGATAAATAAATCATTTATTTATTTATTATTAACAAATAAAGAGATTTGACCCAAGTCAAATACTTTTTCCCTCCAACAAATATAATAAAATATTCCATAAAAGGTGGATCTAGATTTGGTTAACATTATTTTAATCATGCACCAAGATCTAGAATGACCCAATATTTTGTTATAAATAGGAGGGTTTTTTCCTACCATTCTTCACCTTTTGTTGCCTATTAGATCACTCTGGATCTATACACTTGGTCACATTTTTCTACATTATTTGTTGTGTGAGCTCCCTTTGAGTTCTATCTTTGTCCGGGTTTTCCACACCAACAAGACAGAGATTCTAGATCTCAAGTGCTGAGGACTTCCAAGAACCCATCCCATTGAGGAGAATTGGATACGCCTTCTTGTTTTCCTCCCAGGTGCCCTTAATACAAAAATTCTTTCAAAAATTGTTCTTGTCTTGTCTATTGGATATATGAAGCAAACCCTTATTTTTACTGCTTAATGTCTTGCTATGCATAGATCTGGTTTTTTGCAGCTCTTGTCTTGATCAACTAACTGCAAATCTGAAGATATTGGCAGCCACTTTTGATGTTAGGGCTATTAGTTATGCATAGCTAAAGTGGTCTTTTTTCGTACACTTCAACAAAGGATTCATACTAACACATTCATGTTCTTATTAAACTTTCTTTTATACTCATTCTCATCCTCATTTTGTGATCAACTTAATATACAATGGAACAGCAATCTTAATAAGTGAGCAGCAGGTATTAAGCAGAATAAATACAGAGTATCAACACATAATCATCATGCATATAGACAATAGATATAATTGGAAAACCATAAGGTAGAAAACCACATCTTATTATTGTTGTGATGCAAAGGCAAGCTCCAACTCCCTCTCATCGCTAATTTTCTGTAGGCTCCTACCTACAGGAGGCTACAACCTCAATTCTGCAAGATACAACTTTCAAGGAAGCTCCAACGCCCATCTATTTTCTACAGGCTCCTACCTCAGTCAGCTACAACTAACATCTATCAAGCTACAACTTGATATGGAAGCACCCACTTCCTCACTCTTTCAAAAAAAACACATGTTGATTTACCTAGATATCAGCTCTGTTCTGTTCCTTCTTCATTGTTGTCCACCAGCCTTCATATCTGCCTTATATCATCTTTGAACCTTCACAGCTTCTCTATCTACTCCTCCTTCTTCTTACCCTCTCTACCTCATTTCTCCGATCTCTCCTCTTTTTTTTATGCATATCTGTGTGATATCATTTATAGAGTTCACCTCATGATTGTTTGTAGTCCATAGGGAATTCGAAGTGAATATTTATGACTCTTTGCCTTCCACCTTCTCATTTTCTTGCCTGGCACTTCAGAAAAATATAACAATATGTATACATTTCAATATTATAGTGGGGTATTTCTTTTCCTACGAAGACTTGCCTTTGCATCACAAGCAATAAAAAATTAATTAAAACATTTACATTTACATTTGCAACAGATATATCTCATTCAACCCTTTCATTTCTTGGCTCACTGTATGTTTGTCTTTTCTACTGTTGTAGTGTAACAGTTCTGCATACTCTCCTACTTTCTATCCATGTAGAATGCATTTCCCAAATTATGTTCTAAATCTGGCAGCTTTATCAATGCGGAAGCTTTCTTCAACCTTCATGGTTCTAACCATAGCCAAAATCTACTTTGCAAACTTACCATATGAAATGATCGTGTTAAACCCTTCGGAACTTGTCACGTTTAACTGTCAGAAATGAATAATTGAAGCCTTTTAACCAATGTTCAAAACTTCGGGATTAAGGTCGGAGCTCAACACTTTGATAAAATTTGTTAAATAACCCTTTCGGAGACAATATTAAAACTTTAGGGAATGTTATATAATTATGCTTTAAGAAAAGTTTAAACCCTCTCTTGGCGATATAATAATAGACTTTTTTAACACAGTAATTAACCTTTCACGCCCACTTATCATTTTATTTCATTCGTTCAAAGTTTGATCTTGGTTAAAACATAAACCACCACACATTAATGATGGTTCCACAGCATATTCGACCAACCCATCCATCCATTTCATCAGACGGCTGATAGCTTATCGCATTCCATAGACGATAATCCGATGGTCATCGCATTCCGTTGCACTCTCACCAACTTTAACCTTGATTAACCCATGTGATTTCGGTTCACAACTTACCATATAATTGAACCTCATAACATATATTAAACCCCGAACTTAAAATAATAACCTCTGGCCCACAAGGTGTCGTACCATAGTCCAACCCACCCCATGAGTTCATCAAATGAATATTTCAACTTTGTAACATTACTCAATATACATTCCTCAACCAACACATACATCAATGTATGTATAACATTCCACCATATCATAATACCAAACGTTATCAAAACTTTAGACCAAATCGCTTTAAACTTGAAGTATGAACTTCAGTTTTCATCACATGTATTAACATATATTCTTTACAAAGTTAGACCTTGCTTTAATCACTAGCATAAATTAATATGCACCTTCGAGCCCACACATTAGCAACCGCTTACCGATGAATTAAATGTTGTCCATACCTCATTTAACTCCCATGCAGCTTTTAAGTGTGAACACCCTTGGATCTTCTGCCCTCAAGATCGAATGAAAATCACATTTTTTAAGGACGAAACTTTAACTCAAAAAAAAAGTGCGAAATTCGTGGTATTTGAATACCACTCCACGCTACGTGTCAAATGCTGCAATGCATCGCATTTTTTTTTCTCGATTCCGCTTACCATTTAGAAATTATGTGAAAACCACAGTTGTTTTTAAAAAATTCTTTTCACAGTTCCCTTTTATTTCATGGTTCCATTCTTCGACGCAATTCAATTGCTTTCTAATTATGTTGGTTTATTTTCTCCCTTCTGGTTCAATTAAACTTCCATCAATGGCTCGTAGTCCCATTGCTTCGGTTCCCTTTGTGCATGGTTCCAACTCACATACATTCACCATTCCATTCAACTGTTGGGCGGAAACCCTTTCGTTGTTCCTTTCATTCGTTGAGTCACAATTTTATGCCACATTGAGACATGGTTCCACTTCATTCATGGATCCGTGTTCTATAAACGCACAATTCCATTCACTTTCACAGTGGTTTTGTTCCACAGTTTCGCCTTCGCTATATTTTTTTCACTCTAATTCCAAGTTTCAACAACTCCAGGATTCAACAGATATTCGAACCCTCTCCGCGTACATTCCTCCTTTCAACGGTTTCATTGGATTGCCCCTTCTTATTTGAATGTTGTGTCGTCGAAGTTCCATGCCAGATATTTGCTTCAAAACAATATGCCAATTAAACCCTTAACTGTAATTTCGATTTCAGATGGTTAAACTACAGAGACGGTTATAGAACGGATTTTTTTCTATGGTTTTCACAACAGAATTCGGTGAATCCTCAACCCAATTCAACATCGTCCCTTCAATGATATATGGGACCATCGCATAAATTATTACTACAGAGTTACTTCTTTTGCACGATGGATCTCATCTGTCTATTGCGAATTTAAACACACAGGACTCCAATTCACATACGATTTCTTATTGAAATCAAACCTCATTCACACAGAATTTAAGTCAACAATATCCATATAATGCTGAAACAAATCCTTTTATATACACAACTGAATTTACTTACAAAACCTCTTGTTTGACCAGATCTTCAATTTGATGGCCCCTCTACCTCACTACTCTGCACAGCCCCTCTTGAATAGCCCTTCTGCTTCAATTCACTGCCTTTGCTTCCTCTGCTCCTTGTCTGTCTCCTTTGTCTTATTGCTGGTTCTTCTTTCTTCTTTTGCCTTAGTGATAGTTCAGGTGCTGCTCCTTTCTTCTCCTTTTTCATCAATGACAATATTTCCAACAGTCTCCCCCTTTGGCATTGATGGCAATACTTTAATACTCTTATTTTGCTTACTTTTCCTCCCCCTTTGACATCAATGGCAAAGGGTTGCACATTTCTTAGTGTGGTTTCCAAATCTTGTCCATAATACTCTGATCTTGAGGACCAGTTCCATGCACTGCTCTATTGCTCTAGCTCTTTTGTGACAATTTATTGACTGCTCTCCCCCTGGAATGATGCTTTCTTTTCATGTCAGAGAGTAACATCTGCAGACACTACCCCTAGTTTGTCTCTTAGATATTCGAATGGATCTTTAGCAAGAGGTTTTGTGAATATGTCTGTTGTTTGTTCCTTTGTTGGTACATATTCCAACTTCACTACTTTCTGTGCTTCTTGTTCTCTGAGGAAATGGTACTTAATTGGGATGTGCTTTGTTTTTTAATGAAATACAGGATTTTTTTATATACTTATTGCACTTGTATTGTCACATTTGATTGAAATGGGATCATCCATGCTTACCTTCTTGTCTTGGAGAGTTTGTTTCATCCAAATTACTTGTGTGCAACATGTTGTTGCTGCTATGTATTCTGCTTCTATTGTTGATAGCGAGATAGAAGTTTGCTTCTTGCTTAGACATGCCACTAGACTTTTTCTCAAATAAAATGCACCTCCACTTGTGCTTTTCCTTTCATTCATGCAGCTAGCCAAATCTGCATCTGTATATGTTGTCAAAGTGAAGCTTTTTCTTTTTGGATACCATAGCCCATAATGTGTAGTTCCTTGTAGATATCTGAATATTCTCTTGATTGATAGTAAGTGATTTTGTTTTGGTGCTGCTTGATATCTTGCCACAAGTCCTACTACCAACATAATGTCTGGTCTAGAAGCTGTTAGGTATAGCAAACTTGCTATCATGGATCTGTAAATTTTTTTATCTACATCTGTTGATCCATCATTTGCACATAGTTTTCATCCAGTGATCATGGGAGTTGACACAGGTTTGCAGTCTTCCATTCTAAACCTTTTCAACATCTCTCTTAAGTATTTTTCTTGTGAGATGAATGTTCCTATGTTATTTTTTTGAATTTAAAGTCCTAAATAGAAGGTGAGCTCTCCAATCATAGACATCTCAAATTCTGATTTCATTTCTTCAGCAAATTCTTTTGTTAACTTCTCTTTGTTGCTACCAAACATGATGTCATCTACATATACTACGACAATTAGGAGTTCATTTTCATTAGCCTTTATGTACAAATTGTTGTCTACTCCTCCTTTGTTAAAACCTTGTTTTTGCAAGTATTTTTCCAGCCTTGAATACCATGCATGAGGAGCTTGCTTTAGCCCATATAAGGCTTTCTTTAATCTACACACATATTCTTGTTTATCTGTTAAGGAGAATCCTTCAAGTTGTTCCATGTAGACTTCTTCCTCTAGATCTCCATTCAGGAAGGCAGACTTCACATCCATTTGATATAACTTGAAATCATGGTAACATGCAAAGGCCAAAAACATTCTGATTGCTTCCATTCTGGCTACAAGGGAAAAGGTTTCATCATAATCAAGACCTTCAATTTGTAAATATCCCATGCATACAAGTCTGGATTTATTTCTGATTACATGCCCTTGTTCCTTCATCTTATTCTTTAATATCCATTTTGTGCCAATGAAATTTTTCCCAGATTTCTTTTCATCAAAGGTTACAAACTTGCTTCGATCTCCAATCATATGTTTTGAGCATCCACTCTCCAAATACCATTGGCTTTTCTGGTCTTGAGCTATTAGAGCTAGGTCACACTTATTCAACTTCTTTTTCCACTGCATGCTTCCTTTTGTTTGGTACCTTTCCTGAGATGATGGACCACATTCTCTGAGAGGACATTTGTGACACTTGTGCCCAACTTGATGGTAGTCAAAGCATTTGATTATGTTTTTGAATGAATTATGTACATGAGTGAATTCTCCATTGTTCATCCATCTCCTTGAGTTTCCATACATCAGTCTTTTTCCATTCGTTCTGCACTCCTTGGCTTTATGGCCGAACTCCTTACAGTAAAAACAATACCCATAAAAACAATTAGCGTACCTGATGAAGGGTTGTCTTCTCCATTTGTTTGCTTGAGGTAGTCTTTTCACTTTTTGCATCCTTTGTTGGTTGGAATCGATTCTCATTTTATGATAGTATGCAACAATATGTCCCAGTTTGTGGCAGGCATAACAAGTGACCATTTTCATAGGGGGGAAGAATCTCCTTTGATAGCTTCCAAATTTTATATATTCAGGAGTATATGAGCCTTTTTCAGTTGACTATTTATTTATTTCGGTCTTTGTCATTTGAGGTTCCTTCTTGTTTCTATTTACTTCATTGCAGGCTTCTACTTCTATAGGAACCTTCTGGGCTGCTTCATTGTCCTTAACAGCTTTTACAAAAATGATATTTCTGTAATCTTCTTCCTTGGACTTACTTGTTTCTCATTTGTAGCCTATCCCAGTATTTATCAAGGGAGATCTTTGAGCATTTAGAATTTTATTCAAAAGTTCAGAGCTTGTCACTTGAGAAGAGTTCATTAACAATTTCCTTTGGGATTTTTCTAAGTTCCTTCTTAAGCATACTACTTCTTCTTCCAATTTCTCTTGCTTCTGAATTTTATCCTCAATTTTCTTAATTAGAGTGTCTTCTACCTTCTTGGCTTCTTCAAGCTCTACTTTCAACTGAATTAGGTGTTCTAAATTTTTTTCTTCTCTTACATATTGAGGAGAATGTCTTTCTATTTTCTGCACTTTAGTTTAAGTCTGTCTATTTCCTCTAGGGCACTTCTTAGCTCCCCCTCAAGATCAACTTCACCTTCTTCCTCATCTTCTAGAAGGAATCCTTCAAGCTCTTCCTTGGCCATCAATACAAATTTAGAGGTTCCCTCTTCATTGGAGGTTTCATCTGAGCTTTCAGATGCACTATTGTCTTGTTGAGCATAAAATGATTTTCTCCTGTATCTATTCCCTTTCTGCCAGTTCTTTGATATGTTTTTCTTTGTCTCTTGAGTCTAATTCTTTGTCTTCTTATGAGGACACTTAGATGCGTAGTGTCCAACTCTTCCACAGTTAAAGAATTTAAATGGAAGTTTACCTTTATATTTGCTTGATCCTCTATCCAATTTTATGACAAATCTGGCCTCTTCTTCATCAAAGAAAGAGCATATATATTCTTTTTCTTCTTTTTTATTTTTTGTCTTAAAGGTTGCCTCCCTCACATTTGACTTCCTCTGTGGCAGTCTCATCTCATAGGCTGTTAGGTTTCCAAGTAATTGGTTCATGGTCAGAGTTTCCGAATCAACTGTTTCTTCTATGGCAGAAACCTTGGGGTTAAAGCTGGATGGTAAAGATCTTAGAATCTTTTGAACAATTACACATTCCTTTATGGTTTCTCCTAGAGCTTTCATGTTATTCACAATTTCTGCAACCCTCAAGAAGAAGTTGGCAATGTCTTCATCATCATTCATTTTTATATTTTCAAACTGAGCTCTATAGACTTGTAGTTTAGCTATCTTCACCTTTTTGTCTCCCTCATGGATGCTTTCTAATGTATCCCATATTTCTTTGGCAATCTTGTTGTGCATTAATTTGATAAATTCTACCTCACACAGTCCACTTAAGAGAGCATTCATGGCTTTTGCATTAGCTTCAAAATCTAGTTTGGCATATTTCTCTGAGTCGGACTCCTTTGGGGCATATCCCAATTCCACAGCAGCCCAAACTTCTATTCCTAGAGACATTATGTACGTCCTCATTCTTATTTTCCAGAAGGCATAATTTGTATCGGTGAACAAAGGGGCTTTATTTGTTGAGCATCCTTCTAAACTAGCCATCCTGGGGGCTTACGATCTCCTTCCAATTGTTAAACTGATATAGAAGGAACATGCTCTAATACCAATTATTGAACCCTTGGTTAAACTGAGAGGGAGGGTGAATCAGTTTAATGCAGTCATGTTCTTATTAAAATTTCTTTTATACTCATTCTCATCCTCATTTTGTGATCAACTTAATATACAATGGAACAACAATCTTAATAAGTGAGCAGCAGGTATTAAGAAGAATAAATACAAAGTATCAACACATAATAATCATGCATATAGACAACAGATATAAGTGGAAACCCATAAGGGAGAAAACCACATCTTATTATTGTTGTGATGCAAAGGCAAGCTCCAACTCCCTCTCACCGCTAATTTTCTGTAGGCTCCTAACTACAGGAGGCTACAACCTCAATTATGCAAGTTACAACTTGCAAGGAAGCTCCAACTCCCATTTATTTTCTGCAGGCTGCAACCTACAAGAGGCTCCTACCTTAGACAGCTACAACTGACATCTATCAAGCTACAACTTGATATGGAAGCACCCACTTCCTCACTCTTTCAAAAAAAACATATGTTGATTTACTTGGATATCAGCTCTATTTTGTTCCTTCTTCACTGCTGTCCACCAGCCTTCATATCTGCCTTATATCATCTCTAAACCTTCACAGCTTCTCTATCTGCTCCTCCTTCTTCTTACCCTCTCTACCTCATTTCTCCAATCTCTCTTTTTTTTTTATGCATATCTGTGTGATATCATTTATAGATTTCACCTCATGACTGTTTGTATTCTACAGGGAATTCGAAGTGAATATGTATGACCCTTTTCCTTCCACCTTCTCGTTTTCTTGCCTGGCACTTCAGAAAAATATAACAATATGTATACATTTCAATATTACAGTGTGGTATTTCTTTTCCTACGGAGACTTTCCTTTGCATCACAAACAATATAAAATTAATTAAAACATTTACATTTACATTTGCAATAGATATATCTCATTCAACCCTTTCAGTTCTTGGCTCACTGTATGTTTGTCTTTTCTACTGCTATAGTGTAATAGTTCTGCATACTCTCCTACTTTCTATGCATGTAGAATGCATTTCCCAAATTATGTTCTAAATTTGGAAGCTTTATCAATGCGGAAGCTTTCTTCAACCTTCATGGTTCCAACCATAGCCAAAATCTACTTTATAGACTTACCATATGAAATGATCTTGTTAAACCCTTTGAAACTTATCACGTTTAACTATTGGAAATGAATAATTGAAGCCTTTTAACCAATGTTAAAAACTTCGGGATTAAGGTCGGAGCTCAACACTTTGATAAAACTTTTTTAAATAACCCTTTCGGAGACAGTATTAAAACTTTAGGGAATGTTATATAATTATGCTTTAAGAAAAGTTTAAACCCTCTCTTGGCGATATAATAATAGACCTTTTTAACACAGTAATTAACATTTCGGGCCCACTTATCATTTTATTTCATTCGTTCAAAGTTAGATCTTGGTTAAAACATAAACCATCGCACATTAATGTTGGTTCCACAGCATATTCGACCAACCCATCCATCCATTTCATCGGACGGCTGATAGCTTATTGCATTCCATAGACGATAATCCGACGGTCATCGCATTCTGTTGCACTCTCACCAACTTTAACTTTGATTAACCCATGTGATTTTGGTTCACAAATTACCATATAACTGAACCTCATAACATATATTAAACACCGAACTTCAAATAATAACCTCAGGCCCACAGGGTGTCGTACCATAGTCCAACCCACCCCATGAGTTCATCAAACGAATATTTCAACTTTGTAATATTACTCAATATACATTCCTCGACCAACACATACATCAATGTATGTATAACATTCGACCATATAATAATACCAAATGTTATCAAAACTTTAGAACAAAGTGCTTTAAACTTGAAGTATGAACTTCAGTTTTCATCACATGTATTAACATATATTCTTTACAAATTTCGACCTTGCTTTAATCACTAGCATAAATTAATATGCACCTTCGGGCCCACACATTAGCAACTGCTTACCAATGAATTAAATGATGTCCATACCTCATTTAACTCCCGTGCAGCTTTCAAGTGCGAACACCCTTGGATCTTCTGCCCTCAAGATCGGACGGAAATCGCATTTTTTAAGGATAGAACTTTAACTCAAAAAAAAGTGCCAAATTCGTGGTAGTTGAATACCACTCCAGGCTACGTGTCGAACGTTGGAATGTATCGCATTTTTTTTTCTGATTCTGCTTACCCTTTAGAAATTATGTGAAAACCACAGTTGGTTTTAAAAAACCGCTTTCACAGTTCCCTTTTATTTCATGGTTCCATTCTCCGATGAAATTCAATTGCTTTCTAATTATGTCAGTTTATTTTCTCCCTTCTGGTTCAATTCAACTTCCATCAACGGCTCGTAGTCCCATTGCTTCGGTTCCCTGTGTGCGTGGTTCCAACTCACATACATTCACCATTCCATTCAATTATTGGGCGGAAACCCTTTCGTTGTTCCTTTCATTCGTTGAGTCACAATTTTATGCCACATTGAGACATGGTTCCACTTCATTCATGGATCCACATTCTATCAACGCACAATTCCATTCACTTTCACAGTGGTGTTGTTCCACAGTTTCGCCTTCGCTTTGTTGTTTTCGCTCTAATTCCAAGTTTTAACAACTCCAGGATTCAACAGATATTTGAACCCTCTCCACGTACATTCCTCATTTCGACGGTTTCATTGGATTGCCCCTTCTTATTTGAATGTTGTGCCTTCAAATTTACATGCCAAATATTTTCTTCAAAACAATATGCCAATTAAACCCTTAACTGTAATTTCGATTTCAGATGGTTAAACTACAGAGTCGGTTATAGAATGGATTTTGTTCTATGGTTTTCACAACAGAATTCGGTGAATCCTCAACCCAATTCAACATCGACCCTTCAATGATATATGGGACCATCGCATAAATTCTTACTACAGAGTTCCTTCTTTTGCACGATGGATCTCATCTATCTATTGCGAATTTAAACACACAAGACTCCAATTCACATACAATTTCTTATTGAAATCAAACCTCATTCACACATAATTTAAGTCAACAATATCCATATAATGCTGAAACAAATCCTTTTATATACACAATTGAATTTACTTACAAAACCTCTTGTTTGACCAAATCTTCAATTCGATGGCCCCTCTACCTCACTACTCTGCACAACCCCTCTTGAATAACCCTTCTACTTCAATTCACTACCTTTGCTTCCTTTGCTCCTTGTATGTCTCCTTTGTCTTATTGTTGGTTCTTCTTTGTTCTTTTGCCTTAGTGATAGTTCAGGTGTTGCTCCTTTCTTCTCCTTTGCTATCAATGACAATATTTCGAACACCCTCTTATATAGCACAGTTTATGTGGCAGTTGCATATTCAGTTGTTGCAACTTGAAGGAGGAGAAAGAGAAGGCAAGATCTCAAGCTCCTAGCTTGTATATCTAAAGGAGGGATCAGCCCTCAAAGCATAGATCTGTTTATATATCATATTGCATCCATATTTAGATCAGATCAAGCTTCAGATCTGTAAACCCAACAGTCAAAGGATCAAACCCTAGGAGGGTGATTTTCCAAAGTTGTAGATCTGGAAAATCCTTTTTGGGTTATCTTGGGTCTCCATCACATTGGCCAGATCTTGAATCTTGGCATCATCAGAGCCCCTGAGCTCCCTAGATCTGCATTTCCTTTTGTAGCAGTTCATGTATATCTTCAGCAGAAGGGACAGCACAATATTGCTTCCTGTAAGCTCGCGAGTTATGTGGTTCTAGTTATAGCATCATTCTAAGCCATCTCTTTGGCTAGATCTACTAATTTTATGTACATTGTGTAACTGAATCATCTCCATATAATAAAATGGCTCAGCTTCTCTGTATATTCTGATGTTGTCTTTAGATTTATTGTTTACTTAGTTTCAGTTCTTATATTGTGTTTAATTATTACTGCATTCTCCCTTTTGGGATATTACATTGAACTGCCAAAATTTTGGTGTTTGTAAATAGATATAATAAAAATTGATTCCACATGCCAGTTTTGTAGACATTTGGTGTTCACTTGGAAATTTGAGGTTTCTTAGTTTACATGCATGCTTGATATTTTTATTATGATAATGATGGATGTGACAATGCAATTCTTTGTTATACAAATATTCCACTAAATAATAAATATAAAAATTAATTAACAAGTATTATGTTGTGAGATCTAGACCGAGTGAAGCAACTCCCTTCTAGTATTAGTTGGTTGTGAAACACATAGGCATTTCATGCTCAGGGGTCCCAACGCACCAAAAGTTCTTTATAAATTTTCAGAGCCCCTAGGGACGTATCAAGTGTTAATAGAGAAAACCAACAGTATGGAGATGTGCATGAAATAATGTACGTCGAATTTTTGTGATTCTTGTTCACGTGATTATTCTTCTATGAGGATTGGTGTCATGGGGAAGGAACATGATAGTTGGAGGCATAGGTTGTGCCTCTTGAACATTGTGATCAACATGAGGATAGTACTAGTGGTTATTGATATATATGTGTCACACAACTTCATGAAAGAAATATTGGCAGAGCAACTTGGATTTCAAGTATCCGCAAGCAGGATATAAGTAGTGAGGGAAGTGAATTCTAAGGAGAAAGAAATGAATGGATGGGCAGAAATAGTGTCAATTCAAATTTATGGATTGAAGGGTTTGTTGGACTTCATAGTGATGACCATGGATGACTTTTATGTGATATTTGGATAGGATTTCTTGAGAAGGAAAAAGGTGATCTAGATATCGTGGATGGATTAAATTATTGTCTTAGGTAATGATAGCATGTGTGTAGTTCACAAAACCACATGCAAGACAAAAAGAGGAGGTGTGTGTATTTTATCTGCCCTGAGTATAAAAAGAGTATCATGAAGGTTGGATGCTCATTTGTATGACATAGTGATCAAGGAACTAGGAGATTATGGGATGGGGACACCTATTCCACTAAAAATTTATGATTTGTTGGCCAAATGAGTTTCCCGAAGTAATCCCACATAGACGAGCAGTTGATCATTGCATTGAGTTTGTTCTTGTTGCTCCACCACTAACATGAGCTCCTTACAGGTTTTCAGGTCTAGAGTTAGATGATTTTAGGAATCACTTGACAAAATTCATTGATGCATGTTTCATTTGTCCTTCTCCCTCTCATTATGGTTATCTAATATTATTTGAAAATAATAATGATAGCAATGAGTTACGGATGTGTTTGTACTATTATGCATTGAAAAAATAGATGGTGAAGAATAGATACCCATTCCACTCGCATTATATTTCTCTCACAAGTGTGCCAAGGAAAAAGTGTTCATGAAGCTTGATTTGAGACTGAACTATTATAAGGTTTGGATAGTAGAGGTGATAAAGAAACATGAGATTGGATGTGGAAAATTATTTCCATACTTGTATTGTTTGCTAATAACATGTTGGAATGGGGTCCCCTAGCTGCGTTTTGATATAAATTTTATAATAATAAGTCTAGCGTAGGGGCTTTGGGGCAGGTCAAAGCCCCCAATTTATTATAATGGGTCAAAGGGTAGACCAAGAGTCCGCAAACCGTGGTTTTCAGACCATAGGATAGTGCAGGCTAAGAAGCTATAAATAGATCGATAGATTTAGTCTAGGGAAAAGCTAAGGGTGATTTATGCTGGGTGTGAACTGTTGAGATCTACGTTGGGTTGTATTAGGGTAAGGAATCATGTTGGTTGTGTGTGCAGAGACCCTCATCCTACTATGTGTGGACCTCGATGGCTGCGTGCGTGGGTTGGGAATTGAGTCTGTAAGTGGAATTTGAATTTTAATGAATAAGAAGATTGTCTAATAGTAGCAAAAGTATCTTTGGATCTGAACATTGGCTGCGTGTTGTTTTATTTATGTGATTATGTATGTTGATGAGTATTGATGCGCACATGGATGTGATGCCATAAGAAAGGGGTAATTGCATAGATTTGGTTATTAATAGTTGTTTACTTATGTTTACATGCTATATGTGGGTTTATGAGCTTCCCATTCTGCAGTTATCCTATTAAAGGTTCTACGATAGGAATCCTTCTGCGCAAGCCTGATAGATCTTAAAGGGGCTGCCTCAAATACTTCTCTCTCTCTCTCAAGGTGTGGAAACCTGGTTCTAGCACCCTCCCATACTACTTCGGGTGAGACCTTGGCCTGCACAAGCAGGTCATTGTTGAAAGGGCCAATAATATAGGGGTTTTTTGGAAAACCTCAAATCCAAACCTGAGTCAGGACCCCCCAAGCCAAAAAATGGTTATGTTGTCGGGACCGGGAGCATTTTGAGATAAATATTGGGTAATTCCACGAGTTCATTGGCGACTGGTGAAACCTGAGCTTGAAGGTTGGTTCAAAAAACAAATTTAGGAATTTTCCCTAAAAGAGAATCGAAGTACAAGGTTGACTTCTGAAGAGTGGAAGAACAAGTATATATTTACAGAGGTATATGAAATCTTCTCTATAACCTTCACACACGAACTACAGGAGTGGCTAGAAAGGTTAGCAGAGTTATAGACCTATTGGAAAGACCATCAGGTTACGTAGTGGACTCCTAAATTAATCCAATAGTTGGAGAAGGCTGATAACAAGATCATCCAGACTGTAGATCACTAGGTGGATAGTGTTTTAGGAGGATTTCTAATGGAATTCGCAGTTGATCAATTTGTGTCTTACTCTGAAGCTGAGCAGAGGTTCTTCAAAGGATTCTGAGGTAAGTTCTTGCAAAAATTGTTGCTGCTAATTAAGATGTTATTGTGTGAAAAGGGTATTATGTGAAATCACATTGAGTTAATGACCTTTGATCATAGCAGAAGTACGACACGAAGTGCTAAATACTATAGATTCAATTGAGAAGGGGACATAGCAGTATATAGTCCCTTAAGAGATCCACCTACACACACAGAAACTAGTCCCCTAGTTACACCACCGTCAAATCCACGTAAGGAAAAGAATTATCCTACCCCACCACCAATGCTTGACGATGATATGGCCATGCACATGAAGCTACCCACCTTTAAGTGCATGGTGGATGAGGACATGGACCGATTTTGGTTCGTGGCAGAATCAATATGGACTGCGCAGAATGTGGTTAGTGATGTTGTAAAAAGAGCGCAGTTGTCCTTAGCCTTTGAAGGGAGGGCCTTCGATTAGTTCATGGGATACATTGGTTAGCATGCAGATCCATCAATACCAGAAATTAAGGATGCCTTTAAATAGCAGTTTCGGAAGCCTAAGTCTTACGCTCATCTTGTGATTGACTTGAAAGATTTTAAACAAGAACCTACAGAGTCTGCATGGGAGGCTGATCAGCAATTAAATAAATTCATCAGGGATGGATAATTTAAGTATGAGAATAGAAAACACAAGGATTGGTTCATTTCCATGCTATTACCACACTTGTGTGGGCCTATGGGTCAGCAGATGATTGACACGCAAGAAAAAGCCCTGGAAATTTCCATGAAGCTGAAAGCCGCACCAAGAGACGATGCCCAATTTGGGGTGCAGTGGATCCAGGACCAGCTAGAGGCAATGCACCTATAAATCTAGAATTTATTAAAAGAGCGAGGAAAAGAAGCTAGCGTAGACATTTGGTGCATACGGTGCAGGGTGTCAGGCCACACCAAGGATCAGTGCCCTCTGTTGTTTGACTACATGCAAGCTAGGGGGCCTAACCCATTATGCCCCAAAGATGTCATTGGACTAAGTACCCCCATGTTATGGTGCACTAACCATCGAGTAGCCGGATTGCATGATAAAAACCACTGCCCCCGACTTGGTTCTTATGTCCCAGAATTGAAGCAACAGTGGTGCAGATTATGCTCATCTGCAGGACATGATGAGAAAAATTCCAGACATATGATTTAATGATAGATAGAGGAAACCTGTATAGGGTGCAAGTTGACTCGTCATCACCATTATCTCCCTCTCGACGAGGAGGCTCCCCTGCAAGAGGCCGAGGGGTGGAGAGGTGGAAGCGCAGGTCGGGGGAGGGGACAACTGACCTGCTATAATTGTGGGGAGGTGGGACACTTCGCAAGGGACTGCCTGAACCCTGCATAACAATACTGTAGATATTGCAGGCAACTATATCATGTGATTGAAGACTATCCTGTGTTGATAGCAATGATGCAGGAAAAAAATCAAACACCAATGCATAATGTACAAATGGTTAAGGAAGAACCGCGCAACGAGGGACCCAGTATTAACATAATTATGCACAGTGGCATGGCCATGGAAGGGGCTGAGGAAAAAGCTACCACTCAACCACTTAACAGAAAATCCGCTAACAAAAAGGAGGGCTTGGACTTACAGAAGGAGAAAGAAACCTTCCTTGAAGCTAGAAAAGAATTTTCCAAAACCGAGGCGGCAACCTCAAAGGCCCCCAATGGATCTAAAATCAGACGAAGAAGTTAAGTCATTCTTGTAGGCATGTATGAAGTTACTACGGAACCAGAAGGTAGTAGAGATCCTTCGAGCATTGATAGATAGTTGCGTAGAAAAGGTTGACCCTCCAACAGAAGTTAAATATGTCCACAAACTTTATAAGCATAAGAAAATAATTGGTCGGGAAAAGCGGCTAACTGCACAGTTTGATGATTATGAAATGGATCAGGTCATCCTTGATTTAGGATTCGATGCAAATTCCCTACCTAAACAGACTTGGTAGAGGATGGGAGAACCCAATATGGAGTGGTCTAATATACAGCTACGCATGGCTAACCAATAGAAGATCATGCCATTAGGATGGCTATCAAATATTATGGTAGATATCACGGGAGTTAGGTCATATGTAGATTTTGAGGTGATTCAAATTGTAGAGGATGCGGACCCTTACCCTGCACTTCTAGGACCATATTGGGCCATAGACATGGGAGGTATTATCAACTTGAAAATACGAAGCATGGTTTTTGAGAATGAGGGTATGCGATAATAGTCCCTCTAGATCCGGCAGAGGGTGAGCGATATATAGAACCAGTGCACGAAGAGGACGACGTTGATCATATTTACAAGCTGACTGCCCGGAATGAGGATTGGATTAGCCCTATGGCTAATGGCATGCTCTGTTTGGATAAGGAGAGTGAATGTCTCTCTGACTCTGACGGTGACATAGAAAATTGGCAGAACTGGTTGCATGATGTATCTGCGCTGCGTTGCCTTAAGATCACAAAGAGCTTCTGGTGTATCTCCTCAGAGGTAAGAGAGCTGCCCTATTTTGATGATTCTGGTAATGTTAAGGATTTTTTTAGAGAATTCGAAGCAGGCATTCCCAAAGAACAAAGAATGTGGGCGCTTAGCTTAGCTATGCGCATGACCCCTGCGCGATGGTGGGAAACTCATAAGGGGAATTTTCAGGATTGGGAGGAATGTTGCAGAATGATGATTCTATGGTTCGAACCACCAGTCAACCTCCCCATGGAAATTTTCCCTGGCCACGGAGACCCACGCACGCACTTTTTTGTATGGATGGAAGTATGGAGTGAAAGGACTTGGGATGAATGGGTCCACATGTTTATCCACGCTTTGGGACCAATCCCCACCACATGGTATTTGGACATAGAGCTACATCAGTGCTCTCGCCACTGGGACACCATGAGAGAATATTTTTTGGGGACATTTGAGTTGATAGGCAGAACAGAGAAATTAGACGAAGCTCTGCAAGACATAGATGCTCTAGTATTTGATGAATCACTCCCTCACACAGAGTATGGGGAACCAGCTTCGGATGCATAGATGCAGGATATTTCCAAATACCAGAACCTATCAATGGAGGTGTTGGAACGGGGTCTCCTAACAAGCTGCGAAACTGGTCCATTTTGATATTTGTGATATATTTTAGATAGATTTAATCTAGCAGAAGAGTTTTGGGGTGGGTCAAAGCCCCAGAAGCGTTTTAAAGGGTAAAAGGGTAAACTAGGGGTCCGAAAACCATGGGTTGCGGACCATAGGAAAGTTTAGGATAGATTGTTATAAATAGAGGAGAATTTTGTATTGTAAAGAACAAGAATGATGAGATATTGATGTGAATTGTGGTTTAAGCGATCTGTTTGGGTTTTGGGGAACGGACTCTTGCTGGCTATGTGCACGGAGATCCTAGTCCAGCTGTGTGCGGACCCTACTACTGTGTGTGTAGGTTAGGAAGGGAATTGTAAGGGATAAATTGATGCATGAATGAATGAATGAGAAGGATTGATGGAATACTGAATCTGTGAGTAATATGTGTTTGAATTATTGGTAATTACTGTGCTGTGTATTTCTGTGTTAAGCTGCGAAGTGTTGTGTAAGTTTGTTTCTATACTTCGATCTGTTTTGTTTATACATTGTTGAATTACTGTTATAACCGTGAATATAATCATAGATATAGTGCACATGGATACGAATAGAAACCCTTTTGACTGTCTGCAGCATTAAGCGATCTGAGTATCGCAGGACCAAACGCAGCTCTGCTTTCCTTACCTATCCTTTCTCAGGGTGCAGAAACCTGGTTCCAGCACCCACCCATACTACTTCGGGTGAGACTTTGACCTTCGAAAGTAGGTCACTACCAAAAGGGCCAGTGGTATAGGGTTTTTTTGGCAAACCTTGCACACCAAACCTGGGTGAGGACCCCTCAAGCCAAAAAACGGTTCCGTTGTCGGGACCGGTCTGAGGAAGTGATCTGGTACTAACAAGAAGATACTGAAGATATGACGCGAAAGTAAATAAGCGCTACTTTGTACAATGTGGAGCGGTAGGTCCATAGCCCTAGAAGAGAGTTGTGGCACAAGGGTCGTCAGATCCGCAGGAGGGAAAGCTCTCAGCCAGAGCCTTGTTAGCAGAAGACATGGCAGTGCACTTGAAATTACCTACCTTTAAAGGTGCGGCCAATGAAGACATGGATCGGTTCTAGTTTGTGGTCGATTCGGTATGGAAAGCACAGGGGGTGGTGAGCGATACTGTGAAAAAAAGCACAGTTGTCCTTGGCCTTTGAAGACAGAGCGTTGGATTTGTATATGTGGTACATATCTCAAAACGGGAGCGCATCCCTTCAAAATATTAAGGATTCCCTAAAACAACAATTTTGAAAGCCAAAGTCATACTCTTAGTTGGTAGCCGAAGTAAAAGACTTCAAGCAAGGTGCGGCCGAGTCGGTATGGGAGGCCAATCAGCGATTGAATAAATGAATTAGGGAGGGAGGGTTCAAGTATGACCGCAAAAAACACACAGAATGGTTCATCACCATGTTGCTACCTCACTTATGTATACCAATGGGCCAACAGACCTTTGAGTCACAAGAAAAATCCTTGGAGGCTTCCATGAAGCTCAAAGCCGCACCCAAGGACGACACGTTGGGGGGAGTACAGCAGATTCAAGAGCAGCTCGGAGCCATGCACTTGGAAATATAGAGCTTGCGAGTAGAATGAGAAAATAAAGATCTCTGGTGCCTACGATGTCGGGTATCTGGCCATACCCAGGACTAGTGTCCCCTATTGGCGAATCACCTAAAGGCAGGGGGACCTAGTCTGTTGTGCCCCAGGACCAGCGGATCTACGCTCTGGTGCGATGATTGCCGCGTAGCAGGATTACAAAATATGGCTTAGTGCCCCCGACTAAGTATGGGCGATCTGAAGCAACAGTAGTGTAGATTCTACCGGTCAGTAGGGCACGATGAGCACAATTATCGCACATATGAACTATTGGTAGATTAGGGAAACCTCTATAGGGTACAGTCAGATCCTGCTTCGCCGAGATCCCCCGCAATTTTTGGTGGCTCCCTGGCAAGGGGTAGGGGAGGTCGTGGAGGAAGCGCAAGACGGTGTTAGGAGCAGTTGATCTATTATAACTGCGGAGAGATAGGGCACTTTGCAAGGGACTGCCAAAATACGACTAGGCAGTCCTGCAAATATTGTCGGCAACTGGACCATGAGATTGAAGATTGTCCGATATTGTTAGCAAAAATGCAGGAGAAACATCCCACCCCTACGCAGAATGTACAAAGGGTTAATACTAAGTTGCATAATGAGATAGTCACCCAAGGAGCAAGGGAAGAAGTGCACCTCACGGAACAGGCACCACAGGCAGACCCTGCGCAGAAACGGGAAGAGGTTGAGCCCATTCTACAGGCATGCTTGAAATTGCTACGTAACCAGCCGGCTATAGAAACTCTTCAAGAAATACTGAGAAACTACGTAGTTTGTCCCGACACCAGTCATGAGACTAGAGGTGTCCACTGGCTATATGGCTACAGGAAACGCACCGAAAAGAAAATGAGGTTGACTACGCAGAGATGGACCAAGTTATTCTCGATTTGGGGTCAGATGTGAACGTACTACCAAAACAGAACGAATGGGCGAACCTAAACTAGAATGGTCTACGATCTAGATACGCATGGAAAACCAACAGAAGATCATCCCACTAGGATGGTTGCCAAAAGTTATGGTAGATATCGCCGAAGTAAGAGTCCGAGCAGACTTTGAGGTCATCGAAATCATGGAAGATACGGATCCATATCCTACACTACTCAGGCTATACTGGGATATGGACATGAGAGGTGTCATCAATCTCAAAAAGCACGGCATGGTGTTTGAAAACAACGGTACTCGAGTGATAGTACCACTAGATCTAGCAGAAGGAGCATTGTATACCAAACCAGCCTATGAACAGGAGGAACTAGACCACATCTATAGATTGACTACACAGGATGAAGACAGGAGTAAACCCACCACAGACAAGATATTTTGGAGAGATATTGAATGTTGCTCTGATGTTGATGAGGACCTGGAAAATTGGCAAAACCGATTATATGAAGTTTCGGCAGTGAGTCGGCCCTGGGTTGCCAGAGCCCTATATTGCATTTCCTCTGAGGTAAGAGATCTACCCCACTTTGATGAAGCTAGTAGTGTCCAGGAATTCCTAAGAACACTAGAAGCTAGAGTACCAAGGCAACGACGGCTCTGGGCCCTTAATCTAGCTATGCATGGGACACCCGCGCGCTGGTGGGATACACACAAGGAAACCTTTTCGGACTGGGAAACATGTCGAGAAAGGATGCTTCTACGGTTCACCCCTCCCGCTGACATACGCATCAGGATGTTCATCGGACCTGGGGACCCCCGCGCACACCTGCGTATCTGGATAACCAAGTGGGCTGACTGAACTACAGAGGAATGGGTCCATCTATTTTTTCACGCCTTAGGTTCTATCCCGGCCGCTTGGTACTTGGATGCGAAATTGCACTAGCGCACTCGCCACTAGGAAGTGCTAAAGAAGGACTTTGCTGGAACATTTGGATTGATTGGGGGGACAGAGACAGTCGATGAAGCTCTGCAGGACATTGATGCATTTGTCTTAAAGAAGTCTCCCCACCACGCTGCCCCAAGGGTCCTGACATGGGAAGCACAGATGCAAGACATAGCTAATTGTCGAAGCTTGGCAATTGACGAGGAGGAAGATAAACCTCGGAACATTTCCGTCCCAGAATCGGAAGGGGAACATGTTTTCGTAGGGCCGTTGCTGCAAAATATTGACATAACATAGCCTCTTAAGCTGTGTGACATTAACATTGGGACGAAGGAACACCCTAAGCTGGCTAAGATTGGGGACTATTGGGATGAAGGGACTATAAGAAAAATCGTAGAATTACTCATTGAGTATCAAGACCTATTTCTGACAAAGTTCTTTGAGCTCAAGGGCATCACCGGGTACCTCGGTATTATGCACATCAATCTGAAACCAGAGGTGCGCCCCATCAAGCAACGACCTTACCGACTGAATCCTAAATACAAGCAAAATGTTAGGGAAGAGCTAGATAAAATTCTTGTTGCAGGTATCATTGAACTAGTTGAGCAATCGGATTGGGTAAGCCTAATGGTCATCCAGGAAAAGAAGACCAAAGGGGAGATATGCATCTACGTAGATCTGCACAAGTTAAACGATATCTACGTCCATGACCCCTTTCCTACACCCTTCTCCGATGAAATCCTTGATAGCGTGGGCGGACAGGAGGCCTATTCCTTCACCGATGGGTTCTCAGGGTACCATCAGATCCGAATTTCACCTGAAGATCGCAGTAAGACTACCTTCGCAACTGAATGGGGGTCCTTCCAGTATACGTTCATGCCCTTTGGTCTCAAAAACACACCTGTTATTTTCTCAAGGGTCGTAGTTGCTGTATTCAAGGAATTTATTCATAAGTTTCTGGAGGTTTATTTCGATGAATGGACGGTTTTTGGCTTAGTAAAGGAACATGTCTCTAATTTGCGACTAATGTTGGATGCGTGCCAGAAGCACCAGATTTCCTTGAATATTAAGAAATGAATCTTCTGTGTGCCATTTGGAATCCTTCTCAAACACATAGTCTGTCGTTAGGGATTGATGGTTTATCCTGCAAAGGTAGCCGTAATTATCAACCTGGCAGTACCAACAACGGAGAAACAACTGCGTTCCATTCTCAGGCACACTGGCTATTACAAAAAATTCATTCAGGGGTATGCTCTAATTACAGAACCTATGGAAAAACTACTAAAAAAATACGTTTCTTTCTTTTGGGATGATGAATGTCAGAAGGGCTTTGAACTACTCAAGGAGAAGATGATCTCTGCCCCCATACTCATATTTATGGATTGGTCAAAAGAATTTCACGTACATGTGGATGCGTCAGGGATCGCCTTGGAGCTGTTCTCACTCAGCTTGGAGAGGGCGATATCGATCACCCGGTTGCCTTTGCGAGTCAGAAACTCTCAGGAGCAGAACGGAACTACTCCACCACTAAGCATGAAGGATTGGCTATGGTCTATGCGCTGCAAAAATATCGGTATTATCTGTTGGGTGGACACTTTAAAATGTTCATTGATCGTTCGGCTTTAAAATACCTGGTCAACAAGCCTGTGTTGGGGGGGAAGATCTTTCGCTGGATATTGCTCTTTCAAGAATATGATTTTGAGATCATCGTCAAGCTCGGAAGGTTGAATGCGGGCCCAGACCATCTATCTCGCATTGAAATAGGGGAAGAACCTACTAATTTGGAAGAAGGATTGCTACACGCGCAGTTATTTTCCATTAAGGTAGTTGATGCATACTTTGCTGATATCATTGAGTTCCTCACTACAGGCATGGCCCTGGCTAGGTATTCGGTACAGCAGAAGAAGGAATTGGTTACTCGTGCAGTGGACTTTACTCTCATCGCCGATCAGTTATACAAGCTAGGCGCAGATGAAATACTACGTAGATATGTCCTAGACCATGAGTGACCTATCGTTTTAGCAGAAGCACACGAGGGTGTCACAGGAGGCCACTATGCAGGACGCGCAACAGCACAAAAGATTTTTAGGGCTGGGTTATGGTGGCCTACCTTGCATCAAGATTCTTACACCTACTGTAGGTCATGTGATACTTGCCAGCGCACAAGACGACCTTCGCACTGGGATGAGATGCCCTTACAACCTCAAGTAGCTTTGCAGGCTTTTGACAAATGGGCCATTGATATTATAGGGCCCATTAACACGCCAGGAAAGAAAACAGGTGCACGCTACATTATCACCGCCACTGACTACATCACTCGATGGGCTAAGGCGTAAGCAGTCAAGGATTGTACTTCAGATACTGCTGCGCACTTCATTTTCGAAAACATTCTGACCAAGTTTGGCTGCCCCAAGATCCTAATGAGCGACAGAGGTACACACTTTGTCAACCAGATGATTCAAACCCTGAATGAGGAATTCAGGATCCACCATGCTAAGAGTACGCCATACCACCCTCAGGCAAACGGGGCGGTTTAAGCTTTTAACAAGATTTTGGAACAAGCATTAACTAAGGTTTGCAATGCCGATCATAGTGACTAGGATGTTCGCATTCCCTCCGTTCTATGGGCCTACCGAACGACCTGCAAGAAGCTAACAGGAAGAACCCCCTTCCAGATGGTCTATGGCAAAGAGGCCATTATGCCCATTGAATACATTGTTCCTATCCTACATATCGCAGCATTTACAAATATGGTGGACCCCGATATCATGGAGGAACTCTTGCGCAACTTGTGGCTCTCGAAGAAGATCGGTTTATTGCTAATTTTCATCAACAGGTTCAAAAGGCTCAGGAAAAAGCCTAGCATGATCGACATATCCACCATAAGACATTCATCGCGAGTTACCTTGTCCTTTTGTATGATAGCCAATTTGTGAAACATCCTGGAAAATTCCGCCAGCACTGGCTTGGCCCCTACACAGTTCAGGAAATCACGAATGGTGGAGTCATCCAGCTAGCTACCCTACGCGGCGATATCTTACCAGGATTTTTCAATGGTAGTCACCTTAAGCCGTACCAGGTTCAATGACTATATGGCAGTTGCAGTGACTAGGGACGAGTCACAAGATTGTGTTGGGGGACTGTTGGAACGGGGTCTCCTAACAAGCTATGAAACTGGTCCATGTTGATAGTTGTGATATATTTTAGATATATTTAATCTAGCAGAGGGGTTTTGGGGTGGGTCAAAGCTCCGAAAGCACTGTAAAGGGTAAAAGGGTAAAATAGGGGTCCGAAATCCATGGGTTGCGGACCATAGGAAAGTTTAGGATAGATTGTTATAAATAGAGGAGAATTTTGTATTGTAAAAAACAAGAATGATGAGATATTGATGTGAATTGTGGTTTAAGAGATCTGTTTGGGTTTTGGGGAACGGAATCCTGTTGGTTGTGTGCGCGAAGATCCTGGTCCAGCTGTGTGCGGACCCTGCTACTGTATGTGCAAGTTGGGAAGGGAATTGTAAGGGATAAATTGATGCCTGAATGAATGAATGAGAAGGATTGATGGAATACTAAATATGTGAGTAATCTGTGTCTGAATTATTGGTAATTACTGTGTTGTGTATTTTTGTGTTAATCTACGAAGTGTTGTGTAAGTGTGTGTCTATACTTTGATCTGTTTTGTTTATGCGTTGCCGAATTACTGTTATAACAGCAAATACAATCATAGATCTAGTGCACGTGGATGCGAATAGAAACCCTCTTGACTGTGTGTAGCGTTAAGCGATCTGAGTATCGCAGGACCAAACGCAGCTCTACTTTCCTTACCTATCCTTTCTCAGGGTGTGGAAACCTGGTTCCAACACCCACCCATACTACTTCGGGTGAGACTTTGACCTACGAAAGTAGGTCACTGCCGAAAGGGCCAATAGTATAGGGGTTTGTTGGAAAACCTTGCACACCAAACTTGGGTCAGGACCCCTCGAGCCAATAGGAGGAGTGTAATGAGGACCCACGAAATATTACTATCCCTAAATCAGAGGGCGATCGCACAGTTGCTGGACCCCTATTACAAGCAGTCGATGTGACCAAACCTCCCAAATTAAAGGAAGTCAATATTTGAACAGAAGAACAACCCAAGATGGCGAAAATTGGGGATTACTGGGATGATGATACCGTTGGAAAGATCACGAAACTACTCACCGAATATCAGGATCGATTCCCCACAAAGTTTTCAGAACTCAAAGGCATTGTATTAGATCTGGATGTCATGTGAATCACGTTAAAACCAAACGTGTGTCTTGTCAAGTAGCGACCCTACTGATTGAACCCCAAGTATAAGAAAAAAGTCAGAGAAGAGATTGATAAAATGGTAGCCAAAGGTATCATCGAACCGGTAAAATATTTAGATTGGGTAAGCCCCATGGTGGTCCAAGAAAATAAGACTAAAGGTGAAATAAGAATCTGTGTAGACTTGTGCAAGTTGAACGATGCTTGCGTACATGATCCCTTCCCTACACCGTTCTCTGATGAAATTCTAGACAATGTGGGAGGTCAAGAAGCATACTCATTCAATGACGGGTTTTTCAGCTACCATCATATCCGAATAGCACCTGAAGATCACAGCAAAACTACCTTCGCAATGGAACGGGGATTCTTTTAGTACACTGTCATGCCCTTTAGGCTCAAGAATGCCCCTGCCATCATTTCACGGGTGGTAGTAGCAGTGTTCAAGGAATTCATTCATAAGTTTCTGGAAGTATAATTTGATGATTGAATAGTGTTTGGGTTGGTAAAGGAGCATGTGTCAAACCTGCGCATGATGCTGGATGCCTGCAAAAAGCACCAGATTTCACTAAACATTAATAAGTGCATATTTTGTTTCCCTTTTAAGATTTTGTTCGGGCACGTGGTATGTCATCAAGGATTGATGGTAGACCCGACCAAGGTTGTAGTTATCATCAACTTAGCAATCCCCACCACTGAGAAACAGTTGTGCTCCATCCTCGGGCACACTGGCTACTATAGGAAGTGTATTCAAGGGTACACGCTAATCACGGCACCAATGGAGAAGCTGCTAAAGAAGGAAGTATCTTTTTTCTGGGATGAGGAGTGTTAGAAGAGTTTTGAGCTACTAAAGGAAAAGATGGTCACCACACCTATCCTCATATTTCCTGACTAGGTGAAGGTATTTCATGTCCATGTGGATGCATCATGGATCGCACTAGGATCTGTCCTCACGCAGCCCAGGGAAGGGGACATTGACCACCTGGTTGTGTTTTCTAGCAGGAAAATTTCTAGCACAGAACGTAACTACTCGACTACTGAACGTGAAGGATTGGAAATGGTGTATACCCTGCAGAAATACTGGCACTATCTACTGGGAGGACACTTCAAGATGTTCATGGATCATTCAGCTTTGAAATACCTATTCAATAAGCCTGTGTTGGGGGGGAATATTTTTCTATAGTTACTGTTGTTTCAGGAATATGATTTTGAAATAATTGTGAAGCCCGAGAGACTAAACGTTGGACCGGACCACTTGTCCTGAATAGAGAATGGTGAAGAAGGGTTGCCCGATGCATATATTTTTTCTATTCAGGTGGTTGACGAGCACTTTTCAGATATTATCCATTTCTTAACTACGGGGATGGCGCCTGCAGACTACTCGATACAACAATAAAAAAGAATTGGTAACCTGCGTAGCTGATTTTACCATCACAGCAGGCCAATCATACAAGCTAGGAGTTGACAAGGCGCTGTGACTATATGTACTGGAGCATGAAAGACAATCCATTCTAGCAGAATTGCACGGAGGAGTAGCAAGAGGTCAATATGCAGGAAAATCAACTGCACAGAAGGTATTAAGAGTTGGGTTGTGGTGGCCCACACTACATAGCGACTCCCACACATATTGTAAAGCCTGCAATGCATGCCAACAGACAGGCAGACCTTTGCGCAGGGATGATATGCTCTTGAAACCATAGATGGCCCTGCAGGCATTTGATAAATGGGCTATAGACTTTTTCGGACCCATCAACCCCCCAGGTAAGAAGACAGGTGTCCGATACATCATCACTGCAACTGATTATGTAACCAGATGGGCAGAAGCACAAGCTGTGAAGGATTGCACTGCAGATACCACTGTGCACTTTATTTTTAAGCACATTTTAACGAGGTTAGGCTATCTGAATATCTTGATGAGTGATAGAGGTATACATTTCATTAATGAAACTATTCAAGATTTGATTGAAGAATTATGGATCCACGATGCGAAGAGTACCCCATATCACCCTCAGGCAAATGGAACAGTGGAAGCTTTTAATAAAAATTTGGAATAGGCGCTTACCAAGGTCTGTAATGTTGATAGAAGAGATTTGGACGTGTGCATCCCTTCAGTATTCTGGGCCTATCGGACCACGTGCAAGAAATTGATTGGGAAAATGCCTTTTCGAATGGTTTATGGGAAGGAGGCCATTATGACCATGGAGTACATCGTCCCTAGCCTGCGCATTGCGACTTTTACAAACATGGTGGAACTAGAAATCATGGAGGAATGCTTAGTACAGCTAGTTGCCTTGGAAGAGGATTGGTTCATTGCTAACTTTCATCAGCAAGTTCAGAAGGCCCGGGAAAAATCCTGGCATGATAGACATATCCGACAAAAGTCATTTAAGGAAGATGAGCTAGTATTACTTTATGACAGCCAGTTTGTGTGTTGTTAGTCATTAGTATTTTTCATTATCTGTAGATGACTAAAGATTGGTTCTAGATTTCTGAAAACAACATTCCTTGATTTTATAAAATTAAATATTACAGAGAAATGCAACACATAAAATATGCAGAAAATACAAGCACACAAAACACATAAAACTAGAGAGACACAGATATACGTGGTTCACCCAGTTTGGGCTACGTCCACCCCGAACAGCCAGTCCTTCCTTTCTATTTTCCAGCAAAATGAAGATACAAAACCTACAGCAGATCCAATGTAATATCCTTTGTTGTCTCTCACAGCCTCCCTATCTGTTTTCCGCTCAGAGAATACACATACAATACATAGTTGCAATACAATACCCTCATAAAAGCGAGGGGTTGCCTTCTAGGGCAAAAAACCCTAAACTAAACATAACTTCTACCATCATATCATCCGCCTAATGAACGGCCCAGATTGACTAGAAATTACTATACTTTTACAAGGCAATTTTACATCTATTTTTGGCTTCGGGGGCGCTGCCCCCGAAACCCTCGCCGGGGGACCGCTGGCCCCTGGACCCGGCTAGCCCCCCAGACCCCACGGGGGGGACAAGTCCCCCCTGCACCCCAACCCCCCCCCCCCCCTCCACGTGCAAGGGTGTACAATTTTCTTAGGGTATACATCCAGCTAAAACAATGATCTCTGAATCAGGAAGAAAATCAGGCTCCACACCCAACAATCTCCCACTTGGAGAATGATTGTAGCAACTCCACCGCTACTTAATTTGTTGGAAAATGACTCCTCTTTGGACCTGGCTGTTCCTCATCTTCATCATCATCCTTGAAGACCAATTGAAACTGAGCACATTTTCAGTTTCTCCCTGGTTACAACTTTTGTTAGCATATTTGCAGGATTCTGGCTAGTGTGTATCTTTTCCAGCTTCAAATCTCCATCTTCCAATACTGACCGTATGAAATGGTACTTGAGATGTATGTGTTTGGTCCTGGAATGAAATTTTGAGTTCTTTGCAAGATGAATGGCACTTTGGCTATCACTGTATAACGTGCCCATATCATGATTCTTACCCAATTCACCCATAAGCCTTTGTAACCAAATCATTTCTTTACTAGCCTCTGTAGCAGAAACATACTCTGTTTCTGTTGTTGAAAGTGCAACAACACTTTGGATTTTTGAAACCCAACTGACAGTTGTTCCACCTACAATAAATACATATCCTGTAGTGCTCCTCATGTTATCTCTGTCACCTACCATATCTGCATCAACATATCCCTGTAGAGCAATGTTTGAACCACCAAAGCATAATGCTTGATTTCTGGTACCTCTCAAATATCTGAGAATCCATTTTACTGCCATCCAATGTTCTTTTCTTGGATTATTCATGTACCTGCTTACAACTCCCACTGCATGTGCAATATCAGGCCTTGTGCATACCATTGCATACATTAAGCTTCCAACTGCTAATGCATATGGAACTTTAGACATATAATCCATGTCTTCTTGGGTCTTTGGGCACATCTCCTTACTAAGTTTGAAATGGCTAGCAAAAGGTGTACTAACTGGTTTTACATTGTGCATATTAAATCTTTTCAACACCTTTTCTATGTACTCATTCTGAGACAGTGTTAATTTGTGATTTTTCCTGTCTCTAGTTATCCTCATACCAAGGATTTGTTTTGCAGCTCCCAAATCCTTCATTGCAAATGAATTTGCAAATTTTCTTTTGAGCACATTTATTTCCTGCATGTTAGATCCTGCAACAAGCATGTCATCTACATACAATAACAATATAATATAGCTGCCATCATTTTGCCTTTTTAGATAAACACAATGATCATAGTGACATCTAGTATAACCTTGTTCAGACATAAACTTGTCAAATTTTAGATACCACTGCCTTGGAGCCTGTTTTAAGCCATACAAGCTCTTCTTTAACCTGCACACCAATTTTTCTTTCCCTTTTACCTCATATCCTTCTGGTTGCTGCATGTATATATCTTCCTCCAAATCTCCATGGAGAAATGTTGTCTTTACATCTAACTGTTCAAGATGTAAATCTTCCGCTGCTACAAGACTTAAAATAGTTCTGATTGAATTCATTTTAACAATAGGAGAAAATATTTCATCAAAATCAATACCTTTCTTCTGTGCAAACCCCTTCACCAAAAGTCTAGCTTTGTACCTCTATTTTCCTCCATCTTCTTCCTTCAGCCTGTAAACCCATTTATTCGATAGTTTAGTTTTACCTGCAGGCAACTTGACTAAGTCCCAAGTCTGGTTATGCATTAAGGAGTCCATCTCTTCTTCCATGGCTAGCTCCCACTTCTTCCTGCTTTCAACCTGCATTGCTTCTTCATAACATTCGGGTTCACCAGAATCAGTCAATAATAAATAATATAATGAAGGAGAGTATCGTTCAGGGGGTCTACTTATCTTGGTAGATCTTCTAACACCATTTTCAGATGTTTGAGGTGCCTGTTGTTGTTTTCATGGTTGTTGCTGCTGTGGTTATTGATTATTATCATTTTCAGGCACCTTTACTTTTTCAGTTATCTCATCAAGAACCATGTATTCCTTGCTTTCTTTTTCTTGTTTCTTTTCCTGCAACTGATTCTTATACAAGACCTTTTCATTGAATATTACATCTCTGCTCCTAATGATTTTGTGATTTTCATAATCATATAAGCTATAACCAAAATCATTAGCACCATATCCAATAAAGGTACATTTCTTTGATTTTGTCTCAAGCTTTGTTCTATTTTCTTTATTAATATGGACAAAGGCCTCACAACCAAATGGCTTTAAAAAAGAGTAGTTTACCTTTTTACCTGTCCATGCTTCCTCTGGAATACCACCATCCAAGGAACTTGAAGGCCCTCTGTTTATTAGATAAACAACAGTATCTACAGCATCTGCCCAAAATTGTAAAGGCAATCCCGCATGCAATCTCATGCACCTTGCACGCTCCATGATTGTTCTGTTCATCCTTTCTGACACACCATTTTCTTGTGGTGTTCTTGGAACTGTCTTCTCTCTACGAATTCCATGCTCTGAACAGTACCTATCAAACTCTTTGCTGCAATATTCACCTCCATTGTCTGATCTGAGACACTTCAACTTCTTTCCTGTCTCAATCTCAACCAAATCTTTCCATTTCTTGAAAGTATCAAATACATCAAATTTATTTTGAATACAATAAATCCGTTTTTTTCTATTTGCATCCTCAATAAACGTAACATAATAGCGAGAACCACTGAGAGATGATACCTGAGAAGGTCCCCATACATTTGTATGCACAGGCTCCAATTTTTTTCTCTTCTTTTCTTTCACAACTCTGAGAAATCTGACTCTCTTTTGTTTTCCATAAATGCAATTCTCACAGAAATCCAAATCAACATTCTTCAAACCTAGCAACAAATTTCTTGAGTGAAGAATCTTCATCCCTTTCTCACTCATATGTCTGAGCCTATGATGCCATAATGTTGCATCTACTCCTTTGGAAGTTAAAGCATTAACAGATGTAGAAATACCATTGCATAAATACAATGTACCAACCTTTTCACCTTTCACTATTACTAGGGCTCCTTTGGTGACCTTCCAAGTTTTATCCTTGAAAGTTGTAACACAACCTTCACTGCCTAACTGCCCTGTTGAAATCAGATTTTTCTTTAGATCTGGAACATGCCTTACCTCCTTTAATAGCTATTGGTTTCCATTCTGTTGTTTTACAAGAACCTTACCCATTCCAACAATTTTATAGGGTTTATCATCACCCAAACGAACTTGTCCAAAATCTCCTTGAACATAGTCATGAAAATATTTCTTATCAGGTGTGGCATGGAATGAAGCCCCTGAATCTACAACCCAAGAATCAGTAACATTTTCGAAAGAAAGAATCAAAGCATATTGTAACACATCGCCTGTCACATTTGCTTCATGATTATTTTCTTGTTGTGCATCTCCGTCTTTTCCCTTCTGAGATCTACAGTATTTCTTTAGGTGTCCTTTATTTCCGCATTTCTAGCACACTATCCCCAATCTGGAATTGGATCTGCCTTTCCTTGATTTACTGCGATATCCCAAGCTCTTTCCTCTTTCCATTCTCCTTCCACTAGACTCTGCACTCAAAGAATTACCCGTTGTCTCACCGAAGCTTTTCCGTCGCATTTCCTTGCTAAGGATAGCACCGAAAACATCATCAAACTTTAAAGTACTAGATCCAAAGACAGAGTTACTAATGGCCATAAATAAACCATTCCAGCTCTCTGGCAATGAGCACAAGAATAACAGAGCTCTAACTTCATCATCAAATTTTACCCCTACAGAACTTAACTGACTGGTAACTGTATTAAAATCATTTAAATAGTCTGCAATAGATCCACCTTCCGACATCTTCATATTAAATAGTCGTTTCATAAGAAATACCTTGTTTGAGGCCGAGGGTTTTTCATATAGTTTCTCCAACATCTGCATCAAACCCTCTGTTGTTGTTTCCTTCGAAATATTGAAGGTGACTGACGCCGCAAGACACAACCGCACTGTTCCGAGTGCCTTTCTATCGAGAATGTTCCATTTCGCGTCTGTCATGGCTGTCGGCTTCTTTGATTTTCCGCTCAATGGTAGGTACAGATCTTTCTGATATAGATAATCTTCCATCTGCATCTTCCACAGTGGGAAGTTTTCTCCATTCAATTTCGCGACCCTAAACTTATCATCTTCTGCCATTGCTCCCACTCGAACTAGGAACCCTTCTTTCCTGCGAGTTTATCAGCCAAATATACCTTCGGCTCTGATACCAGTTGTTAGAAAATTAAAAATTACAGAGCAATGCAACACATAAAATATGCGGAAAATACAAGCACACAAAACACATAAAACCAGAGAGACACAGATATTCTATGAGTTGCAGTATGCTATTTGTGGATGGTTGGTCAAGTTGGAAAAATAGATGGATTTCTATTTTTAGACATATTGGGCAGAAACTATTTTTAGATTGCCAGTCTAAAAATAGATATGTCGAATATTATTAGCTCTTGATAATATTTGGACTCTAAACATTATCTTATTCTCTTGGAGCACTTCAGTTAAGTGCACAGATGTGGCACAAGAGCTGACAGGAGGAATTACGCTATTCCCGAGGGTTTACTGGAGCTATTGCATGGAGGACTTCAGTTAGAACTCATGTGACAGAGTTTGGTGGAGTTGTAGAAGTAGTTGGTGGAGTTGTGTTTAGTTTAACTCGATTGAGCACGGTTAGACTAGTTGTATCTAGTCTAACTAATTGATACACTAGTGAGAGTGGTGTGAATTAATTAATAATTAATTCACTAATTAATAACTCATTAATCAACTGAAGAATACATCAGTTAAGTACAGTGCATGGACAATTCAGTGGAGACCAGTGAAGAGGTAGGTGAAAGAGCAAGTGTGACTATCAGTTGTGACTATAGTGTTGCATGATTTTGCACCACACATTGATGGAGATGCCTATGAAGATTTCATGAGCAATTCTGGGGAAATTTGAACTCATCCAAAGCCATTCTTCAGCAATGATTGCGTAGTAGAGGCATGCTAAAGGCTGGCAAAGATCGGTGCATGGATTTGCAAGATCAGGGCCTGATTAGTGTGTAGCAATTGGAGATTGTACTGAGATCTTGTGAGGAGCTTTGTATGATGATTTTTACATGATCTCTATGACATATAATATATATATAGTCGGGGGTTTTCAGCTTTAAGCTTTCCCATAAATTACTGTGTTCATATGTGTGAATTTTTATGGTTTTAATGTGTGCATGCAATTGATTTTATTTCCGCAATTAATTATCAATGGTAGAAGAGATTTTGTATTGTGCATGAATTCAAATAGTGTGTGATCAGGAGAATCTCAGATGTATAACATATCAGTTATATAATCTCTACATGGTATCAGAGTGATATTGATCATTGGATCAATTGAAAAGCATTGAAGCGGTTGAGTTTTGTGCTGGTGGAATTCGAAATTGCTACAGTGTTTTCTTGGTGTCAAAGTTGAGCATTATTTGAAATGTCTTTCAGCAGATTGCAATTGGAGTATGCCCTTGAGGGAAGCTCTAATTATATTTCATGGAAGGACAGGATGGAGGCGGTGCTGGAGGATAATGGGTTGAAGGAGTTCATAGATGTTGATATTCCTAAACCAGGTTCTAGTGATGCAGCCGCACTTGACGCATGGAAAAAGAAGGTAGCAAGGTGTCGAAGGATTCTGTTGGAAGGTGTGAAGGATCACATAGTGTCTAGCCTTCATGGTAAAGCTTCTCCATTCTTGATTTGGAAAGCATTGAAATACTTGTTCCAAAGCAAGAGCGACCAGAGGAAGTTAGCGCTCAAGGATAAACTCAGGAAAATAAAAATGGAGAAGAATGACACTATTCTGGTATACTTGAAAAAGTTTTTCCACTGCAAGGATGAGCTTGGGAGTGTAGGATTTAGTGTGGATGATGAGGACTTGGTGATATTGGCTCTCTTTGGGCTTCCGAAGAGTTGGCATTCCTATCAGGACTCTGTCAATGGTTGGGAGAAACTGCCAGGATGGGAGCGACTTTGGTTAGATCTTGTGCAAGAGGAGATAAGGCAGGATACCGTGGATGGCTCTTCATCAAATAATGATGATGAAGAGGATTTCCCTTTCATTTCCAAAGCAAGGAAAGGGAAGGGGAAGAAAAATCCTTCTCAATATGGTGCGGATGGAAAAGAGCGTGACATGTCCAAAGTGAAGTATTTTCACTGTCACAAGCATGGGCATTTCGCCACACATTGTCCACAGAATAAGAACAATAAACAGGCTGCTAGAGCTTCATCTAGTGAGTCTCTTGCCTCGCAATTTGATCTGGACTTCTCATTGATTGCATGCATGATGTCTAGTGCATTGGGATCGGGGTGGTATTTTGATAGTGGCGCTTCCTTTCACATGACGGGAGATGTCAATATTTTCAGTGACTTGGTGGAGAAATATATCCAGTTGCATGTTGAGTTGGGTGAAAATGGACGATACAATGTGACCGGCATTGGTACCATTAACTTTCAGAGTGAGTCAGGTAAACTCATTCTTTTACAATATGTAGTGCATGTTCCAGGTTTAAAGAAGAATTTAATCTCAGTCACAATGTTAGAGGATAAAGGCTATGATGTTGTATTTAGTGAAGGAAAATTTTTCTTTCAGCAAAAAGAAACAGGAAAAGTCAAGAAGGTTGGGATTCGAGCCAAGAATCTCTACATACTTGAAGTAGATGGGATTTCTACGGAGCTTCCTACTGTTGGGAATTGCAAGAAAGACATGCAATTGATGCTTGAGAGGGAGCAAGTTTTTCATGCAGGTAGGAGTGAACCTCGGGATGTGGAGCATCCACAAGATGAGGTTCATGGAGTGGGAGAAACCACTCATGCAAATAAATTGCGTGCCAGATGGGCAGAGGGAGTGCATGCAGCTATACCACCAGGTAAGAGGTGGGGTGACATGCATGAGTAATCCCAAGAGGAGATTTCTGGGCAGGATTCATGGAGATGGTGTGGATATCATGAATTGAACCTGGCTACGAGGTGCCCATAGAGCAGCAGTAGCGTGATCAGTTGGATTGATGCAGGCAGATCAAAGTGACAGTGTCGGATACTGGAGCGCGGTTCAGAGTTGACAGCAAGTGCAGAGTGCATGGGTGCAGAGTTCAAAAGTGCAGTGGTTCCTGAAGACATGTGTAGTAACTAAGCAGAAGTCGAAGTCTTTGATGATAGATGCATTAGACTGATTGATTTTTTTGGAGGCTATTCAGTTTCAGAAGAGTTGCAGAGCAGATGCATGGAGTTTCATGGCGCTTGCAAAGGTTGTAGGGCAAATGCATGGAGTTGCATGTCGCATTCAAAGACAGTCCTTTATTTTTTAGAGGGAGTGTCAAATATTGCAACAATAAACAGTGAAGGAGGCATCCTGAGACATCATTCCTGATCCTAGTTGGAAAGTGATCACCTAAACTAGGTGGGGCCCACACAAGTGATTTTTTTGTCGCAAAGTCTATTTTTAGACTATGTCTATTTTTAGACTATGTCTATTTTTAGACATGTCGATCATATTCTATGAGTTGCAGTATGCTATTTGTGGATGGTTGGTCAAGTTGGAAAAATATATGGATTTCTATTTTTAGACATATTGGGTGGAATCTATTTTTAGATTGCCAGTCTAAAAATAGATATGTCGAATATTATTAGCTCTTAATAATATTTGGACTATAAACATTATCTTATTCTCTTGGAGCACTTCGGTTAAGTGCACAGATGTGGCACAGGAGCTGACAGAAGGAATTACACTATTCTTGAGGGTTAAGTGAAGCTATTGCATGGAGACTTTAGATAGAACTCATGTGACAGAGTTTGGTGGAGTTGTAGAAGTAGTTGGTGGAGTTGTGTTCAGTTTAACTCAGTTAGACACAGTTGAGCTAGTTGTATCTAGTCTAGCTGATTGATACACTAGTGAGAGTGGTGTGAATTAATTAATAATTAATTCACTAATTATTAACTCATTAATCAACTGAAGAATACATCAGTTAACTACAGTGCATGGACAGTTTCAGTGGAGACCAGTGGAGAGGTAGGTGAAAGAGCAAGTGTGACTATCAGTTGTGACTATAGTGTTGCATGATTTTGCACCACACATTGATGGAGATGCCTATGAAGATTACCATGAAAGGCTAAGGCAATTCAAACTCATACGAGCCATTCTTAATGGGATTATTGCACGATGAACGAGACTAAAAGAAAATTTTGCTTGTCTCAGTGCATAGATTTGCTAGATCGGACCTAATTAGTGTGTAGCAATTGGAGATTGTACTGAGAGCTTGCGAGGAGCTTTGTATGATTATTGTTACATGATCTCTATGACATATAATATACAGATAGTTGGGGGTTTTAAAACTGCTTTCCCTTCCATAAGTGTGTGTTCATGTGTGGTGCACATGGTTTTAATGTGTGCATGCAATTGATTTTATTTCCGCAATTAATGATCAATGGTAGAAGAGATTATGTATTGTGCATGAAGTCAAATAGTGTGTGATCAAGATAATCTTGGATGTATAACATATCAGTTATATAATCTCTACAATGCACCCGTACAAGTGTCCAATACATGATCAGAAAGGCAAATCCCAATTTTGAAAACTTTTTGTAAATTTTATAGTTTTTGGGTTTTTGACTGTTTTGAAGGGCCAAACGCATAGCGCCACTGGCGCTGCAATATTTTTTGGGGAATACAATGGAGTAATGTCTTAAATTTTCAGAACCCTTAGGCCAAGGACATCACCCTCACAAAATTTCATATCATTTGGAGCAAAACTGGTACTCCAAAAGTGCCGAAAACATGCAAAAAATCAACTTTCTGCCCTATTTTCAGAGTTGGCACTACGCCCTGAGCAGTCTTGGGAGAAGTGGTTTTTCACTATTCAAATATACACCAATTATAAAATAAAGGCATTTTTGGAAAGTATACAAGAGAAGCTTTCCAATGAGCTATCATGGAGCTCATTTGGACACAGGGAAGGCCTCCAAAACTCAGCTGCAAGAAGACTTATTTTCCTAGTGTTGGTGTTGCGCCCTTGCCAGAAAGTCAACAAAAGACACATGGAGTTAATGAAAAATATATTTTGAGGGTTTTCGAGGAAAATCACTCCAGATTTGGTTGAGGAGATATGTTAGCATTTATTTTTTCATTTATTAGGTTAGATATTTTGTGCCTTGGGCCTTGCATGGTCTCTTTGGAAAAAAATGGCATTTATGATATAATTAATGATATTTTAGAGACCTAGCTAGGGTTTGGTCCTCCTTTTCTAGTTAAATACTGCATTGAGGCCTCATTATACACGTTGGTCGATTGTTAGACTTAATACATAGACTTAGAGTTGAGGAGAAATTGGCTTTGGAGTGTTGTGAATGCTTTGATTTGGATGACAATGGAGCCAAGCACACTTGCAAGATTCATAAGCATGGCTAATGGTGATTTATTTCTAAATTAGTGCTTATTTCCTTATTTTTTCATTTTTTTTCATCTTTCTCATGGAGTAGAACAGAAATTTTAAGTTAAGAAATGTTGTTTATAGGCACCTTAGCTCTGTCTGCTTTCTATTGCTTGTATGATTTCCTCTGCTAGGTTAGTTTAGAGAATTATTAGTTTCTCTCTAATCCCACTCAGCTTGTTTATCTCAATAATTATTTAATGGAGTCAGTGCCAAAGTATTTTATGGTTAGCCCTGCCCTTTGGAATCACTTAAACATTGTTTTTGAGGTCTTTTCTTCAAAGTATTGCAAATAGGGTTTGACTGAAGAGGTTTATGGTTTGACCTACCCTTTTTTCCAGCTTAAATGGTTGCTTTGAAGTTCTATGTAGTATGATTAAGGAATTTTAGGAGTTCCCTTCTCTTTGATCATTACTATATGTTATCTTTTATTTTTTCTTTGCCTAAAAGTGAAATCACTAGAGAATTTACAAGTTTCTTGCTCTCTATGGTTTTTGGGACTGTTGTCTTAATGTTTACTTGCTAGGGTTTGGTCAAAGAAGCTTATGGTATGCCCTGTCTTTGATTATTTCTTTATGCATATTGTTCTTAAAGACTTTTCTTGTTATAGTACATGTTAAAGGATTCTTAACTTCCCTTTAAACCTACTTATTTCACAAATTAATGTTCACTTCACTCACATAAGCCTTGAAGATCCATTTGGATTTGTTATACTTGCCCTCCGAGACACCCTTGACATATTGTTGTACCTTTCAAGACCTTTTGCAGACTTCATAGCCCAATGGTCTAAACTTCTCCTACTCTATATGTTCTTCTTGACAATATACCCAACCAATCAAACAAACAAACCCTAATCACTATAACTAGCCTAAAATCAAAACCCTAAAATCAATCAAGTTCACATATTTTATACAAATTATAGAGAGAGCCCTCTCTGAGTCCAGGAAGGCTAGGTCCTATGACTCCAAAGACTAGTTTGATGTTACCCTTGTACATTTGGTCTTTCTAATCTGACAAATTACGGAGACCTAACATAATGGCGACTCCGTTGGGGATTCTGAGTCAATAGCATCCTAAGTACTCCTGAATACCTCAAAAAACCCCTGTAAAACTTAGAAAAATAAAGTGTTAATCTAAGAGTGATATAACCATACTGGAGAACACTCATTGAAAATCTTAGTGTTGCATAAAGAACTCAGAAAACCCAAAAACATCCTTAGATTGGTTTTTAGTTTTTGGTGGTGGAAAAAAAGTACATCCTCAAAATAGTAAACATCATCCACCTGGTGACTCCACTGGTTTTCAATAGGCCTACTAACACCGCTAATTTTCCATAGACTCCACTGGGAAACTTATTTTGTCATAAAACATCAAAAGAACCTAGTCAAGAATACATTGTGGATTAAATATTTCTTTAAAGCAAACCCTCCTACAACAGTTGACAATCCTGAAAGCATCCTTAGGAAGTCTCCTAGATCTAAAAACTCAATTGTTAGCACACCTATCCACAAGGAAAGTTCCCTACCTAAAAACCTTTAAAACTTGCAGAAATATCTAGTTGCTGATGCTGGACAACAGCCAGCCACAAGAAAGTTAAAAATCATCTACCTGGTGACTCCAATTTAAATAAATTCTATGCAAGTACTCCACTAGAGGAAGAACCTGAAAACATGACCAGTCATACTAGAATGAGAGAGTACTCAGGCCTAAATTGGATTCAAGAAATTATTATTTTTATCTATAACTATGTTCTATCCTACTTTAATACTAATCAAGAATACACTGATGAGGTCTACATTGATCATTGGAAATATCTCAGGCCTCAAAAATATAAGCTTCAAATTGCAGATCATGAACATACTTATATACCTATGCCTACTCCAGATATACATGTGCCTACTCCAGATACACCTGTGGAAGACCTAGTGAAACATGAGCCTCATGCTATCTTTCTTGCTCCTGCTGAAACCTAAAACATTCATAAATCTCTTTTTGCACTACCTATACCCACAAAGGTCCCAGACAGATACAAGCCTCTGGTTTTGCCTCCTATCCTCTAGGCCCTCACTGCAAATCTTGCAAATAAGTTGCCTGGTTTTGATGGAGAAAATACAAATATCACCGCTGAAAAACACATTCAAAATCTTGAGGATTTACTTGACCTGTTTGAAGTAGGAAAATATGATGTATGTATTAGAATTTTTTCCTTATCATTACAAGGAAAAGTTAAGAGTTGTTTTAAATACCTTCCAGCTACAAGCATTAGCAATTTTCATCAATTAACTCAAGTCTTCCTAAATAAGTGGGTGGTCATGAGAAATGTTTTTTTCATCATAGAGGAATACAACCATTTAAGAAGACAACCAGGGGAGATAGTGCAACACTTTTCAGCCAAGTTCAATAAGGTATATCATTCCATACCTCCTAAAATAAAGCCACCCCCAGGGTGGGCTCTATTGCACTACCCAGATACCTTTGACCCTGGGATGGCATTCTAGATAAGAGAGAGGGACCCTTCAACCCTGGAGGAAATGCAAAGAATAGCAGTTGATGTGGAATCCAACATGTTGAATAGGGAGGCAAAGCTAAGAGCAATAGAGAAGGACAAAGTAGATAAAGAGCAACGGATATCTTCAAAGATAAAGCTAGAGATGTTGACAAACACAATCAGAAAAATGATGCACATGATTGGTAGGAAAGAGGAAGAGTACAAGGTAGAGGTTGGAGCTGACTATTCAAAACAGCAAATACTATTTTCTTGGGAAGAGCAGACTTAGTCATTTCAATGCAAAAATAACAATCAAAATATGCATGCTGAGCAAGATTGCAAAGAAGAAGAAGCAAAAAGTTTTCAAGTAATTACTAGATGCCTTCCTACATCTTGTGCTTCACTATTAACAGAGAATTACAAGCAGGTTGCAAATATAAACAAGGAGGAATGCTCTAAAGAATCAGTCAAGGAAGAAATGGATGATACAAACCCTTTTTCAAATCCAGAATTTCTCAACTTAATTCATCTTGGTGTGGTTGTTGGGATTACAGAACCGGAAATGGAGGATGAGCCAACACCTTTTGAGTCTCTATCCTTGTGCTTCGATTCATTTCAGATTGCTAAAGAAGAAGCTATTGGCCATAAACACTCTCCTTTTAATCCCAACTACTGTAGATCAGAAAATAAACTTATAGGTCAAGATATGGTGGAGCAATCTACTAATCTAGTGTGCATATTGGATGAAATTAATTCTATGAACAAGCTACCCAAGTATGATCAATATGATGATGATTATGTTCTCCAGACTCAATCTAACACTACAAAAAATCAGTAACTAGTTTGTGGGTCAAAGGAAGTCATTTTCAGCAGCTCAAAAATAGTGATCAGCAAATACAAATCAGCTATGAGAGTGAAGAATAAAGTGCAGAAAGTTTGGGAGAAAGGGAAGGATCTTTACCTCTTTGTTGTGCTTCATTTCAGTTCATCAAATTAAACCTCAATACAATCAGAAATCAGCAGTCTTTGAGTATTGACAACAAAGAAGACAATCAATCTCATCATCATTCACAAGAGGAAGAAAATAGTTGTGGTTCTATCCAAAAGAAACAGAAAATGCCTCCCCCTTTAACTAATGAATAAATCAATCAGATCCTAAACATATAGAAAGCCTCCAAAATTTTATATAAAGAAGATATTTCTATTTTTTATACTGCTGACTTATCCACTGATGCACTTTCTCATGCAGAAACTATAAAACATGTTAATATTGTTGTTGTGCTACCTCCTCAAGAGGACCTATTACCAGAGAATGCCCTTAACAAAGGCTTGCAAGAAGAATCCATTCCACTCAGTCAAGACATATTAGGCATACTGGAGAACAACATAGCAGAACTTTATGAGGCTGCCAAATCATATTATCATGAATAAGAGGTAGAGTTTCTTTCTCAAAAGAATCCCAAGCTTAACAAAGTGGAGAAAAAATAGTCTTGGATGCAAATTATTATTTAAATTCTTAAGACCAGATATTATTCAAAGATCATTTTGTTGGCTTCTTAGAAACATCTAGAGAAGGAGTAAAATATGCCAAGAACAGTTTTTTGCAGGGTGTGAAGAATGTTTTGAGCACTGTTGTTCAAAAACAAGTGAGGTGGGAGTGGCCTTTTGGTTTTTTCAGCATACCAAAAGGGCTGAATGAAAATAAATCATGTAGTCACTTAATTGATTGGTTGCATTGGAGAAAAGAGTTCACCTAGTGAATATATGCCTCCAAGTTAGATTAGGGTAGGTAGGCATGCAAAGAAAACTGATCTAAAAAATGAAACACAAAAACAAAGACAGAAAAAGAGGGCAGGTAAAAAGAAGAGGTACAGCCCCATACCAAAAAAGAATACATCTGAAAGTGTGCAAGTCTAGATGCCACTACTTTGAGAAAAGAAAAGTATTATTCAATCATAAAACCTAACCATGATTGAACATGTTTTTAAATTTTTGCTGATAGGTTAGTGAAAGAGGATTTGCCAAACCATGTAAACTTGGCTTGTCAGTAGATTAGATTAGGAAAAGATATTTGGTTTCAATTCTCAAATCTGAACCAAAAGAGAAAGAAAGGAATGCATAACCAATTCTAAATCGCAACCCTCAAATTTCTTGTTCCACTTGTACAAAAATAAAGTCTGTGTGCAACTTGTCAAAAATGCCACAGCCCATGACAAATCAGATTGCTTAACCTTGGTTTGGTCATGTTTTGAATTTCATGTTAGTAGATTAGAGAATGAATATCTGTCAAACTGCTTAACCTCGATAGATAAGTAGAGTAGGTAGAGAATAAAGAGTTCATCAGCCTAATCTAAGCTCTTGGAAGTGATAAGGGTAGACATAGATAGTTTTTATGTTGTCAAAAGAAAATGATGTCAAGGGTTTGCCAATCCAAATTCACCAAAGTGAAGAAAAAATGTTAGGCAAAGTATGATGGGTAGGTAGAAGTGATATTGAAGCAATCATGTCTTTTCAAATTTTAAGATCACGACTTCAAAGGATAGGAGTAAAATCAGAAAATGAAGGAAAAGGGATCCACCAAGTACAAGTAAGGTATTGATCTTCAAAACTCAGAGATCTGGACTCTAAGGTTCTAGACACCTCCTAAAAAGGTGTTTCCCTCCCCAAGTGGAGCCACTGTTAGTCATCGGTATTTTTCATTATCTGTAGATGACTAAAGATTGGTTCTATATTTCTGAAAACAACATTCCTTGAAATATTGTGAGTTTCAAAAATTGCACTGCCTTCATTATCCATATGGAAAAATTTTCACTATTCCATCAGCTTGCCATTCCATGGTCACCTTGTCACTCCTACACACTCCTTATGGGCTTCTACCTATAATTTTCTTCTTCCTTCCCTGCCTATAACCTCATTGGCCTATTTTTCCCCTGCCCCTAAACCCCACTTTCCCCTCTAAGGTTTCCTATAAGCCTTTGTTAAGGGCATTCTCTGGCATTGATGGTCCCCAAGGTCCTCAAGCATTGATGGTCTCAAAAAAATTTCTATAGGCTCTTTAGATAAATCAAGTACATTGGATTTTGGATCTTCAATACATCACTTTGAAAAATTCTCTGTTTTTCACTTGAAGTCTCCAAGCCAATTTTCAGTCAAAAACTAGGCCAAAGAATCCTCCCACTAGGTCAATTAGGGTTTCATATGTTCCAAGGTCAATAATTGGCGTTTCACACATTGTTTTACTTTGTTATAATATGGTTCAAAGGTATTGAAATGTTGAGACATGGTTATTCAAGAAAATATCTAAAAAGTTTCAAAATAAAACTACCTTATCAAATTCAAGGTCTGCAAGAGGTAAATGTAAACTTTGACACTTCTGCAGGATTGTTAAAAAGGTCTATCGGCAGAAATTTGGTAAGGTGGAAGGTCTGCTCCTGAATGAAGATATATTGTAGCAAGGAAGACAGGAAACACTTGGTCTTAAGAAGAACTAGGGTTTTTTAGCTTGATAGTCCAACAGAATTCCAAAACAGTGATCAAGTGTAGAATGACCTGAATAAGGTACACCAAACCAAACATGAAGAAAAGTCTTCTAGATACTATTGATCATATAGGGAAAAAGGTGAGGTGAACTAGAAAGAAATGAATGAACTTAAAAGGGCTATAGAGAAATTAGAAGACAACACTAATGACTGTCTTAAAGCACTCCAGATGCCTAGGGTTTTGGAAAAGTGACCAAAGAAGGTGAAATGATGATGTTAAACCTCATGGTGAAAGAAAAGGAAATATTTTGAAGATGTCATTGTGTGATCAGATCCCAAACTTGTCAAAATGAGTTTGCCATGTCTAAATGACCAAAATATGAGGTTCAACTCCAAGGTGGAAGTGAAGGAGGTTTTTAAGGATGCTATTGTGTCAAAACAAACATATCAAAGTCTCCAGGATCAAAAGGAAAGACAAATTTCATGTCTTCAACAAACTGCCAGCCAAGGTAAAAAAGTTAAGCTTCACGTTGTAAATCACAAAGGATTGTGAAGGTGTTGTTATGTGCAGTCATCCCAAAGTTTGCCAAGATGAATGTGTCATGCCTCAAAGAGCCAAGGTGTAGATAATATCAGTAAGAAAGGTAAATTAAAAGTTTTTAGTCACCTACCAAAAAAAAGATGATTTGAGCTCCAAGGTAGGAACAAAAGAAGTTTTTGGAGATACTGCTACTATGTAAGCATCATAAGGTTGTCAAAAGTGAAATTATCATGTTTCAAGGAGTAAGAAAAATCCAAGGTAGTGTTTTCAGTCACCTACAATCATAAGTGTCAAAAAAGGTAAAAACATGGTCTGGACTCCATGGTGCAGGAAAAATAGGGTTTTGAAGGTATTGTTATGTGAAATCCTCCCAAAAGTGTTTGATAAGCTTTTCATGCCTTAAGGAGTAAAATAAAGATCAACCTCAATGTTTTCAAGTCACCTGCAAAGAAAAAATGTCAAAAGAGTTAGTGAGAAAGTCAAAAGAAAGTGACTTTAAAAAACATTAGAAAGTGGGTTTCAAAGATTTCATTGAAATTCCTAAGACTATAAAAGCCCATTATACACTTCAAAAAAAGCATTGTTACCTTCAAAATTCATCAGAGCACTCAGAGACAAAGAATTTGGGAATTTTACAAGTGAAATTGGACGAAATTTTCTGGTGTTGTGCGCTCAGACTGGCACTATGCGCCTGAAATCGAGCGATGTGCCCCTGACATTTTTCTATCATGCAAAATAAACAAGATTTGTGTGCTTGGAACTGGGCGTTGCATACCCGGTAGAGCGCTGCGCTCTTTCCCGACAAGCATCCAGTGAAGAAAATTTGAGCGCTTTGTGCCTGGGTTGAGCGTTGCGCGCTTGGGTCTGAGCGTTGCGCCCTTAGACTGAGTGTTGCTCCCTCAGACTGAGTGTTGCGCTCTTGTCCATGAGGGCTTTCAAAGAAAAATCACCACTCAAGTCACCTCAAAATACTCTTCAGGCTTCCTCCAAGGGTTCTTCAAGCACTGGTAGGGGTAAGTACAGGTCATCCTCCCATTTTCAAGCATTTTTTCATCATTTAATGGGAAGAAATTGAAACCCTAAGAGGCTACAATAAGACTTAAACTTGACATCGTTGTTAAGCCTCATTCATCTGCCTATTAAGGGTATTAGTCAGAATAAGGGTGGTTGCATTGATTTAAGGTTTTCATCCATCCAAGCTTGACATAACACTCATTCCCTACATTAAAAAGGTTTCCACTCCATCATCTCACTTTCATTTCCATTTCCATTTACACTCCAAGGTTAGAAAAACAGAGTATAACACATGTTAGCAGAAGGTTGTCATTGAGTTGTTAGATTATCCCTCATTCTCATATACTTACACCCTCACTCATTCATCTCATTCACTTGTAAAGGCTGCCATTCCACCATCCCTTCATCTCATTTCCATTTGTATTCCTAGGGTTTTCTCAAGGCAGAGTTTTCAAAATGTCAAGAGATTGAGGCAGTGACAGTGGTGGAGAGCCTGAAATGCCAAGGATTAATGAGCACAAAAGTGGAAAAATCAATAGGTTTGAACCCCCCAACACAAGGGAGCTAATGGCATCTCCCCTTACTATTCAATGTTTCAAGCATGTAGGATGCTTTGATTTTTGTCAAAAGGTGTTAGGTAAACTTGACTCGGGATAGAGTCAATGTTGACTAGGGTAAATAGTAGTGGTTTTGGGGAACATGGTATTATGCACCCATGATTTTTCAGCCCAAGTTATTGCATGTAATGGAGCCTATAAAAGGATGGGAAGACTTCATTGTAATGTAGGCCTGGAGGTGAGCGGTGAAGGCTCACTTGGCTGGATTGGCCATGGTTTTGGCTAATGGTTAATGAAATTGCATTGGATGGGTTTTCCCCGAAGTCGGGGTTTTTCCCAGATAAACATCGGTGTTCATGTTTATGTGTTTTTTTGCTGGGTTTTTTTATTTTTATTCCTCTTGATAAATTATTTATTATTTCTGCGATAAATTCTAACAACTTGTATTAGAGCTATGGTCTAGGGTTTGGGCTTCAGAGGGACGCCTTTGTGGCCAAGGTTAATCTGGACTCTCTAACGAGATCAATTTTGATGATGGCGGGAAAATTTTGGTGATATGATCATTTCATGGATTTATGCTCAGGATAAGTATGAAATAGAGAAAGTTGAAGTTGCAGCCTCGTTGGTTCCTATGGTCCATGGCCACAAGCGTAGTAGAAAATTGTTTGTGGCTTAGGAGGGTATTAACGCCATACAGGTGTATGATATGGAGGAAGAGAGTTTCATACACCCCTCAGCGATGTAGATGGTCAAATATCATTGGCGTTACGTGGACATGGTAGAGACCTGCACTGAATCCAAGCCTTGACACGGTGGTTGGGTTGCGCAATAATCGAAGAGAGTTCTTGCATGGAGGTTGAGGAAGTCGTGAAGGGACTTGCAGCATGAATGTTGGCAGTAACATGGAGATGAGTTTTGTAGCGAGATCCAAGAGGATTCAAATCCCTGGATGGCCTACAGGTCAAGCAACGAATCCACAGAAAGGGTCACAAGCATGGACGAGTTATGTATTTACCCGTGGAAGTCGCTTTATAGGTATGAAAAGGTAGACGTTGTCGTTGTCTGGCTCAGGAGGACCCTGCAATCACTGAGAGTCATGGATGACATGATAAACTGTGGATATTTTTCCAGATGCAGATCTAGAATCCAAGAGGATATTTACAGGATTCGAGCCAAGAACGCACAGAAATCCTTCAACGTCATGCAATCATTTGTATAGGTTACGAAGAAGGAGACGAAGGCGGATTTTGCACAGTCAACGCACAAGTGTTGGGAAAAATACTAAGAGGGGGGGGTGAATCAGTATTTAGAGCTGACTGAAAAATTTTCTTTTTGTTTCTCTTAAACCCATACGTTACTTTACTGAACCCAACTCGCATATAAATGTGGATATCCTTAAGAAAACTTGCATATGTCCAGAGATCTTATTATACGTTTAATTATTTACTTAGATCATTGCATCATTCATTCATCAAATGTTTAGTAAGCAGTAAGCATGTGCAGTAATAAAAGAATAAACCATCACACATAAGCAACACACATGAACACCAGTATTTAAGGTGGAAACCCAATTCTGGAGAAAAGCACCGCTGCTGTCGTCTCTGTCTTCAATATTTATTATAAAGAAAACTTCTTACAATTTTGTACTGGCGCAGACTCATACCAGCACGCAGGCACCCACCTGCAGAAAGGCTACAACCTTCTCTTGTTCTCCAGCCACTACTGGAAGGGAGCTCCAACCCCCTGATTTTAACACCAGCTTCTACTGGCAGGATACTTCCACTTTCATACAGAAGGCTTCAACCCTTAGATCCACCAGATTTCTTCAATTTCTTCATCAGACTTCCGTCAGGTCTTCATCATTTCTTTTGTCGATCATCTTAGAGATTCATAATTTCTAGATAATATCCATAGGTGCATCATATATGAATATATCTCTTAAAGAGATTTATTTATTAACAACCCTTCCACATGCACACCCTATATTATGATCCTCTTCTCCTTATATAGTTTAGCCTTTATCAATACCATGAGTCAAAACCACTCAAATGCTAATGGTATTCCTGGATGGGATCAAAATAGGTAATCCAGAAAGGTCTACCCAAGCCCCAAACAACTTTTCATTGTTTTATTTTCTTGATCTGGCAATTAATTAATCTAAGGCTTTTTAATATCTCAATCTGAGATTGAGATATTAATCTAATTCCCCCTTTAGTTTTTACAAACATTAATGTGCCGCTGACTTATATAAAAACCCAACAATAATATATATCCATATAACCTTTCGGGCCCTTCAATAATATTTAATCTTTGACTGGGGGATCTGCGCTGATAATTAAAGTTCCTATCAAAAGACCCAACCCGCGGACACAACTAGCGCACCAGATATCGAGAAAAGTGCCTCCGCATTTGACCGAGTTGACTGTGGGGACAACCGAGATGAATGGCAGAGATTGAGTGCAGGGGCACCAGCCAAAATTTTCATCTGTACATCGAGAGCCCCCGCAATGATGCAAGACGTTGAGTTGGTCACAGCTGTCTTCCACGTCAGGTGAAGATCTCAGCATAACACAACAACTTATATTGAACCAATCATGTGAAGGGAAATCGGGTCCCACACCCTTAATACACGATATAATACTTTGGGTTAAACCCACAAACCTCAATACATGCGTATGGGCCCCAACGTTAACAGTTGTCTCCATTCGACGGTTGTTATTGCGTCGCGCCGCCTCATTTGATCGGACGGATATCGCTCGGCGAAGACGCGCGATGGCCGCTGTACTTTGGTTAACCTTCGCGCATATTTTGCATACAACCACCGTCCGATGGCTTCCCTCCAGATCGACGGTGCTCAACAATATCGCGCGGCATCCTTGGTCGAACGTTAACGTGCGATGGCACGCAGTGATGGTAGTTTTGTAAATACGCTCAGGGACGCTTGTCGCTCGTTCTATGGAATCGCTCCCAACCTCTTGAATACCGCTTGCCCGTCGAGAGTGGTGCGATGAAAACCGGAAACCCCCTTCACTGTTTATTCCACTCGTGGTTCCTCTCCTTCGCTCAAGGTTTCGTCCGTCTTTATTCCGTCATTGCTACGTTTCTCCACGAAAGCATAACTTTGTTTTAATTGTTCTTCCTCCGCGTTATCAGTTCATATAGCCATAAAACTGTTATACAGCTCCGATGAAATCCTTATGGACTATTCGACTCAGTTCTTTTGCATTCAACAGGGACACCTTTATTTGTATTGTCTAACACATGCGGAACGCACTATTACTTTGACCGATAGAGCTTATGTGCCCTGCACACACAGAGCATGTTCGTGGCTCACTCTCCCAACAGGACTTCACACAGAGTTTCAGGGAATTCTGTACGAGAATTGAACCAATCAATACCCAAATACTCTCGGTATTCTCCACCCATCAGAGTATCACCAGAACTCAATCATACACAGGATTTTCTTTATCCACCATCAGGATGCATACATACACCGAACTTATTCAAGAAAAGCTTCACACATGATTTATCTCGTCCTTATTTACATCGAATTTCCCATTAATAACAGAGCTTCATTCAATTCACATTCAGTCGTATATTCTGCTTGTATATAACTGCTGATGGTTTTCTGAAATTTTCCATCAAGGACAATCAATTCAATATACTAGGATACCAAAAATGTCAACAATCTCCCCCTTTGGACTTGATAGCAACCATGACCAGAAATACATTCAGCAATATTCTCCCCCTTTGACATCAAGGGCAAAGGATAGATCAAGATCCTTTGTACCGACAATACCATGCTCCCCCTGAGGTCATGTTGCATCTTCAAACATAATTAGAATGCCAACAATGCATCCTTTCCACAAGACCAATGCTCCCCCCTATCTTGTGCATCCAGAGATACCCAACAGCACCGCAGTTGTGCTGAAGAATGCTGACCCAGAAAAAATTTGTTAGTAACTACCCATACGCGGTTTTATGTCCTTCAGGAAATCTGCATATCCAATTTAATCTTCTGTATTTAAGTAGATCTGATCTTCTGCATGGTAGAGACTACTCCCAGCTTCTGTCTGAGATATTCGAACGCTTCCCTGGGTAAAGGTTTGGTAAATATATCAGCAACTTGTTCTTTGGAGGCCACATATTCCAACTTCACCTTTTGTTCAAGTACTTTTTCACGTAAGAAGTGATACTTGATGGGAATGTGCTTGGTCTTGGAATGCATAACAGGATTCTTTGAGATATTGATGGCACTTTTGTTATCACACATAATGGATATAGGAGGTGAACATTTGATTTGAAAGTCTTGTAAAGTTTGCATCATCCAGAGAAGTTGAGTGCAACATGATGCGGCGGCCACATATTCTACTTCTGCTATAGATAAGGCAATAGAGCTTTGCTTCTTGCTGAACCAAGATACTAACTGGGGCCCCATGTAGAATGCACCACCACTAGTGCTTTTCTGATCATCAACATTTCCAACCCAATCTGCATCAGTGTAAGCATGAAGAGTGAGATCAGCATTCTTTGGGTACCATATTCCAAAGTCTTGAGTTCCTTGTAGATATTTGAATATTCTTTTGACAGCCTGAAGGTGAGACTCTTTTGGATTAGCTTGGAATCGTCCAACAATTCCAACTGCATGCATAATGTCTGGTCTAGTCCCAGTGAGATAAAGTAGACTTCCTATCATAGATATGTATTCTGGTTGATTCACTGTGGGAGAATCATCATGAGAACTAAGATTACATCCAGTTACCATTGGTGTACTTATAGGTTTTCACTCTTCCATACCATACTTCTTCAGAATTTGCTTAAAATATTTTGTTTGTGATAAGAATATGCCATCTATTGCTTGTTGCACTTGCAAGCCAAGAAAGAATGTTAGTTCCCCAAGTAAAGACATTTCAAATTCTTGCTACATATCAGAAGCAAATTTCTGACTCATAGACTCTTCATTACTTCAAAAAATGATATCATCAACATATACAACCATAATCAATAGTTTATCATTTTCTGTTTTTGTGTATAAGTTGCTATCAGCAGACCCCTTTGAAAATCCTTGTTGATGAAGATATTTGTCAAGACGATAATACCATGCCCTTGGAGCTTGTTTGAGACCATATAGAGCCTTTTTAAGTCTAAAAACAAGATTTTCATCATTTCCCAAAATGAATCCTTCTGGTTGTTCTATATAAACTTCTTCTTCTAGATCTCCATTGAGAAAATCATATTTAACATCCATTTGATAAACTTTGATTTGTTGGAAGCTTGAAAAATCAAGAAACATTCTTATGGCTTCAAGTTTAGCTACAGGAGAAAAAGTTTCTTCAAATTCTATACCTTCTTGTTGAGCATACCCCTTGCAAACAAGTCTAGCTTTATTTCTTATAACATCCCCATTCTCATTTAATTTGTTTTTGAATATCCATTTAGTCCCAATGAAATTTTTGTCATGGGGTCTTAGTACTAATTCCCAAGTGTGATTCTTTTCAATTTGATCAAGTTCTTCATTCATGGCTTGAATCCAACATTCATCTTTGCTAGCTTGATTGACATTGTGTGGTTCAATGGTGGATAGAAATGCCAGATAGCTAGAAGATCCTACAAGAGTCCTTCTTGTTTGTACACCTGATCCCTTATCTCCCAAAATTTGAGATTCTGGATGATTCTTTTGAACATATCTGGATGGAGCCTTTTCAGATAAATCATCTTCGGGTTCTTCATTGGGTTCATTGTCTACATCATTCCCATTTGATGTAGAAGGATATATGTCATCATCGTCTTCTGTTGTTTGTTTTTCTTCTTTTGGAGCTGCAAGAGACTCATCAATAACAACATCAATACATTCAACAATCTTCCGAAGTCTTTTGTTGTAACATTTATATGCTCTACTTCTAGAGGAGTAACCAAGAAGTATTCCTTCATCTGCTCTGGGTTCAAACTTGCCAAGTTTTTCATCATTATTTTTGATAAAGCATTTTCTTCCAAAAACTCTAAAATGCTTCACAGTGGGAGAATTACCATACCATAGTTCATATGGAGTTTTATCACTATTTACACGAACATGTGCCTTGTTAAGAATATTTACCGTTGTATGTGCTGCTTCTCCCCAAAATGTGTCAGGTGTTCCGGAATCATCAAGCATAGCTCTAGCCATTTGTTGAACTATTCTATTCATTCTTTCTGCTACTACATTTTGTTGTGGAGTACCTGGTACCGAAAACTGTCTTTTTATACCATGTTGTTCACAAAATTCAAGGAATTCATCTGATGTATATTCTCCTCCTCGATCAGATCTAAGACACTTGATTTTTAGATCTAATTCATTTTCAACTAGTGCTTTGAAGATCTGAAATTTCTCAAATGCTTCATCTTTGTGTTTAAGCAACCCAATCCAACACATTCTAGAGAAATCATCAATAAATAATATATAGTATTATTCACCACGTGGTGACTTTTTCTTCACAGGTCCACATATGTCAGTATGAATGAGTTCAAGAGGCTTACTTGATGATCCTTCCTTGGCATTAAATTGCACTCTGGTCTGCTTATCGAATTGGCAAGATTTGCATATGATACTTTTAGGTAGAGTAATATTGGGAAGATCATGAACAGCTTTAAGTCTGCTTGATTTGTTGATTTGAGAGAAGCTCAGATGCCCCAACCTTCTATGCCATAGCCAGTTTTCTGAAGATTTACTCAAGTAACATTGTTCTTTGCAGTTCTTTAATACATACAAATTGCTTGGAGTTCTGTTTCCTTTTATAATTGTTTTACCTGTATCAAGATCACGTACCACACATTCTTTTGAACTAAAGACAACTTCAGTTCCTTGACCACACATTTGACTTACACTTAACAGGTTATGCTTTAATCCATCTACATACATGACATTATTAGCTTTCACCTTTTCTTTTAGAAAAACAGACCCTTTTCCCTTAATAACAGCAGGAGTATCATTTCCAAATGTAACATTCTTCTCTTTTTCTAGAGCACTATATGCCAGAAGTTTGTTTTTGTCAACTGTCATGTGTTTAGAGCATCCACTGTCAATGTACCATTGATTTTCTTCACCTTCTGAAAATAAAGCTATGCCACAATTTTCAACCTGTAATTCCTTCTTTTTCCATACTTTGGAGCTTGAAGGAAATTTCTCTTTTGGCTGGATTTTGCTCCTGCATTCAGATTCTTCATGGCCAAAGTTATTGCAATAAGCACATTCAACTTCATTTTGAATAGGAGAAAAGTTGTTATAAGTATTCTTCTTTGTTCCAATATCCCTCCTTTTCTTTCTTGCTTCTCTTGTCATAATGGTTTTGTATGCAACACATTGAACAGCTTTATGACCAAAATTGTGACATGAGAAACATTATCCATTTAAGAAGAATTTTCTGCGATCATGAAATATTCTACTTGAATTTACCTGTTGGTTGTTGTTTCTTTGAAAGGTATTCTTGTTAGTGTTCTTTGAATTGAGTTGGTCATGCTTTACCTGTGAAGATTCTTTATTCCCTTGCTGAGTGGAAGAATGTTGTATACTGGCTGTAGCTGCTTCTAGATAGTTTGGTGCTGAAGTCTGAGAATATTCTCTGATATATCCAAGACATGTCTTTATAAAAGGAGAACGTTGTACCTTGATAATATCATCTAAGGTTTCAGATCCTTTAGCAAATCTAAGATTCAAAGTCTTCAATTTCTCAATTTCTTTTCTTAGACTTACTATTTCACATTCTAATTTCTCATTGTGTTTCTCTTTTTCTTCAAGTTGATTTTTTAGAGTTTCTATGGATATTTTACTTTCTTCTAAGCATCTTTTACTTTCTTCTATGCATATTTTGAGTTGATTGAATTCATCAAAAAAATAATTTTCCTCTAAAGCATCCATAAAAGTATCTTTTTCTTCTCTAGATTCCTTTTCAAATGCCATGAGAAGTCTAAGATCTTGTTCACATTCTTCCTCACTATCAGATAACCCATCACTGTCTTCATGAGTATAGTAACTTTTTCTAGTGCTAAACCAATTTTTATTCCTTCTTGCTACTTCCTTTCCTTTTTCATGTGTTTATTTGTGAGGACACTTAGCAGCATAATGACCAACTCTTCCACAAGCAAAACATTTGAAAGGAAGCTTACCTCTAAACCGTCCTGTACCAAGTTGGAGTTTCTTTACAAAATTTACCTCATCTTCTTCTGAGATATACCCTGATCCTTCTGTTTCTTGTACTTCTTTCCCTTTTGTAGAAGCTCTAAAGATAGCTCCTTTGACTTCAGATGGTCCTCCTCTTCTCATTTCATATGTAGTTAGTATGCCATGAAGTTGCACCACAGTAAGATTTTGAAGATCATGTTTTTCTTCAAGAGCAACAACTATTGACTCAAATTTTGTCGTTAGTGATCTTAAAACTTTCTCAACCAAAGTAGATTTGGTTATTGTTTCTCCCAGATTTATCATACGATTTACAATATCATCAAGACATAAAAAGAAATTGGCAATGCTCTCCTCATTATGCATTTTTAGATTCTCATATTGAATTCTGAGAGTTTGGAGTTTAGCACTTTTTACCTTTGCATCACCTTCATAACTTAGAATTATTTTGTCCCATATGGCCTTTGCTGTATTCAGCTGCATGACTTTGACAAATTCTGATTCAGTTAGACTTCCCAATAGAGCATTGACCGCTTTTGCATTTGTTTCGTAATTCTTTCTTTCTGTTGGATCTGTTGGTACTGCGACTGGATATTGATATCCTCCTTCAACAATAGCCCATACATATGCTCCCAGAGACTGAAGATAGGATCTCATCCTTGTTTTCCAGAAGATTAAATTGTTTCCATTGAAGAGTGGAGGCCTGATAGATGTTGTTCCATCTTGATTGCTCATCTTGATTGATCTTCCTTCTAGCAGCTAAGCTTTTTCAGAAGGACCTGCTCTGATACCAATTGATGGGAAAAATACTGAGAGGGGGGGGGTGAATTAGTATTTAGAGCTGACTAAAAACTTTTCACTTTTTGTTTCTCTTAAACCCATACGTTACTTTACTGAACCCAACTCACATATAAATGTGGATATCCTTAAGAAAACTTGCATATGTCCAGAGATCTTATTATACGTTTAATTCTTTACTTAGATCATTGCATCATTCATTCATCGGATGTTTAGTAAGCAGTAAGCATGTGCAGTAATAACAGAATAAACCATCACACATAAGAAACACACATGAGCACTAGTATTTAAGGTGGAAACCCAATTCGAGAGAAAACCACCGTTGTTGTCGTCTCTATCTTCAATATTTATTATAAAGAAAACTTTTTACAATTTTGTACTGGCGCAGACTCATACTGGCACGTAGGCACCCACCTGCAGAAAGGCTACAACCTTCTCTCGTTCTCCAGCCACTACTGGAAGGGAGCTCCAACCCCCTAATTTTAACACCAGCTTCTACTGGCAGGATACTTCCACTTTCATACAGAAGGCTTCAACCCTCAGATCCACCAAATTTCTTCAATTTATTCATCAGACTTTCGTCAGGTCTTCGTCATTTCTTTTGCCGATCATCGTAGAGATTCATCATTTCTAGATCATATCCATAGGTGAATCATATATGCAGATATCTCTTAAAGAGATTTATTTATTAAAAACCCTTCCATGTGCACGCATTGTATTATGATCCTCTTCTCCTTATATAGTTTAGCCTTTATCAATACCATGAGTCAAAACCACTCAACCGCTAATGGTATTCCTGGACAGGATCAAAATAGGTAATCCAGCGGGGTCTACCCAAGCCCCAAACAACTTTTCATTGTTTTATTTTCTTGATCTAGCAATTAATTAATATAAGGCTTTTTAATATCTCAATCTGAGATTGAGATATTAATCTAATTCCCCCTTTAGTTGTTACAAAAATTAACGTTCCACTGACTTATATAAAAACCCAGCAGTAATATATATCCATATAACCTTTTGGGCCCTTCAATAATATTTAATCTTCGACTTGGGGATTTGCGCTGATAATTAAAGTTCCTATCAAAATACCCAACCTACAGACACAACTAGTGCACCGGATATCGAGACAAGTGCCTCCGCAGTTGACCGAGTTGACTACGGGGACAACAGAGATGAATGGTAGAGATTGAGTGTGGGGGCACCAGCCAAAATTTTCATCCGTACCTCGAGAGCCCCCGTAGTGACGCAAGATGTTGAGTTGGTCACAGCTGTCTTCCACGTTAGGTGAAGATCTCAGCATAACACAACAACGTATATTGAACCAATAATGTGAAGGGAAATCAGGTCCCACGCCCTTAATACATGACATAATACTTTGGGTTAAACTTGCAAACCCCAATACATGCATATGGGCCCCAACGTTAATGGTCGTCTCCATTCGACGGTTGTTATTGCATCGCGCGGCCTCATTTTATCGGACGGATATTGATCGGCGAAGAAGCGCAAACAATAACATGCGATGGTCGTCGTACTTTGGTTAACCTTCGCGCATCTTCCTCATACGACCACCATCTGATGGCTTCCCTCCAGATCGACGGTACTCAACAATATCACGCAGCATCCTTGGTAGAACGTTAACGTGCGATGGCGCGCAGTGATGGCAGTTTTGTAAATACACTCAGGGACGCGTGTCGCTCGTTCTATGGAATCGCTCCCAACCTCTTGAATACCTCTTGCCCGTCGAGAGCGATGCGATGAAAACCGGAAACCCCCTTCACTGTTTATTTTGCTCGTGGTTCCTCTCCTTCGCTCAAGGTTCCGTCCGTCTTTATTCCGTCATTGCTACGTTTCTCCACGAAAGCATAACTTTGTTTTAATTGTTCTTCCTCCGCGTTATCAGTTCATATAACCATAAAACTGTTATACAGCTCTGATGAAATCCTTATGGACTATTCGACTCGTTTCTTTTGCATTCAATAGGGACACCTTTCTTTGTATTGTCTAACACATGTGGAACGCACTATTACTTTGACCAATAGAGCTTATGTGCCCTACACACACAGAGCACGTTCGTGGCTCACTCTCCCAATAGGATTTCACACAGAGTTTCAGGGCATTCCGTATGAGAATTGAACCAATCAATAACCAAATACTCTCGGTATTCTCCACCCATCAGAGTATCACCAAAACTCAATCATACACAGGATTTCCTTTATCCACCATCAAGATGCATACATACACCGAACTTATTCAAGAAAAGCTTCACACATGATTTAACTCGTCCTTATTTACATCGAATTTTCCATTAAATATAGAGCTTCGTTCAATTCACATTCAGTCATATATTCTGCTTGTATAGAACTGCTAATGGTTTTCTGAGAGTTGCCATCAAGGACAATCAATTCAATATACTAGGATACCAGAAATGCCAACAACAAGGATATTGATGGTTCTTCACGGTGGAGTAGCGAAAGAGACCTGGAATGCGATGTGGGTGAGTGTGCCAACACCATGGGAAGTCACATTGAAAGGTTGCAGTTGATCGAAGCTTGGTCACGGGTAGGAAAGCGTGATAGATCCTTGCTGACCATGATGAGAACACCATCACATATCTACAAAGGGCTAGGATCCATGTGAATCCAAGCCTGGACAATCGGGTGATGCATAGCACAGAGGACTATAGAATGAAGCCAAATTCCATGCAGGTCAGATCGATGGCCACATAGACTAAGTAAGGTCATGGAAGTTGCTTGTATCCACAAAATGAAAACATGTGGGATGGTTCAGCATCAAATTTTTGGATGTGGCAAGAATATCGATATGGATGAGGGTGCAGGGATTAGAATCAATCCTAGGATAATGTACTCATGTGTAGAATAAAAATCGATGGAATGTGGACCGAAATGGCGAAGTGGACTTGAAAAAAGAAGAATTAATAATGGCAGAGCATGAGTTAAGAGATCATAGGGCTGAAGAGATGCAGAGAGGCCGTGGAAAGGCACATGGAAAAAAAAAAAATCAATGGCTTTTATTGCAGTTGGTGGGAAAATTCATGTACAACTATGATGTCCTCTTTGGAGAGGACATCATGAATATGATGAATGATCATACAAATAATAGCAACATTGAAACAAAAAAAAAAAATATTATTATAATGGAGTTAATTTATTACATGTAAATGGGCATACTATTGTAAGACCTGGTATGGCATGCGTACCCCTGGGAAATCACTAGTAAAGTCTATGTTAGATCTAGGTGATAGGGAGGATGTCAAGTTAACAATTACCCTGGGTAAAAATTTGAGGGGGGAAGAGATAGAGTGAGCGGGGTTGTCTCACTTAGCAATTTTGGCTTGATTTAGTCAAGAAACCCCAAGTCAAGTTTAAGGGGGAAATTTTTAGGTAAACTTGACTTGGGATAGAGTCAATGTTGACTAGGGTAAATAGTAGTGGTTTTGGGGCACATGGTATTGTGCACCAATGGTTTTTCAGCCCATGGTATTGCATGTAATGGAGCCTATAAAAGGTTGGGAAGACTTCATTGTAATGTAGGCTTGGAGGTGAGTGATGAAGGCTCACTTGGCTGAATTGGCCATGGTTTTGGCTAATGGCTAATGAAATTTCATTAGATGGGTTTTCCATGGAGTTGGGGTTTTTCCCAGATAAACATCTGTGTTCATGTTTATGTGTTTTGTTGTTGGGTTTTTTTATGTTTATTCCTCTTGATAAATTATTTATTATTTCTGCGGTAAATTCTTACAGAAGGTACAGCAGGTGAAAAACGACCCTGAGCTAACCAGGCTTTTCATCATTAACTTGCATGAGAAACAAGTTAACCTTGTAGGGGTAACCTTTGAGCTGTCTTTAGATGCTATTTCCAATGCCACAGGCATACCAAGTGTGGGTGAGAAATGGTTCAAGCAGGCCAACCTAGACATGAGCTACTTTGAACCCTACCTAAAGCCTAGATAAAAAGACCACAATAATTCCATCTTTCCTTTCTCACATTTTCTTAACAGATATGCACCTATGATGAGGATCATTATCAAATATTTCACATGTGAAGGAATATTCTCTCACATTTACTCCTATCACATCAGGATGCTCATGCACTTTACTGGGGTGAGGATGTTTCACCTGCCCTATTACCTATACAGAAGCATTGAAAAAATTTCCTATACTGTGCAAAAGAGAGACTATCCTTGGCATATGCAAAGCCTCTTTCACCACTCTCTTATCAAAATGGTTGTTATGCATCAATTGCAGCAGATGGGTATTCCTTGGGAAACCTTCATTGCCAATGAGGTGTTTATTTCTCCACAAGCCCAACAGCAGCAAGATTCCCCTTCATCTTCTCATCCTCACATTCCTCCATCCACTCACATTCCCTCACCTCATGATGACCCTTCCATCTCACCATCCACTCACAGTCCTTCACTTCATGATGAGCTTCCTCCTTCATCACCTCTTCACAACACCTCACCATCCTCTCATGGTACTATTGCATCAAACAATGAAAAAGGCAATGAGGCAGAAAAGAGTGATGAATAAAAAAAGAATTAAGGGAGATGGAAATGAGGATTCAAACAATGATAAATCAATTAGTGCAGAAAACAGTGAGGCAATTAGCAATGAGGAAGAATACAATGAAGCAGAAATCAGTGAGGATGATGGAAATGGGTCAAAAAGCCATGAAAGCAATGATGATATAAATGAAGATGGCAGCAATGATGGCAGTGATACAGATGGCACGGATATGGTGAAAATTGAACCTTTTCCTTTAACCTACCAAAGAAGAAATAGGCATGTGTTTGTTGCCCTTAAGAGGCAAGGGGCCATGCCTTATACATCAACCAAGCAGCTTGATAAAGCTAAGGAAAAGGTCATTGATGAACAAGAAGAAGAAAAACATGAGACTGAACAAGAGTTTCAACTTATTCATGTTGACAGTGATGATGAAAATGAACAAAGGATCACTAAAATGCTGCTTAAAAAAAAATATGCTTAGATCAAGGACCTACAAACAAATCCAGGTAGGGCTAACAATGTGATCCACTATTTTGAGGTTGAAAACAAGCAGCTGGAGGCACAGAAGGCTATCTATGAGATCAAAGCTATTAGAGCCTGGAAAGAGGCTGAAAATATAAAGGAAAAGCTAGATGAGTTCTTGGGCACTTATACTGACATGGAGGAAGAGGAAGAACAACTTCCTAGGAGGAGGCCAAGAACAATTGGCTTGAAGAAAGCTTTAGCCAAGGAAAAGGATCAAGAGACAGCCTTGGCAAAGTAGCTCACTCCAAGTGAGCTGCTTGCCATGGAAATTGAATATGATTGGGAACCTTGGCTAGAAATGGAAAATGTGTACTTAGAGGGTCATTTGGAAAATACCAAGAGGGACCTTGACCTTCAAAAGAAGATGGCAAGGCATTATGCCTTAAGAAACAAGATTGCAAGGGCCAAGCTCAAAAGGGCCCTTGCAAATATTCAAACCCTAAAGGAGGAAAAAGGTGAAGAAAAGCTTGATATCCTTGCTGATGCATCCCTACAAGCATCCCAGACATGATCAGCAAGGTAAATCCCAATTTTGAAAAAAAATTTTAATTTTTTTAGTTTTTTGGTTTTGACTGTTTTGAAGGGCCAAACACGTAGTGCCACTGGCGCTACGCTCTTTTTGGGGGAATCCAATGGATTAATGGCTTACATTTTCAGAACCCTTAGGCCAGTGACATCACCCTCACAACATTTCAGATCATTTGGAGCAGAACAGGTACTCCAAAAGTGTCGAAAACATGCAAAAAATCAACTTTCTGCCTTATTTTTAGAGTTGGCACTGCGCCTTGAGCAGTCTTGGTAGAAGTGGTTTTTCACTATTAAAATGGACAAAAATCATAAAAATAAAGCCTTTTTTGGAAATTAGACAGGACAAGCTTTCCAATGAGCTATCGTGGAGCTCATTTGGATAATGGGAAGGCCTCCAAAACCCAGTTGCAAGAAGACCTATTTTCCTAGTGTTGGTGTTGTGCCCTTGCCAAAAAGTCAACAAAAGTCACTTGGAGTTAATGAAAAATTTATTTTGAGGGTTTTCGAGGAAAATCACTCCAGACTTGGTTGAGGAGTTATGTTAGCATTTATTTTTTCATTTATTAAGTTAGATATTTTGTGCCTTGGGCCTTGCATGGTATCTTTGGACAAAAATGGCATTTATGATGTAATTAATGATATTTTGGAGACCTAGCTAGGGTTTTGGTCCTCCTTTTCTAGTTAAATACTACATTGAGGCCTCATTATACATGTTGGTTTACCGTTAGACTTAATACATATACTTGGAGTTGAGGAGAAATTGGCTTTGGAGTGTTGTGAATGGTTTGATTTGGATGACAATGGAGCCAAGCACACTTGCAGGATTCATGAGCATGGCTAATGGTGATGTCTTTCTAAATTAGTGCTTGTTTCCTTATTTTTTCATTTTGTTTCATCTTTCTCATGCAGTAGAACAGAAATTTTAGGTTAAGAAATGTTTTTTAGAGGCACCTTAGCTCTGTCTACTTTCTATTGCTTGTATGTTTTCCTCTGCTAGGTCAGTTTAGAGAATTCTTAGTTGCTCTCTAATCCCACTCCGCTTGTTTATCTCAAAAATGATTTAATGGAGTCAGTGCCAAAGTAGTTTATGGTTAGCCCTATTGTACGGAATCACTTAAACATTGTTTTTGAGGTCTTCTCTTCAAATTATTGCTAAATAGGGTTTTACTGAAGAGGTTTATGGTTTTCCTTACCCTTTTGTCCAGCTTGAATGGTTGTTTTGAAGTTCTTTGTAGTATTATTAAGGAATTTTAGGAGTTCCCTTCTCTTTTATCATTACTAAATGTTATATTTTATGTTTTCTTTGCCTGAAGGTGAAATCACTAGAGAATTTACAAGTTTGTTTCTCTCTATGGTTTTTCGGACTGTTGTCTTAATGTTTACTTGATAGGGTTTGGTCAAAGAAGCTTATGGTATGCCCTGTCTTTGATTATTTCTTTATGCATAGTGTTCTTAAATACTTTACTTGTTATAGTACATGTTAAAGGATTCTTAACTTCCCTTTAAACCTACTTATTTCACAAATTAATGTTCACTTCACTCACATAAGCCTTGAAGATCCATTTGGCTTTGTTATACTTGCCCTCCGAGACACCCTTGACATATTGTTGTACCTTTCAAGACATTTTTCAGACTCCATAGCCCAATGGTCTAAACCTATCCTACTCTATATGTTTTTCTTGACAATATACCCAACCAAACAAACAAACAAACCATAATCAATATAACTAGCCTAAAATCAAAACCCTAAAATCAATCAAGTTCACATATTTTATACAAATTATAGAGAGATCCCTACCTGAGTCCAGGAATTATAGGTCCTAGGACTCCAAAGACAGGTTTGATGTTACCCTTGTACATTTGGTGTTGCCAATCTGAAAAATTATGGAGACCTAACACGCGCCACCCAGGGAAATTCCGACAACATTGGTTGGGTCCTTAAGTTGTAACAAAAATTATAGATGGCGGTGTGGTTAGACTTACTACGTTGCGCGGAGACCACCTGTCGGGGTACGTTAACATTAGCCATCTAAAACCATACAGGGCTAACCTAGCGCCTACCAAATGACTATATGGTCGTAGTAGTTGTATAAGGATGGTGGTGTGCACGCATGGGGAAGAATGAAGGTAGGCCTTGTTATTGCCCAAATCCACCTTAGGCTGAAGGAAGGCGAGATTCAGAGTAACACCAAACCACGCTCAGTCTGGTAGCTAGCCCTACCAGAACAGGAGAGGGCTCTCTTCAGGTCAATCTCAGGAAAAATGTATCAATAGGCCTTGAGATGACTGAAATGCGTGCTAATTTTAGGCTAGGTATATTAATCAAGGAGTTTGGAATGATTTTTAGGGGTTTTTTTGTTGGAAAAAGGGAAAGGCAATTTTGGGCTTGGGGATGAGGCCAAATTCTTGCAGAGTTCAAGTTGGGGCAGGGAAGGCAATGGATTTAATGTCTGAGATTCAATGAATGGATAGAAAATACCGCTGAGGAGCTGAAGAGGGAAAGAAGGTGCAAGGATCCTCTTCAAACGGAGGAAAGCATATAAAACTAAACAAAAGTTTAAGGTAGAGCACCAACAAACTAATGAATTCTACCTTAGTTACTCATTTTTTTAATTCAGAAGCAAAGAGAAGGGAAATGGCATACATATAACATTAATGAAACTTACTGATACATGGAGAAAAACATCATCAAAACTCAGAGCCACAAGGATCCCAACAAGTGCTGCAAAACTCTGGTCTTTCCTTTGCCAAAAATGCAGAAAAGTATGTACAATGAAGTGCCAAACTATTCCCAAGATTCCAACCCTGAAAATGACTCAGAAAATACATGATATAGACAAGCCAAACCCCTTCCCATGCCTCTAGGGGTTGATCTCATCCTTCTAGGAGCTGTTTCAACCAATTCTAAACTAGGAACTGAAATCTAGGCAATCAAACAACCTGCCTCTATATGGTAGGAAACGGATTCATTCATTTAATTTTCACTTTTTAGTGAATGAACCCTCTAGAACAAGTAAAAATATGCCAAATTTACATCATGGTCAAGAAATTACATCAAGATAGATCAATATTTACATCAGAAAGTGAAACTAGTCAAAACTGGGCGAATTTCTGAGCTGAAGAGTGAAAATGAGGCCAAATTTCTCTATGCGCCGCGCCCAAAAACTCAATGTGTCGTGCCAATTTGGAGCTGATTTTGAGGCACTTCCTGAAGTCAAAATTGATCTTATGATAGCTCTTTGGAAAGCCCTGTCTATCTACTATCCAACCCAAGTGGAATTTTTCAATTTGGAGTTCATTTTCCCCTCCAAAATTTCAATCTCCCAAGACTAGTTCCTGTGTGTGCAAAAGGTGGCAGAAAGGCCATTTTCAAGGTGTTTTTGGCCCTTTAGGCAACCCAGAACTTGATGAAATCTCTCGGCCATTCCTGAGAAAGCATAATTTATCATAAAAAACTCAAAAATATCATGTTTTCCTCCAAAAGATGTCCCAATCATAAGCGCGCGCAAGGTGGCGCAACGCGTCGGGCAAGAAAATCTGTTTTGTGACCAAAAAAACAAAATTGACAACATTTTCTCCAAATTCCTTGAAATTTTGACTGTAGGTCCATAATCAAGTACCCTTCTCAGCCAAGGAAGCTTCAGCCAAGATTTGGAGCCGATCATGCCTTTTCCGACGTTTCAGTGCCCTCCTGGTGCATGCAGTTTCAGCGGTGGAATCACTGTCTCTGTCATATGATGAATCGGTGTCCGTCATGGAGTTGCAATGTGTATGACAAGTGTATGTTTTATTGGTTGAAAATTAGAAATGAAGACTTTATTTCTTTGTCTCCAAGTGTCAAATGTGTGCCAAAGGGAAATGAGGGACTGTGAGGAATATGGAACAATGGGGAAAAGTGAACTGTAGGAAATAGTACAGTGGTAAAAATGTGGTTTAGTCAAGTGAAATTTACAATGTGGATACAGTCACTTGATTATGTTTTAGGAATGCGGGGTTTGGGGATTTAGGAATTTTGCAAATGATATGGGAAAGGGAGAGTAATAGGGTATGGTAGGGTTTAGGGATAGGAAAATAGGACTTTAGAAATAAGTGATTTGGGATGTAGAGGAACAGGGGATTAATAGGGACGATGGGTTTAAGGTGAGGGAAGGAATCAACAAGGTGAAGGGGAAAAGGATTCTCTGGCACCAAAGCACCAAAACACAACCCTAAGGAGCAGCTTTAAACAAAAGAATAGGATTTTGAGTTTTTTGCATTTAAATTTTCATACCAACACCAAACACTTGTTAAGAGCAATGAGGAAGTGGCTTTGACTTACTTGAACAAGGAGAGACTGAGAAAAAATTTATGGGTGAAAGGAATGGAAAAAATCTTGTGTTTTGGCCCAATGCGCCGCGCACCAACCCAATGCGTCGCGCACAAACCCAATGCGTCGCGCTAGAAAACTCAACGCGTAGCGCATTTTTCAGGAGGCTTTTGGAGGCCTTCCTGGTGTCCAAATTAGGCGTGTGATAGCTCGTTGGAAATATTATTGAGTCTAATTTCCAATCCAAGTGTAATTTTTCAATTTGGAGTTCATTTTCTCTGTCAAAAATCAAATCTCCCAAGACTGGTCAAAATGTGCAAAATGAGGCTGCCTCAAGGCAAAGTGCTGTTGCAATCCACTTTTGAAGGTCTTCCTCAACTCCAAATTAAGCTCATGATAGCTCATTGGAAATATATTTGTGTCTAGTTATCATTTGACTCATCAAGAAAGTCATTTTTCCAACCAATCTAGGAGAAATCTTGATTTTCCCAAGGTCACTTTAGAGGTGCATCAATTCTCCTGAGGCAAAGGTATTTTTGACATTTCTCTAAAACCATGACACCTGTGTAAAAAGTGAAGGATTTTTTTCTTCCTTGGCCTGTTGTGGACAAAAACCTCTCTCATTTTTTCCAAATTCATCTTTTCTTGCTCAGAAACATCATTGGAGTAAAACCTATCCCGATGTGTGGAACAAGGGATTTGTCGAAATGAAGCGAAATGAAGGGGATAAGGGGCTTCTAAATTCTTGAGAAAATTATTGGAAGTAGGGAGGGATGTTAGGAAGCAGGGGAAAGTTGAATTTCATAGATTGAGTGAGGGGAAGGGGTCCAAAAGGGAAAAACACAGGCCTAGCCTAGAAAATTGCCAAGTTATAGCAAGAAACTAGGGTTTGTGCGAAAATGAGGAATTTGGGGGATCTCAACGATGGGAAGTGTTTAATAAGGTACATTAAGGATAGGGGAAGGTGTATGAACATCAGGATACAAGTTTTGCTGATGATTTGACCATCCAAGAGAAATTACCTCCAAAACCCTAAGAGAGAAAAATGAACCTTACCTAGGCACAACTGAAGCATGAACAAGGTGTAAAATGACCCAGTGGAAACTGACATGATGATGAAAACCCTTGAATGATGGTACACTCAGCTGAATGGTGACAAGCACCGACCTTTGGACAACTTTGAAAAGATTGAAAACAAACCCTAGACCTAATACCTAGTGACCAAATTTTGCTTGAAGACTCACTGAAATGACAAAATTTGACCTTGACATCTTAAAATCACTTTGTAAGAGCATGTTTGATCACTGGAGGAGGGTTGCAAAGGCTAACACTAATAGGCCCGACGTACGCACAGGGGTCATCTGCAGGTAAGGAGGCGCGGAAGGGTGTGACGAGAGCACAGGGGTATCACGCAGCTGCAAAAATTAGCCATTGGAATAGTACAACTGGGTAAAAAGCCAATTTTACCGTTGAATGGAGCGGGCAGTAGGAAATTAATGCAGCGATTTGGGAGGATTTTTTACCATTTCCTTAAGCGTAAGTTACAGGTAAGTTTCATCTGACCATTGTTACCCATCAAAAGCTATAAAAGGAGGGGCTCCACCACAAGAAGAAGGTCCTCAGCAACCAACTCAAGCTATGGGTGGATGAAGCCCTCAAGTTGTCACGGGATTTGGATGTAGCAGCCAAGCAGCTAAACTAGACCTTGGAAAGTGTTACTGCCGCCACCGAAAGCCCAAATTTGCAAAAGTTGGTCAACATTGCACAGAATTCCACCATGCAAAGAAAAGGTGTTTTTCCCCCTCTAGTCGTCCCCATCAAGCAGCTCCAGGAGAAGATTCGGACCCCATGGTCGCAATGACTCAGAACGAGTCACAATATTGTGTTGGGGGTCTGTTGGAACGAGGTCCCCTAGCTGTGTTTTGATATAAATTTTGTAATAATTAGTCTAGCATAGGGGCTTTGGGGTAGTTCAAAGCCCCCAATGCATTGTAATGGGTCAAAGGGTAGACTAAGATTCCACAAACCACGGTTTGTGGACCATAGGATAGCGCAGGCTAAGATGCCATAAATAGATGGATAAATTGAGTCTAGGCAGAAGCTAAGGGTGATCAATGCTGGGTGTGAACTGTTGAGATCTGTTTTTGGTTATATTAGGGTAAGGACTCCTGTTGACTGTGTGCACGGAGATCCTTTGTCTTTTTGTGTGCAGACCCCGCTGGTTGTGTGCGCGGGTTGGGAATTGAGTCTGTAAGTGGAATTTGAATGTTAATGAATAGGAATATTGTCTAGTAGTAGAGAAAGTATCTTTGGATCTGCAAATTGGCTGCGTGTTGTGTTATTTCTGCGATTATGCTTTTTGATGATAATTGATGCACACGTGGATGTGATGCCATAAGAAAGGGGTAATTGCATAGATCTGGTTATTAATATATGCTTACTTATGTTTACATGCTATCTGTGGGTTTATGAGCCTCATATTTTGCAATTATCCTATTAAATGTTCTGCGATAGGACTCCTTTTGTGCGAGCCTGATATATCTTAAAGGGGCTGCCTCAAATACCTCTCTCTCTCTCTCAGGGTGCGGAAACCTAGTTCTAGCACCCTCCCATACTACTTCGGGTGAGACCTTGGCCTGCACAAATAGGTCATTGCCGAAAGGGCCAGTAGTATAGGGGTTTTTTCACAAACCTCAAATCTGAACCTGGGTCAGGACCCCCCAATCCAACCTAACATAATACTAATACAAAGGTTCAAGCATGATTGTTACAACCTTCACTGATTCTAGATAGACCTTGGGTGGGTGCCTCAATGGATTTCATTTCACATCTTTCTATGGTGCAAGGGTATAATGGGGTGCTATTTTTTGTTAATTAATTCTCCAATATGTCATTTTGATCCCATCAAAGGTTCCATGTATAGAATAGGAGGAATAAAATAAATTCATATGAAATATGGTGAAGTATTGGAGTCTTCTATTCAGTATTGTATCAAATAGAAATACAAGGTTTACAGGGAAATTTTGGACCGTGTTGTTCAATATTGTGGGGAACAAAAATTTATATAGTTCTAGTAATCATATGCAGACATATGGGAAGAAAGAATGTATCAACTATTTATTGGAAGACTACTTTAAACATTTTTTGAGACTTGATCAAAGGAATTGGCAAAATTTGCTAGATGCGGCACACTTCAGTTATAGCTTGCAAAAGAGTGATTCTACAAGTTATGATACATTTGAGTTGGTTAATGCGAAAATTCCTATTACCCCGCACACATTTATGCGAGGCTACTATGGGAGGAGTTCAATAGCTCTAGGGTCCATGAACCAATGGTAAGAGATGTTTGAGATGGCTCGAGTGAACTTGACAAAAGTAGCAAAGGAGATGAGAAAGTGGATAAATAAATATAGGAGATATGTCAAGTTCAGTGTGAAAGATATGGAATTTTTCAAGATGATGAAAGAATAGTTCCCACTGCTTACCAGGATGTCTAGGTCACTGGTGAGGAAGTTTCCAAGTTCTAGAGAGGATTGGAGATGTTTTCTATAGATTGGAGATGCCTTTCCTCTTGATATTTTTTCATCTCATATTTCATATTAGATAATTGAACAAGGTAAGGGTGGATACAAATGATTCGGGCAGAGCAAAGCCACCATGTGCCCCAACCTTGATTGTTAATCATCTAGAGTTAGAACTTTATGAGAGAGTAGAATACTAGAATCTGAGAACTGTAAAAAATAGGAAGAGAGAGTATTTTATGAAATGGTAAGGTGAAGAAAAATAAGATAATGGATGGGAGACATGTGAGTCACTTTGGATATGGGAGAAGTAGGTACTTTGGACATGTGAGGCCACTCTACTCTCTTTCTTTGAATAGAAAATGATTGTGATTACAAATAAGGAAGGATTGTGGCATGTGGGCTAATAAAGTGCACTAATATTCTCTATGTGCTCTCCTCCTATCCCTCTTAGCCACTCTTCTCATATATGGAACAAAATTCACTTAGAAAGAATGTAACCCCTTTTCCTCTTGGTGGCTCGGTTGTAACACAACCCGATAGCCTACTAGTGGTTAGGTTTGACGCCTTCAAATCTTAACTAAAGTTACAATATGGACTATTCTAGAGTATTATTCTTCATGGTCACATGGATATCCTATTTTCCATGAGTAACGAGCACTCACATGGTACCTTCTCGAATTATGGTGGTCAAAACAGAAATGTCAATTTCCGAGTGGCATAACTTTTGCATACATACTCTGATTGAGGTGATTCTTGCATTATTGAAAAGGTATCTATTTGTAAAAAAAAGGAAAAAAAAAATCATGGCACTAAACAATAATTTTTTACCCCAAAGAAATCCATTTAGTGCCTCAAAATTCTCATGAAATATTTACTACCCTAATTTTCCAAAGTGGGCCCCGCTAGTAAAATTTGACCTATGAGCTAATTCCTCCATGTTTTCCACTCTAAAAGAATTAATATGGATCAAAAAAAATATAGTGATCCAATATGGATCACATATCCCCAAATTTGGAGGAGTTTGTTCCATTGAAGCTTCTACTAAAGTAGGTGAGAAAAATTTTCCTCCAACTTTCGGGCGTACCATTTAGCCTTGCCTGGAAGTTGTCCTTTCAAACCAATCTTCCAAAGGTCTTGCTACCCCTGTCTTGTATTTTTTGAAATATTATACAAAATTGTATCCTCTATCAAATCTTCCTAAACATATAGTCACAAATCCTCTATAAAAGGTAAGACTTGTTCCTCTTCTTGATCTCGCATGGAAAGATCATAGAGTCTTAGATTCTCTACATTCACAACTGAGTAAATATGCATGTATGGGGATAGATTTATTATAAAGGAATTATCTCCCATATTTTCCATTATCTGAAAGGGATTGTATTGTAGAGCCTTTATTTCATACCATGACACTATAGCATATCCTTGTTCATCTACAACCATACTCTATCTCCCACCATGAATGACTTATTTGTTTTGTTATGATCATGCTTGGAATTGCATTTTTCCTATGAATTTTTCAGTATCTTTTGTACCTATATATGGATATGGACCTGATTTTCTCAACAAAATTTTCTACCCTTAAGGCATCCATTTTAAGATCCTCCATTACTCCTTGCTTCCCATTTGCAATATCCAAAGGTGAAGATGAAAAATATCCAAAGCAAGTTTCAAATGGGGACTTACTAATAGAAGTGTGGATTTATTTTTTATAACAATGTTTTATATATGCCAAATTTTCATCACAGGGATGTTTCTGATTGTAACCCCTCAAAATTTTCACCAAAATCTTATTGACTACTTCTATCTACCCATTGGTCTGAGGATAAAATGGTGTAGACTTGTTAATATTTGTGTCCATCTTCTCCCATAATGTATTCCAAAAACCATTGAGAAATATTATGTCCCTATCTAAAACAATGCTCCTTAGTTTCCTAAAGTGCACCCAGACCTGTCTTAAGAACAAGTGTGTTGCTTCTTTCCCGCTAGTGGTCTTTTTACAGGGCATCAGGACACACATTTTGTTGAACCTGTCAACTACCACTAATAGGTATTCATGTCCCTTCATGGTTGTTGGTAAACCTCCCACAAAATCCATGGAATTTTTTTCCCAAGAACGAGTGGGTAAAGGTAAGGGATGATATAGACCTTGTTTCCTATTACTAGGCTTATTGGTACAACAAAACATGCATCCTCTTTTGAACCTAGCTACCTTTTATTACATCTTGGGAAAATAAACATACCTCTGCAAGTTGGCCATTGTCTTCCCTACACCAAAATTCCCTACAACCATGGATGTTTTAGCCTATATAATCAGTTTCAATCACTCACCTTTAGGAACACAACTTATCCATCCTATAGACTAACCTATCATAGAGATGGAATTCAACTGTGTTATCACCATCGCGCGCATGAATCTGGATCTACAACTAATGAAACACCTCCTTGAATTATTCATCATTTAAATATGTCTCTCTATATGCATCATGGATGAATGGTCCCATGTGCATCAAAGTTCACAAAGATTTGATCTTTGATGTAGGTGGCCTTGAAATCATTTCAGCCAACTTGTTTGTTTTGTACTTCTTCTACTTAATCACTAAATGAAAGTGTTTTAGAGACCTCATCCACTTATAATTCATAGTCTGTTATAGCTTAGTATGGGTTTGAAAGTACTATAGTTGCTAGTGATCAGCGTGGATTATTGTATCCTTTCATACCATATAGTGTTTCCACTTCTTCATAGCTTGCACCAGGGCATAGAGCTTCATGTCCTAAGTAGGGCAGTTAAGAACTTCACCATGAAATACTTCAAAATGGTAGCATGCAAGCCTCCCTCCCTACATCAATACCACTCCCATAGCATACCCACTTGCATTTTTCTCCACTTAAAAGGTCTGCTACAAGTTTATTAATGCCATGTTGAGATTCAACAACATGATGATCCTAGTGAAAATTAAGCACCTACACTAGGTGGGGCCCGCAACCTATTTTTAGGTGATATGTCTATTTTTAGAATTTGGATCAAAGTCTATTTTTAGTATTAATCTATTTATAAATGGTTGCGTAAATTGTATGGATGGATGGGCGTCTAAGTTTAGAATGCATGTGTGAAGTTGTTTCGTGGAATGCATGTCGATTATTTTTAAGCCCTTAACAATAATTAGACAATAAATAATTATCTATTTTCAATGAGCACTTGAAAATAGTTAACTGAAGGGTAAAATCAGTTAGCTAAGTGGATTTCGAGTTGAAGTGGTTGGTTGGTGGACCATGCGGTGGACTTCGTTGTAACTAGTGATACAAAGTTGTAACAGAGTTGGATGTGTGTTATGTGAATTGTTATTTAGTTTAACTCAGTTGTGCTAGTTGTAACTAGTTGTAACTAAAGATACACTAGTGATAATTTAGTGAATTAAATATTAAATTAATTCACATGGAGTGATCTTACATGCAACTGAATAAATACTATTGTTAACTACATGCATGTCATGTCCAGTGGAAACCCAGTTGAGAGATAGGTGAAAGGGTCGGTTGACTATCAGTTGTGACTATAGTGGTGCATTTAATGCATCTACACACACATTGGAGATGCTAATTAGGATTGTGCAGTGAAGAAAAGGCAAGATTTAATTCATTCATGGATCTACATCAGTAGGGATTGTGCAGTGGAGGCAGGCTGTCAGGAGGCAGTAAATTGGTACATGTGTGAGCCAATTTTTGTATGACAGTGTGAGACGATCGTATATTGTATTGAGAGCTCTTGGAATATATTTTGTATGAGATTGTTTCATGATCCATGATATACATAATATATGATAGTTTTTGTTTTTAGCTTTATGATTTCTTGGTAAAAACTTATGTGTTATGTGCAATTGATTTTTCTTCATGTGTTTGTAATTGGCGACTAAATTTCCGCAAAAAGAATTAAGTAGAAGGATTTTGTATTTAACAGTGGATATAATTGTTAGATCAGGAGATTCTGGTAATACATCACAGTATTTATAAAATTTATACATGGTATCGGAGAAAAATAAGATTGCAATATTGAAGCAGTAGCTGAGTTTTGTTGGTGGAAACAATTCTAATTTGTTGCAAGAATTTCTTGGTGCGACAGTTGAGTTAACTTTGAAATGGATTTAAATGGTTTGCAATTAGAGAATGCACTCAAGGGAAGCTCGAACTACATTTCATGGAAGGATAGGATGGAGGCAGTGCTTGAACATAATGGCTTGAAGGAATTCATCGACAGTGATTTTCCTAAGCCCACTTCGATGGATGTTGCATTACTTGACGCATAGCAAAAGAAAGTAGCGAAGACGAGAAGAATTCTACTGGAAGGTGTGAGATACCATATTGTCTCAAGCCTTCATGGGAAATCCACTCCATTTTCAATGTGGAAGGCTTTGACAGATCTTTTCCAAAGAATAAGTGACCATAGGAAATTGGCACTGAAGGATAAACTCAGAAAAATCAAAATGGAGAAGGGCGACAATATTGCTAAGTATCTCATAAAGTTTGTCCAATGTAGGGATGAGCTTGGGAGTGTGGGAATCATTGTTGTTGATGATGATTTGGTGAGCTTGGATCTCTTGGGACTTTGTAAGAGTTGGTACAGTTATCAAGACTCTGTCAATGGATGGGAAAAATTGCTGGATTGGAAACGACTGTGGTTGGATCTAGTGCAGGAGGAATTCAGGTGGAACACCAGGGATGGCTCTTCATCAAAGAATGATGATGAAGAAGATTGTGCTTTGGCTGCCAAAGCAAGGAAAGGGAAGGGGAAGAAATTCCACTCAAAATCTGAGGCTAAAGGCAAGAAGTTTGATTTTTCCAAGGTGAAGTGTTTTCACTGTCACGAACATGGGCATCTCACCACTAACTGCCCACAGAAAAATAAGAACAAGAAGGTTGTTGGAGCTACAGCCGGTGGGGCCCTTGCCTCCCAATTTGAACTTGATTTCTCCTTGATTGCATGCTTGGTTTCAAGTGCAATGGGATCAGTGTGGTATCTTGATAGTGGTGCTTCCTTCCACATGACGGGAGATAAGGAGATTTTCAATGACTTGGAGGAGAAAGATCTCCAGATACATATAGAGATGGGAAACGATGGACGATACAGTGTGACCAGCATTGGTACCATTACCTTTGAGAGGAATTTAGGTAAACCATTTATGTTGAAAGATGTTATGCATGTTCCAGGTCTGAAGAAAAACTTGGTCTTAGTCGCGATGTTGGAGGACAGAGGTTATGACGTTGTTTTCAGCAATGGAAAAGCTTTCCTGCGACATAAAACAATGGGTCAAACCAAGAGGATAGGGATTTGAGTTAAGAATCTCTACAAGCTGGATGTATATGGTTGCACTACAATGGTGGGCAAAGAAGAAGAAGTGGTGAGCTGGGATGAGGGTGAATTATGGCACTGGCGATTGGGCCATCTTCACCATGGCGCCATGAATATTTTGTAGCATATTTCTACTCGACTTCCCTAGGGTATAATTGCGCAAATAGATCAGTGCAAGGGATGTACTATGGGTAATTTTTTGAAGACCACCTTTCATGAAAAGGAGAACCATGCTTCGGTGATCCTGGAGAGATTTCACACAGACGTGTGTGGGCCATTCTCGGTTGCTTCAACAGCAAAACACAGGTATTATGTTATTTTTTTCTATGAATATTCTCGTAGATGTTGGATCTTCTTTATCCAGAAGAAATATTAGACATTCTCAAAGTTCTATGAGTTTAAAGCTTTGGTGTAGAAAGAGTCGTGGAAGCAAGTGAAGGCTTTGCAAAGCAATAATGGTGGTGAATATATCTTGAACGAATTCAAATACTTTTGTAGAAAAGAAGGAATTCGAAGAGAAATCATAGCGCCTCATAACCCACAGCAAAATGGGGTCACAGAGAGGAGGAACAGAATGATCATGGGTGTTGCACGAGCTATGATGCATGATCAGGGCCTACCAATGCACTTTTGGGGAGAGCATGCAACACTGTGGTTTATGTGAAAAACCGTTGTCCACATAGAGTACTTGGCATGAGTACACCTGAAGAAGATTTTATTGGTAAGAAACCAGATGTTTCTCACTTCAAGATTTTTGGCTCATCTACTTATGTTCATGTGACCAAGAATGCCAGGAAGAAGCTGAAGTCAACTGCTGAAGTTGGGATATTTGTGGGGTACACAGAAACACCCCATAATTATCGTGTGTATTTTCTAAACAGTCGAATGATTGTGGTGCGACGGGATATAAAATTCAATGAGGAGAAAGCCATGAAGTTGTTGCTTGAGAGGGAGCTCCAAAAAATGAGGAACTGCTTGTTCCCAAAGATGAGTCTCTAGATGCGGATCAGCCACAGGAGGAGGTTCATGGAGTGGACGAGTCCACTCACATAGAGCCAAACATCATAACTGGTAGAATGCGTACCACAAAAGCTGAGAGGATGAATCTTGATGCGGCACAGAATGTAGGAGTCCCTACTTCACAATGCAGACAGAGACAGTATCCTGACCGATATACTGGATTCATGGCTGTCATGAGAAAATGTATTGTGACTAAGCCATCGTCCTTTCAAGAAGTAGTGCAGGAGCCCACATGGGTAGATGCAATGGTAGAGGATTATGACTCCATTTTCAGATTCAGTGCTTGGGAAATCATTCCAAGGCCAGTTGATAAATCAGTGGTAGGTTCAAGATGGATATACAAGGTAAATAAAGCTATTGATGGGAGTGTTGAGAAGTATAAGGCAATATTTGTGGCACGGGGCTTCTCACAAATCGAGGGGATTGATTATGAAGAAACCTTTGCACCTGTCGCATGGTATTCTTCCATAAGGACCATCCTTTCTCTCTCAGCATAGATGGGTTGGAACATTCATCAGCTGGATGTGAATATTGCATTCCTTAATGGGATCATTGAGGAATAATTTTACATTGATCAGCCTGAAGGATTTGAGATCTTCAATAGCAAGTCACATGTGTGCAGACTCAAAAGAGCACTATATGGGCTGAAGCAAGCACCCTGTGCTTGGTACACTCAGTTTGACAGCTATTTCACTGGACTTGGCTTCACCAAGAATGAGGCAGATGCAAACCTATACCAAATAATGGTGGAGGGTAATATTTTAATCATTTTTCTTTATTTTGATGATTTAATACTGGCTAGTGATGAGCAGCTGATACACTAATGCAAGGAGAATCTTGCAAAGGAGTTCGAGATGAAGGATATGGGCCTCCTTCACTATTTCCTTGGATTGAAAATATGGCAGCAAGAAAGTGAATTGTTTGTGTCTCAAGGAAAGTATGCAAGGGAGATACTCTGTAAGTTTCACATGCAGGGCTGAAAACCCATGGATACTCCTCTTCCAGGAAACTGGAGGAAAGAGGACGCTACATCTAGAGAGGTTGTGGATTCTACTGTCTACCGGCAGTTGGTGGGTTCATTCATGTATTTAGTTAATACAATACCAGACATATGTTGTGCGGTGAACCAGCTTATTCAAGCAATGGTTAAGCCTACCAAGCTGTTTTGGAAGGCGTGCAAGCATGTCCTGAGATATCTCAGGGACACATCTAAGTATGGCTTATGGTACATACAGATGGATGAGGTGAAGTTGCATGTTTTCACGAATGCAGATTGGGCAGGAAGCCCAACGGACAGAAAGAGCACATCATGAGGGGTTTTCAGTATCGGATCTACAATTTTTTCTTGGTACGGTAGGAAACAGAGATTTGTGGCACTCAGTTCAGTGGAAGCAGAATACATGGCAGCAAGTCAAGCTACATGTGAGGCTATCTGGATGAGGAAGATCCTGGTTGGTTTGTTCGGTTCTCATTTAGATCCTATAGTGATTCATTGTGATAATCATATTTGCATTAAACTCTCGATTAGTATTGTGTTTTGTTAGCGCTCGAATCTACCTTAGGCTGAAATAAGGTAAAACTCAAGGCAACATCAAACCAAGCTTAGCCTCATAGCTAGCCCTACGAGGACAAGAGAGGGCTCTCTCCGGGTCTATCTCGGCAAAAGGTCTTCAAAGGGGCTAAGATGACTAATAAGGAATACCGATTTTAGGCTAGTAAACAAATGGAAGAGTTTGATTTAATAAATGACTGAGTTTTTTGGCTGTATGGGACAAAGAACAGCATGAGCAGAGAGATTTAATCAAAGGCACAGAGTATTTCATAAGGCGAGATAGGCATGAGGTTTTAGCAATCAAGTTTGAAATTATATGAGATGAAAAGACTGTTTAAGAAAGATGAAAAGGGCATTAACCAATGAATCCTTTTCAGATAGAAGAAGACACACAAAGTCTGAACACTTCCTCAAGGCAGAGCAATAACTGAATTCTACCTTTCTTACTTTCAAGCATTCAAACTGAAAACGATTATGAATGAACTATAAAACATAACGAGATTACATATGAAACAGAAGAAGAACATATGCTAAATTTCACACCACAAGAATCTTATAACTCAGAGTTGTACCATTCAATTATTTCTCTATCAAAACTGTACAGTGAAGCTCTCTGTTATTCCTCTACAGGTTTTCCAGAAATTCTCTCCCTTCAAATGTTTACAATACAATAAATAAACCCAGAGGTGTGATAACAAATTGATAAAAATAGGAAGTTGTTTAACATCATTAACAAACAAGAACCAATCATTTGTTTCTGAAGTGAAGCAGCGTTACATTTTGTTCATTGATGACCAATAATAAAGCAAAAATTGTAGCGTGAACCCTTTGAAACGCAACTGAAAACGAAAATAGGCCTCCAATCCTACTTTTCTGCTATTGTAAATATCTTCGCTTTATTTTTGGCTTTGATCTTTTCTTTTTATCCTTTTACCTTTTCCATTCGAATAAAAACTAAATTTAAAAATAAAAATAGTTTTAAATTTTGCCTTAGATGATGGGGAACAAAGTTCCGCCAATCCCAAACTGACACTCCTTGAACCTCTTAGGCCATGCCCTGAGACAGTTGTAGTTTCCTCATCGACCTCTCCAGCATCTGTCCAATACTTACTAAAAAGCGGACTGTATGTCAAGAGATGATTGTAACTTCTTACAAAATCCCTCTTCCATCTTTGTTTGTGGAGCGTGCTAGTATTACGATAGACTGAGAGTAACATTCCCTACATTCTAATGATTCTGAGATTGATCTACAAGCATTATTACACCATATTACGTGTAGCATTTGAAACTGGCCCACATAACTGCCCTTTTTTGGGTTCTTTACAACCGCATCATCTAAGGCCTCCAGAAAAGATGCCACAGTGAAATTATACTTGCTAGGATCAATCCCAAACTGGGACAAGTCGATTTGGCCTGTCCGGAGAACATAACTAAAAGCTTCCACTTGTTGACGGAACTGAGGGCTTTGCAGTAGTTCCAGAAAAGTTTCACGAGTCCAAGTACCTTCTGGCAAAATTGTGTAAGACATTCTTCCAGAGAGAATTGTTCCAGTAATGGCAGAACTAGTTTCAGGCTTCAGAATATCCCCTAAACTTGGCCTTGTCTCTTCTGTAGCTGAAATGTTCCCTTCCAAGCTACTCAATATTCTCTGCAAATCCACAAGCTACACGAGTCCAGCAGAGGGGTTTAAATTTCCAGATAAGGCTTCATTGGATAATACAGGTTCACCTGCATTTGCGTCCCTTGAAAAAACTTCAATTCCGACAGCACCATCCGAGGCGTCTGACATCTGGAGAGCTATCGAAGTTTCAACTTCATCTATTGGGCGATTGATGAAGTAATTCACAGAGCTGCATATCTGTGAATCGCAATCAGCTTTTGGTTCCTCACACTTATTTGCAGGAGGTCGCAGAATTATGTCATAAATTCACTCCATAAATCTATATGCGTCCAAATCAATTTCTACCACATTACTTGTTCGATTGAGCCATTGAAAGTACAACAAAGTCTCATCTCCCTTAGCTACACGAACAAGTCCTTTACGAGTATATGGCTCAACCCGTATCCCTTCCAGGGACATAATTCCAACCCGAAACTCCAGCATAATCTCCTGTAAAGGCAGAGGTGTTTCCACAGCGAAAGACCCAACCATGGCAGCAAACCTAAAATGTAATTTGATGTATTTGTAATTCAGCAAAACTAAGCAGAAAATAGCCACCTGATAATTAAATTTGTGTTTCAGACCATCACGATCAGACTGCCCGATTTCGAAAAATTGGGAAGAAGTGATGAATTTGTGGGCTTGGGGCTCTGTGCACTGTGCTCCAGCCCAACGCGTCGCGCCAGAGCAATTTTGCACTGTGGAATTGCGCTCTACGCGTCACGCTCAGTGGGTGCGCCGCGTTGTTTTCCAATGCGCCCCGTCCTATCTTTAAACACACATTCGGCCCATTAAACTCAGACTTCGTTCCTTCAATTGACTTTTGACTTTCAATCGATCTCCTTGGATGCAAATGGCCCTTCAATCAATGAAAATATCTTAATAACTTTGATTTTGGCAAATTCACTTTGTAAAGTTGTAGAGTCTTGGCACTTTGACAACTTGGATACAAACTTTGTTTTCCATTCTAATTTTGGCTTTGAAATGATGGCCTTTCTTGGTTATTTTTGCAGGGATGGGTGCTGCTGAAACCAGAAGGTAACGAGGGTTGCCCGAAGATTTTGGCAACTGGAAATTTACATGGCAATTTATTACAAAAATGAAATGATGAATTTTCTTCAAAACAGGGTTTTGAAGAAAATTCATAGTCCAAAAATATGATGTTGAAATTTCTGGAATAAAAACATCTTTAAAAACCTGCTGGCATTAAACCCTAGACCTAAAGACACTTTGCTGACCAAAGACCATCCATGACTATGAATGACTGAAACATTGACTTCGAAGAGTTTTGATGAACTTTAATGGTCAGACACGCACCAACAGATTCTGATGGAGGGATAACAAGACCGATGCTAACATTGGCTCCAATGGGGATGGTAGCTCCCTGGAGGTGCCAAGAACAGCAGATCTTTGGAAGAGCAGACAGTGCCTCCTTCCATTGGGCCATTGAATACATTATTTCAAGAAATCGACACGACTAATTTATTGACTGGAAACTGACTCACAAATGACTCATCACTGACTAAAATAAGTATTTACAAATATTTTTGAAAAAAGGCAGCAGTCCATCAAGACTTGAAATCATGATGTCAAACACCTGCATACTGATGAAATATGTACAATCATGTGTAATGAGCTTTCCAATGTAACCAATCAAGCAGATGCCTTCTTGATTGATTCTCCCGATCAGATCTCCTAGTCAACAATAAATACTGGTAACTGGGCATCAAAAAACATAATTGACCATGATCTCCTTCATCACTGAATACTGCAATAATCACCTTCACTGCTGACTGCAACAAATCTGCCATTGGATCCTGAAAAACATGAAGATTTACCTCCTGCTAAAAGAACAGGATGTGTTTTTCTCTTGCTTCTGATCTTTCTTCAGTAAGAATCTGTTCCTGATCCTCAACAAATTCTGAACAAGTAGATGAGTAGACCTCCTCTTGGAAAAACATTTCAAAACATGAGACATATGAAGAAGAATCTGAATGGAAATCCTGAACAGTCTGATTTTCTGTAGTCTGAATGTATTGTAGGTCATCTTCATATGATATAACAGCCAGATTCTCATTACAGTCATCAATCATAAGAAAAGAAACTTCAGCTGATTCTTGATGCTCAAACATGACATTTCTATCATCTACCAATGATTCATCCAAGGAAACTTTTTCACTCACCCGAACAAAGATCTCATTTTGTTGTTCATGAACTGCCAGGATTACCTCTTTATGAAGATCTAGTTCCGGTGGGATGAGAGCATTTAGATCTGTAACTCTGTTTTCTTCATGCCAGATGATCTCAACAGCAGAGTTCAGCACAAGGTATTCTTGGTCATCACAATCTGAATGTAGATCTGAAATAACTGATTGTACATTATCACATTCTGAAATTGAAACTTGACTTCCCTGCACGCTGTCTTCTTCTATGGGAAGATCTGAAACAAGCTCTTCTCTTTCATCATCTTCAACCATATGGAAAACTTCAACCTGCTGATCTTCATAAGTGTCCTCTAATTTTTCTGTGTGATGTTGAAATGGGTTTTCATACAATGCTTCCATGATTTCTTCGTCCATCAATTCATTATTTCCATAACCATTCTCAAGATCTTCAATGAAATTGTGAACATGGCTACAACAGTTATGAACTAAATTCAAAGATCGATATGATTCTTTATATCTTTCAAAGAATATCATATGAAAATCCTTTTAACAGTAAATAGATGCAGATGGCAAACTTTCATACCAGGATCGGGCTTCATCTTCCAGAGTAGCCATAAACATTTCCATCAAACAGTCTTCAGGAAAATCGATCTTTAATTTATGCACATGAATGTGAAATTTCACCAGATGAAGAGCAGCGTCATTACCTTTCACATTTCTGAACATAGGCAAATTCTGAAGCCAATCCACCTTGGGCATCCTATTTGGAAAACCAAGGATGTGATCTCGGCTCATGGGAGCGTATCTTCTTGCAACTCGATCCATCTTGAAAATCTCAAAACTACTGATCTCCCTGCAGTGGAATCACCATGAAGGATTGGTTTCTGGATTTTTAAGTGAATGGAGTCGCCAGGTGAATGATTTCAGCCTTGCAGTGTTTGATCGTTGTTCACCATCAACCATCAGATCTAAACTTGATACCTGTACTGGGGCAAGACAATCTACAAATCAAGTGTTACATTCAAACACAAACCATCTTCCCCAGTATGGTCGCCACTATGTTATAGCCCAAATCCACCTCAGGCTGAAGGAAGGCGGGATTCAGGGTAACACCAAACCAAGCTTAGCCTCGTAGCTAGCCCTACGAGGACAGGAGAGGGCTCTCTCCGGGTCTATCTCGGCAAAAGGTCTTCAAAGGGGCTGAGATGACTAATAAGGAATACTGATTTTAGGCTAGTAAACAAATGGAAGAGTTTGATTTAATAAATGATTAAGTTTCTGGGCTGTATGGGACAAAGAACAGCATGAGCAGAGAAATTTAATCAAAGGCACAGAGTATTTCATAAGGCGAGATAGGCATGAGGTTTTGGCAATCAAGTTTGAAATTATATGAGATGAAAAGACTGTTTAAGAAAGTTGAAAAGGGCATTAACCAATGAATCCTTTTCAGATAGAAGAAGACACACAAATTCTGAACACTTCCTCAAGGCAGAGCAATAACTGAATTCTACCTTTCTTACTTTCAAGCATTCAAACTGAAAACGATTATGAATGAACTATAAAACATAACGAGATTACATATGAAACAGAAGAAGAACATATGCTAAATTTCACACCACAAGAATCTTATAACTCAGAGCTGTACCATTCAATTATTTCTCTGTCAAAACTATACAGTGAAGCTCTCTGTTATTCCTCTATAGGTTTTCCAGAAATTCTCTCCCTTCAAATGTTTACAATACAATAAATAAACCCAGAGGTGTGATAACAAATTGATGAAAATAGGAAGCTATTTAACATCATTAACAAACAAGAACCAATCATTTGTTTCTGAAGTGAAGCAGCGTTACATTTTGTTCATTGATGACCAATAATAAAGCGAAAATTGTAGCGTGAACCCTTTGAAACGCAACTGAAAATGAAAATAGGCCTCCAATCCTACTTTTCTGCTATTGTAAATATCTTCGCTTTATTTTTGGCTTCGATCTTTGCTTTTTATCCTTTTACCTTTGCCATTCGAACAAAAACTAAATTTAAAAATAAAAATAGTTTTAAATTCTGCCTTAGATGACGGGGAACAGAGTTCCGCCAATCCCAAACTGACACTCCTTGAACCTCTTGGGCCATGCCCTGAGACAGCTGTAGTCTCCTCATCGACCTCTCCAGCATCTGTCTAATACTTACTAAAAAGCGGACTGTATGTCAAGAGATGATTGTAACTTCTTACAAAATCCCTCTTCCATCTTTGTTTGTGGAGCGTGCTAGTATTACGATAGACTGAGAGTAACATTCCCTACATTCTAATGATCCTGAGATTGATCTACAAGAATTATTACACCATATTACGTGTAGCATTTGAAACTGGCCCATATAACTGCCCTTTTCTGGGTTCTTTACAACCGCATCATCTAAGGCCTCCAGAAAAGATGGCACAGTGAAATTATACTTGCTAGGATCAATCCCAAACTGGGACAAGTCGATTTGGCCTGTCCGGAGAACATAACTAAAAGCTTCCACTTGTTGACGGAACTGAGGGCTTTGCAGTAGTTCCAGAAAAGTTTCACGAGTCCAAGTACCTTCTGGAAAAATGGTGTAAGACATTCTTCCAGAGAGAACCATTCCAGTAATGGCAGAACTAGTTTCAGGCTTCAGAATATCCCCTAAACTTGGCCCTGTCTCTTCTGCAGCTGAAATGTTCCCTTCCAAGCTACTCAATATTCTCTGCAAATCCGCAAGCTGCACGAGTCCAGCAGAGGGGTTTAAATTTCCAGATAAGGCTTCATTGGATAATACAGGTTCACCTGCATTTGCGTCCCTTGAAAAAACTTCAATTCTGACAGCACCATCCGAGGCTTCTGACATCTGGAGAGCTATCGAAGTTTCAACTTCATCTATTGGGCAATTGATGAAGTAATTCACAGAGCTGCACATCTGTGAATCGCCATCAGCTTTTGGTTCCTCACACTTATTTGCAGGAGGTCGCAGAATTATGTCATAAATTCACTCCATAAATCTATATGCATCCAAATCAATTTCTACCACATTACTTGTTCGATTGAGCCATTGAAAGTACAACAAACTCGCATCTCCCTTAGCTACACGAACAAGTCCTTTACGAGTATATGGCTCAACCCGTATCCCTTCCAGGGACATAATTCCAACCCGAAACTCCAGCATGATCTCTTGTAAAGGCAGAGGTGTTTCCACAGCGAAAGACCCAGCCATGGCAGCAAACCTAAAATGTAATTTGATGTATTTGTAATTCAGCAAAACTAAGCAGAAAATAGCCACCTGATAATTAAATTTTTGTTTCAGACCATCACGATCAGACTGCCCGATTTCGAAAAATTGGGAAGAAGTGATGAATTTGTGGGCTTGGGGCTCTGTGCGCCGCGGTCCAGCCCAACGTGCCGCGCCAGAGAAATTTTGCACTGTGGAATTGCGCTCTACGCGCCACGCTCAGTGGGTGCACTGCGCTGTTTGCCAATGCGCCGCGTCCTATCTTTAAACACATAGTCGGCCCTTTAAACTCAGACTTCGTTCCTTCAACTGACTTTTGACTTTCAATCGATCTCCTTGGATGCAAATGGCCCTTCAATCAATGAAAATATCTTAATAACTTTGATTTTGGCAAATTCACTTTGTAAAGTTGTAGAGTCTTGGCACTTTGACAACTTGGATACCAACTCTGTTTTCCATTCCAATTTTGGCTTTGAAATGATGGCCTTTCTTGGTTATTTTTACAGGGATGGGCGTTGCTGAAACGAGAAGGTAACGAGGGCTGCCCGAAGATTTTGGCAACTGGAAATTTACATGGCAATTTATTACAAAAATGAAATGATGAATTTTCTTCAAAAAAGGGTTTTGAAGAAAAGTCATAGTCCAACAACATGACGTTGAAATTTCTGGAATAAAAACATCTTTAAAAACCTGCTGGCATTAAACCCTAGACCTAAAGACACTTTTCTGACCAAAGACCATCCATGACTATGAATGACTGAAACATTGACTTCGATGAGTTTTGATGAACTTTAATGGTCAGACACACACCAACAGATTCTGACGGAGGGATAACAAGACCGATGCTAACATGTTTCATGATAGATCTAAGCATATAGATATCCGATTTCATCATATCATAGATTGTGTGCAGCGGAAGATCATGTTGCTTTAGTACATTCCTACGGAAGATCAGGGTGCAGATATTCTGACGAAGGCGCTCACCAGGAGAAAATTTGAATACCATAGAGAAAGGATTGGGGTAAAGGATAATCCCTTTCTTGTTGAGAGGGGGCGTCGAGATTCAACAAGATGATGATCCTAGTGAAAATTAAGCACCTAAACTAGGTGTGGCCCGCGGGCTATTTTTAGGTGATATGTCTATTTTTATAATTTGGATCAAAGTCTATATGTAGCAGTAATCTATTTATAGATGGTTGAGAAAATTATATGGATGGATGAGTGTTTAATTTTGGAATGCATGTGCGAATTTGTTTCGTGGAATGCATGTCGATTATTATTAGGCCCTTAACAATAATTAGACAATAAATAATTATCTATTTTCAATGAGCACTTGAAAATAGTTAACTGAAGTGGAAAATCAGTTATCTAAGTGGATTTCAAGTTGAAGTGGTTGGTTGGTGGACCATGCAGTGGACTTCATTGTAACTGAGTGATACAAAGTTGTAACAGAGTTGGACGTGTAGTATGTGAGTTGTTATTTAGTTTAACTCAGTTAAGTGAGTTAAATTCAGTTGTGCTAGTTCTAACTAGTTGTAACTAAAGATACACTAGTGAGAGATCAGTCAATTAAATATTAAATTAATTCACATGGAGCGATCTCACATGCAACTGAAGAAATACTATTGTTAACTACATGCATGTCAGATCTAGTGGAGACCCAGTTGAGAGATAGGTGAAAGGGCCTGGTTGACTCTCAGTTGTGACTATAGTGGTGCATTCAATGCATCTACACACATTGAAGATGCCAATGAGGATTGCGCAGTGAAGGCAAGTCGAGATCGAATTCATTTAGGGATTTTCATCAGCAGGGATTGCACAGTGGAGGCGCGCTATCAGGAGGTAATAAATTGGTGCATGTGTGAGCCAATTTTTGTATGACAGTGTGAGATGATTGTATATTGTAATGAGAGATTTTGGAGTAGATTTTTGTATGAGATTGTTTCATGATCCATGATATACATAATATATGATAGTTGGGGTTTTTAGCTTTATGCTTTCCCGGTAAAAACTTCTGTGTTATGTGCAATTGATTTTTCTTCATGTTTTTGCAATTGGCGATTAAATTTCCGCAAAAATAATTAAGTAGAAGGATTATGTATTTAACAGTGGATATAATTGTTAAATCAGGAGAGTCTGGTAATACATCACAATATTTATAAAAAATTCTACATGCCAAAAATAGTGCTTGATTAATCTTCTTCTTTAGCCTCTATGTACCCTTTCCCCACTGAAAACTCTTTCCACCTACTATTATGGCATGGAGTGGTGTTGGTACTACTAAAAATGAGGCTATGAATTTCCTCAATTATTGTGTTTCCCAAATGAAACTTCTAACCTCATAAACATTAGTGGGCACTGACCATTTCATGATGGTCTCCATCTTGGAAAGACCTATTTTCATCTCTCCTCCACCTATCGCATACCCCAGATACACCAAAGATTATTATGCATACTCACACTTCTTGGTACTTTCTAGCAGTTAGTGCTTCTTTAATGTCTCTATGTAATGTTCCTAATATTTTACTTCAATAAATTGGAACATTAGATTTTGATAATCTCACTTGTATGTTGAATAATTGGGTGAGGAGACCCATTCATAATAAAAACATGGATAAAATCCCTCTAGTATGAAAGAGGATCAGCCTTGGAACTAGATTTCACACCCTCATGTGTGAAAGGGGACATTTTGCAAAGAGGCTTGGTTAAGTTTGACCAAGTCAAACAGCGTTGGGTATGAGGTGGAAAGCACTACATGGGACAGCGCAGAGATAGAGGAGGGAATATTCCTTGAAGGAGGAAACCCTAATAGAATGGGGCCCATGGAGAGACAGCTCTCATGTGTTTAAAAGGAGGGCAAGGCAGCCATTTTTATTCATGCTTTAATTATTCATTTCATGTCTATGCAGACATTATGCATTCTTTTGCTGTTTAGCAACAATCTCCGAGGAATTCCTGTTTAGGATTCCTCCTCCTTTCTTGAGAAGCCTCTTGAAGGAGTTGTACTGATTTGTATCACATCTAGGCTTGAGGCCAAGCATCCTCCATCAAGACAGCATTATTTCTGTAGCAGAATAATACTGTGTTGTTGGGTGTTGTAGTGAGTAGTTACAACACCTCTTCCATTGCTTGTTTTTCAGAGGGAGAGCCTTTATTTCCTTTAGAGGATTATTTTGGAAGCTTTGGGGTTTAATTCCATATCTTGGCACTTGGCCACTTCATTCCATTCCATCTACAGCGCAGTTACCCTCTTAGACTACGTTATTTTCATGGAGCACTTGTAGTGAGGGCTTGCAGTGTTGTTTGGAGGGTGAGATCTCAAGTGTAAGGATCAGCCTTCCACTTGGAGATCCATTGGAGGAGGTATACTTCAGATTTCTTATCATTTCCAGCCTTCTCTATTGAGTTCCAGATTTGAGTTGCAGCAGTAGCCCAGCAACTCCGGCATTTTTTCCATTTTTCATATTTCAGTCAATCCCTTGGAGGATTGATATTTTATTTCTTATAAGGGTTAGAGATTTTCTCTCCTATTGTATTTGAGCTATATCATTATATTCATGTATTGATATCATTTTTAAGCTATATTCCATAATATACTGCACTGTCATAGCCAGGGGTTTCATATATGCAGCAGTGTTTCTTCATTTCCATGTACATGTCTTGTTGAGACTTGCATTTCCTTTCTTGAGTAGATGTGTCCTCAAGTACTTGTACTTTCTTTGCTGCTATAACATTTTTTATTGGCTATCTACATCTTCTTGTCTCACAGCTCATAAAATAGCGTTGTCTCTCCATGGTATGCCCATGTATTGTTGCAGTCCCTTCATTGGGCACTTTCTGAGGACATCTAGTAGTGGGAGATATGTTTAACCACTCTAGAAGGATTTCTTTGGTCCCAACTCTTGTATTTTGGTCTTAGAAACATTGGTCTAAGGGATCCAGGTCTTCAATTCCTATCGCTGCCATTCCTGGAAAATGTGTTTTCCAGTCATGCCTAGCTAACTGTCCCGGATTGGGAATATTACACTCTAGCAACTATTTCAAATGTGAGATGTGATCCTCCTAGGTAGAACTATATACCAAGATATCATCCAAACAGACAATAATAAATGAATCTATAAAAGGGAACAATATATCATTTGTTAACCTCATAAACACCATTGGTGCATTGCATTGGCCAAATGGCATCAATAACCTCTTATACAATCCTTACCTATTTTTGAAGGTGGTTTTCTAAAAGTATCTTCATTTCTCACTCAAACCTAGTGATATACTGATTTTAATTCTTGGTTGCTGAAGTATTTCTCTTGTTGAAACTGATCCAAGAGATTATTTATCCTAATTAGGGTGTGCATGTTCTTGTGCATGATTTTGTTCAGCGACATGTAATCAATACACATCCACAACAAAGTTACCGATCAAATGAGAAATATTACCTCAAAATGAGAACTCTAGCCAAAAAACCCCAAAAAATCATGAAAAAACAACCTGAAAATGAAAAGTGTTGATTCTGTATCACCACTTTTTTTTGGTTAAATTTTCAACATTTTTTAAAAATGACCATAAAAGCAATTTTTTTTTGTGCAAAAAACACCCTGAAAACAAAAAATGTTGATGTTGGAATATCATGTTTTTTTCTCAAGGTAAATTTTCAACATTTTTTAGCAATGGCGTTAAAGATAAAATATCATGACTCTAAAAAACCTTAAAATTCCAACAATTTTCATACATGCCATTAAAGGTAAAATATCATGTCTCTAAAAAGCCTTAAAATTCCAATAATTTTCAGCCATGACATTAAAGATAAAATACTTATAATTATTTTCAACCATAGCATTAAATATAAAATATTATGACTAAGAAAAACCTTAAAATTTTGACAATTTTTCAACCATGGAATTAAAACCAAATATCATCACTACAAAAAACCTTAAGTTTTCGATATATTTCAACCATGGCATTATGGAAAATTATATGACTAAAAAAACTTTTAAAATGATTATCTTGATGAAAGAGTCATTATACCAAGAGTAATTTCTTTTTTAAATGCTAAAAGTATAGTTATTTTAAAATCTTAGCCTAAGACAAATTTCTATATTACAACGAAAATTCAAAACTCAACCATCAAATTGACATGCAGTTTAAGAAAACTCGACATATTGTAATGAAATCTTAAAAATCAACCATGAAATTGGCACAGTGTGGGGAAAGACTTGATCCATTATAATGAAAACTTTAAAATGAACTATAAAATTGACACATAATGGGGTCAAGTTGCTAATCAGGGATAGACACTGACCCTGTAAAATAATAATAATAATAATAATAATAAATAGATAAATAAATAAAAATGATAAATACAAAACAAAACAAAAATTAAAAGATTCAAAAAAAAATTAAGGTTAAAAAACAAAAAAACAAAAATCTAAAAAAAAAAATAACTAATAAATAATAAATGCATATTAAAACATAAGATATTAAAAAGATAAAACATGACCAACAAAAAAAAAAAAAAAAAAATCAAACGTAAAAAATTATATACAAAATATCTTCAGGATAAATCACAAAGTAGTTTTCAGGTCGACGTGTTTACTTACTATGACTCATTAGAGGTTAAAAAAAAAAAAAAAAAAAGATATATAAAAAACACACAAAAAAATCAAACTGAAAATTTATTATTATTTTTTTTTTAAAACAAAATTAACTTAAAAAATAAATAAAAATAAAAATTGAAAAAATAAAATATATTTGAAAAATAACATAATTTAAGGAATCCCACATGGGGGTGACGGAATGATGCAACGTGAGGCAACAGAGCGGCGTACAGAGCGTGCCTTGTCTTAAAAAAAGTTGATGTTTTTCAAAACTTGCATGAAAATCACCAACAGTTAAAAAAAATATCCACACTGAATACATTAGAAAAATTAAAGTGTCAAAAATAAGCCCTCTAAAAAAAGGGGTTGATGTTGCATCAACAATTTTCAAAATCAGTATGAAAAATTTTTATACTTGATACATAACAAAATTTAAAAGTGTCAAAAATATGCTCCAAATAAATGGTGTATTCTAAATCAACACTTTTCAAAATTGGATGATTTTTTGTTTACCTCAAAAGACTGGTAATCGATAAAGCTATCTTTTGATTGGTAACTATTTTCCACCAAGTCCCATCTTTCTTTGGTGCAATTCTTATAGGCCATTTTGTCACATTCGAACAAATGTCCTTGAACCCAAATCTATCATCATCCTTTTACACTTTGTAATCATCCCCTGCAAATCCTAAAGCATTCACTTTCCAGAATTTACAAGAATCATGAATTAAATTGGTTGAAAACCTTATTTTAAGGCCTCATCACACTTACTTGATTGAAAAATTGTGATGGCGCAGGTTGCACGCATGGGAACTGTGATGGTCAGTGCAGAGTGCTTTCACAAAAATTGTGATGAACACCTGGAAATGAGGAAAAAAAAATTGATTTCGCAATTTCTCTCTCTAAAAGCTTCAAGAGTGGTTTTAACTATGTATTGTTCGATCTTATCTCAAAATCCTACTATTGAGGTATTATCTCTTATCTCCTGGAACGTACCTCCCTCTAATGTGGATCTAAGCCTTAGATTGGTAAATCCAAAACCACCTCATTTACCTTAGCCTCTACCATAGAGTTTGGGTTGGCTTTTGGAGACTCTAAATTATTTCCTCATGCTACTCATTTATGTCTAGAGTTCCATAATCCATCGATAAGATTGAGGTGTGATTGAAGGCTTACTATTTTGAAAAATGAAGGACAATACAGCTAGGAGAGATTCACAAGGTCAAGGCCTACAAGGGTTGTAATCTTTTCTTGTCATTATTAATACAAAAGTGAATTTTTTCTCCTCTACTTATGTCTTCTTTACGCATATGTAGAACACGAATCTTTGAATTCTTGTTTAAAGTTATTTGTATATGTTATTTTGTATATTTTGGTTCTCTTGTTGTTTTGGATGATTTCCAGCTTCCACTTATAGAAATTGGAGTTAAAGCTGGAGCTAACAAGTGAGGAGAAGGAAGAAGCTTGCACTGGATTCCATGTAGGTTTTATTCCCATATTTAAAACATCTCTAAGGAAAGCATTGTAGTTTTTTATTTTTTGTTTCTAGGCTAAGCCACTAGGCCTAGGAAGATTGTTTCTGTTTGCAGAAGGAATTTATCCATAAAACATCTTGGCAACTCCACTAGGGATGAGATGTTCTTTAGTGGTTTTATTTCCCTAACCTTTTAGGACCTCTGAAATTGACTCTATTTATCTTTTTCAAATTTTTGTTGGATTAAGGAAATCTTAATTTCGAGCTTCGTTAGGGTTTATATTTCGTATTTTAATCAAATATACCTTGTCGCACTTTTTCTTTTCAGACGGAGCGGCCCAGCGCATTTGTCCAATTCAGTAAATGTGATGACTCACATTGTGTTGGAACAGTGTCTCCTACAAAGCTGCGAAACTGGTCCATTTTGTATATTTTTTATTATATTTAGTATAGCGCAAGGGTTTTGGGTGGGTCAAAGCCCCTAAAGCATTGTAAATGGGTCAAGGGTAGGCCAAGAGTCCGCAACCCATGGTTTTCGGACCATTGGATGCATAGAATGGTATAAGTATTTGAACCTTTTTGAGTTGTAGGACAAGCTAAGAATGATAAGAGATTGTTGTTAAGTGAAAATCGATAGATATGGTCAGGGTTTTCATGTAAGGACTCCTACTGTTGTGTGCGCAAAGGGCCTATGTCCTGTTGTGTGCAGACCCTGCTGCTGTGTGCGCAAGTTGGGTTTTTGGGGTTTTGTACGTAGATCTGAAAGATAAATGAATGCGAAAGTATTATTTCCTATATGAATCCACTAGAATTGTTGTGATATGAATTTGTGACATCCTGATTACTTAGTATATGTTGTTGTTTTATTGGTTTAAGTTGCGAACATACTTGTGTACTTATTTATGCTGCGATATGGGTTTGTTCTACTTGCTTCATACAAGAATATCTGAAATAGTTGTGTATTGTTATATGAATTCTCGATCTGTTGATTTCTGTGAGTAATATTGTTGTTGCACACGTGGATGCGAAGGGAATCTAGGCTCAGTGATACCAGATTGGGTCACGATTAGGTTGAACGCAGCTCTGCTTGACTTACCTACCCTCTCCTAGGGTGCGGAAACTTGGTTCTAGCACCTACCCATACTACGTCGGGTGAGACTTTGGCCTGCGTAAGCAGGTCACTGCCAAAAGGGCCAATAGTATAGGGGTTTGTTGGCAAACATTGAACATCTGAACCTGGGTCAGGACCCATCAAGCCAGCACATTGGTTTCCATATACTAGATATGATGATCTTGTAAGTGAAAAAAAAAATTCCATTCTCCCTATCATGTTCTGAATTATGTTTTATTCGTAGTGTCTTCCTGAAACTTTGGTCTGTCCAAGGTCTCTATAAAGCCAAAAAATTGTTTAAAATTGAGTGTGGTTTCCTTTCTTATGAGAGTTTGCTTTTCTTCATTTCTTCTTGTCAATTATGGATTTTTATCATTTGGCTTTGTTATTGATTCATCAAAATACTTTTTGTACTTCTTTAGTTAGTTGTTTGAATTGTTGTTTATCAGTAATATAGTCATAGTTTGAGTTGCATTACGAAAATTCAAAAACAAGACAGGGGAAAAGAAAAAATTTCCTTTTTCTCATGCATTAGGGCTTTGAATCTTTGAATTGGAATAGTGAATTTGAATATCTTTGAATCTCTGGTGCAATAGTTGTCGCGTCACAGAGCTTCATGATACTAACCATTGTCCCCGCCTTGCTGCATACGTTCCAGAGGTAAAATAGCAATGGTGTAGGTTCTGCATATCGGTGGGACATGACCAACAGAACTTACGGACATGATTTGATGATTGATCGAGGAAACTTATACAGGGTACAATCAGACCTTGTGTCACCAAGGACCCTCGTAGGTATAGGCGGCTCCCCATCAAGGGGTAGGGGAAGAGGATGCGGTGGAAGTGCCAGACGGGGATGAGGTCAGAAAATCTGCTATAACTGTGGAGAAGCAGGACACTTTGCAAGAGACTACCCGAACCCCACTAGGCAATCCTGTCAATATTGAAGACAGTTGGACCATGCAATTGAAGGTTGCCCAATCTTGATAGCAAAAATGCAGGAACATCAGTCGACACCTACGCAGAATGTGCAGAGAGTTAAGGTTGAGCTGTGAAGCAAGGATCCGAGTGTGAATGTGGTGACGCGCAGTGGAATGGGCACCAGGGGACCTGAGGAGGAGGCTATGATGAAACCTTTGATTCATCAAGCCACTATCAAACAAGAGGGCCTGAACCTAAAAAGGGGAAAAGAAACATTTATCACAGCTCAGACAGAAGCAACTACTGCTCGGCCACCTGCGAACCTCAAGGCAGATGCGGAGGTTGAGCCCTTTTTGCAAGCATGTATGAAACTGCTACGCAACCCAAAGGTTGTTCAAAACCTTCAGGCATTAATATATAGTTGTGCAGCACGACCCAATCTAACCCCAGAAATCAAGGATGTGCACAAACTATATAGGTATAAGAAACGTACCGGAAGAGAAATGTGGCTGTCTGCGCAAATCGGTGACTACGAAATGAGCCAGGTTATTTTGGACCTAGGGTCAGATGCGAATGTGTTACCTAAGTAGACTTGGAAACAAATGGGAGAACCTAAGTTGGAATGGTCCACTATTCAGCTGTGCATGGAAAATCAGCAGAAAATCATCCCACTAAGAAGGTTGCCTAAAGTTATGGTGGACATCGCAGGAGTAAAGGCCCGCACTGATTTTGAAGTAATAGAAATTGTAGAAGATGCGGACCCCTACCCTGTGCTCTTGGGATTGGACTGGGCCATAGATATGGGCGGTAACATCAACCTAAAAAAAATAAGCATGGTGTTTGAGAATAACAACACAAGGGTGATAGTACTATTAGATCCTACAGAAGGTGAACAATATACAGAGCCAGTACACGATGAAGAGGAGGTCGATCACCCTTACAAGTTGACTACGTGGGATGAAGATTGGATTAACCCCACGATGGAAGGAGTACTCTGCTGGGAAAATGATAGTGATTGCTTCTCTGACTCTGACGAGGAGATGGAAAATTGGCAAAACCGGTTGCATGTTGTCTCAACACTGTGGTGTCTTCCAGTCACAAGGGACTTCCGCTACATTTCCTCCGAGGTAAGAGACCTACCCTACTTCGATGGTTCTGGCAGCATTAAGGAATTTTTGGAAGCCTTTGAAGCAGAGGTTCCCAAGGGATGAAGGCTATGGGCCCTTAAGCTAGCCTTGGGTGGAATACCTGTGTGCTGGTGGGAGACGCATGGGGAGGCATTCTAGGCTTGGGAGGAATGTCGAAATATGATGATCTTGCGATTTGAAGCCCCGACCTGTCTGTGGGTCAAGGAATTCCTTGGATCAATGGGTTCACCTACTGATTCATGACCTAATACCAATTCCATCTGCATGGTACCTAGATGCAGAGCTCCATCAGCGCACCTACCACTGGGGGACATTGAAAGAAGAATTGCTGGGAACATTTTGGTTAGTAGTACGGACCATGGTGCTTGACGCCGCCCTGCGAGACATTGACACTAGGGAGTGGGGCGAATCGTACCTATTCGTCCCACCAGAATTACCCACATGGGACACACAGATACCAAGTAGGGTTAACTATCGTAGCATAGGCCCAACGAATAATAAGGATGATTTGTGAACTGTGTTTAACTTGGAATTGGAAGGGGTGCGCTCGGCTACCGAGTTGTGTGGGGGTTGTAATGGGACGCACCTTACATTAAATAGGAATGCAGATGCAGAAGGCAGAGTTATCATAAATGCGGCGACTCTTGCAACAAGAAAATAGCTGCAGTCACTCCTCGGCCATGCGGGGTATTACAGAAAGTTTGTTTGGGAATATGTGCTACTTATAATGCCTCTAAAAGATTCGTTCCCGCAAGGGATCTGGTGCGGTTGGGAGGACACCTGTGGGAAACACATATCTTTGGTTGTAGTGTACGTTAGGAATAAGCCTATGTTGGGGGGGGAGGCGCAAGAGGCCCGGAGGTTTAGTACAAGCTCAGCAGGTACACAGAGTACACACGGGGAGCGAAGAGTGACAAGGGGAACAGTAAAATCAGGTAAAACGGAGAAGTTACCGTTAAGAGGAGTGGGTGGTTGGCAATTAATGAAGTGATTCATTGATATTTTTTATCGGTTACTTGATGGTAAGTTTCGAAATACACTTACCCTACCGTTGGATGACCATAGGCACCATAAATTAGGACAGCTAGCTTAGACAACAGCTCTGTATTACGCCCAAAACCTGTATGTAGTTTTTTTATGCTGTGCGATTTTGTGGGCCTGTTGGGTCCTACTCATGGCAAAGCGACCCACTCCTGTTGCCGATAGGCCCCAAGAATCAAGCATCCCTGCTCCCACTAAGATAACAGCCCCTAGGACCGCGAAAGCCTTGGTACCTATAGAACTTGAACAAGAGGCAGTTATCATTATGTCAGGGGACGAAGAAATCAATAGGCTAATTGCACTCTGGCTCCCTGAATGGAGGGGTGGCCTCAGTCCTAGAGAAAAGATTACCAAAGGGACCTACGCCACAGAAGTACCCCTACTATCGACCCTAGGAAAACCCTAGAGCCAAGCGCGAGGGGCGCGAGCGTAGCCACAGAAAGGAACACCCAGCTGCTACAGGTCGCCAATGCGGATGTAGAGGCGAATTCGCAGATGGCACTAATTGTGCCAGGGACAAATAGCCCAGCTACCACCTCTCTCCAAAATACAAAGCGGCCAGGTGGCCCTGATATCAAGCCCCGAAAGAAGTAGCACGCCCAGCGCCAGGAATACGATGCGACGGTCACACTGACTGGCGGTGATCTCGAACAAATCATGGATGCAATTACATTGGCCATAGAGGAAAGATGGGCAGCCATCGAAAAACAATAGAAGGCTGCAATTGGCACCTTCCAGAGTGAGCTCTGCACCCTCCAGTGGAATGCAGAAACGCTGCAGACCAACATAACTCAGAAAAAGGCGCCCTTGGCAATCAACAGTACCATGCTCGCACCAAAAGGAAGCCACCTCTGCTCCTTACCTAGCACTGCCCTTATAAGAACCTTGGACCTAGCTAAGTTTCCCACTGAGGCATTGCAAGGCCTCCACGCCACCGTAATCCGGGAGACCCACCAGCGAGACTTGGAGGTACATCAACAGCTCGGTATGGCCAAACTGGCCCTCAAACGGAAAGATGCAGAAAAATCCCTTGCTATATTGCATTAGATGGAGCTTGAAATGGAAATCCACCAGTTCTGCACAGAGGTCCTGGATGGAGTCTCATTCGCAGCTACACCTCGGGCCAAGGTAGAAAGTATGGTTGTAGCCATAAAAGCATCTCAGACAGAAATACAGATCGTCAAGACACAACTGGAGAAGAAACTCTCCGACTTACAAGCTACCTTGCAGCCCGCCACGCCGCCGGAGGTTTGAGCTCAATGCGCTGCGCTGGTGGCCGAAGCAAGGAACTCCATCTCAGAAAAAATTACTCAGGGCACCCAATCGCTTGAATCTTCCATGCAGCTCTGGACTATGGTCCAGTTCAACTCGGTCCTCCGAAAGGTCAATCATGACTTAAGACAGGGAGAAGAGGCTTTCACATAGGTCGAGGATGCTTTTCCCACCTTGGTGCCTGCGCAACGGTTAGATAGTTTCAGACCAGCAGCACTCTCCTAGACACAATTGAGAAACTCCTGTGTCAGAAGCACATCCTTGAGGAGTGATTAAAGCCATGAGTTACCACAGCCCTCCAGCTCTCACAAGATGTCGATAGCGCGGTCACGCAACTCAACCAAACATTGAAAAATGTCACTACGGCCACCGACGGGCCAACATCCCAGAAGCTCGTGGATATTGCGCAGCGTGCTGCTGCTCAGAGCCAAGAATTACTACCCCCGCTAACCGCCGCCATCAACACACTACGCGCCCAGGTGGAGACCCCACCATCACAGTGACTCGGGATGAGTCACAAGAATGTGTTGGGGGACTATTGGAACAAGGTCTCCTACAAAGCTGCGAAACTGGTCCATTTTGTATATTTCTGATTATATTTAGTATAGCACAGGGGTTTTGGGGTGGGTCAAAGCCCCTAAAGCATTGTAAATGGGTCAAGGGTAGACCAATAGTTTGTGAACCATTGGATGCATAGGCTAGAATAGTATAAGTAGTTGAACCTTTTTGAGTTGTAGGACAAGCTAGAATGATAAGATATTGCTGCTAAGTGAAAATCGATAGATTTGGTTAGGGTTTTCGGGTAAGGACTCCTGCTGTTGTGTGCGCGGAGGGCCTCTGTCCTGCTGTGTGCAGACCCTGCTGCTGTGTACGCAGGTTGGGTTTTTGGGGTTTTGTACGTAGATCTGAAAGATTAATGAATGCAAAAGTATTGTTGCCTATCTAAATCCACTGGAATTGCTGTGATATGAATCTGTGACGTCTTGATTACTTAGTATATGCGGTTGTTTTATTGGTTTAAGTTTCGAACATACTTGTGTACTTATTTATGTTGCGATCTGGGTTTTTTCTACTTGCTTCATACAAGAATATCTGAAATAGTTTTGTATTGTTATATGAATTCTCGATCTGTTAATTTATGTGAGTAATATTGTTGTTGCACACATGGATGCGAAGGTAATCTAGGCTCGATGATATCGTATTGGGTCACGATCAGGGTGAACACAGCTCTGCTTGACTTACCTACCCTCTCCTCGGGTGCGGAAACCTGGTTCTAGCACCTACCCATACTACTTCAGGTGAGACTTTGGCCTGCGCAAGCAAGTCACTGCCAAAAGGGCCAGTAGTATAGGGGTTTGTTGGAAAACCTTGAACATTCGAACCTGGGTCAGGACCCATCGAGCCAACACATTGGTTTCCATATACTAGATATGATGATCTGGTAAGTGAAAAGAAATCCATTCTCCCTATCATGCTCTGAATTATGTTTTATTTGTAGTGTCTTCCTGAGACTTTGGTCTATCCAATGTCTCTGTAAAGCGAACAAATTTTTTAAAATTGAGTGTGGTTTCCTTTCTTATGAGAGTTTGATTTTTTTCATTTCTTCTTGTCAATTATGGTTTTTTATCATTTGGCTTTGCTATTGATTCATCAAAATAATTTTTGTATTTCTGTAGTTATTTGTTTGAATTGTTGTTTATTAGTAATCTAGTTATAGTTTGAGTTGCATTACAAAAATTCAAAAACAAGACAGGGGAAAAGAAAAAAATTCCATTTTCTCATGCATTAGGGCTTTGAATCTTTGAATTGGAATAGTGAATTTGAAGATCTTGTTTGGAATTTTTTTTTTGTTTTTGCATCATTGTTTTAAACTTCTTCTCTTCATTAGTTAGATCTTCATTGAATAAAAAGAGTTATTTCGCATGCTAGTTGCATTTTTGGATTTTAGGTGAATTTTTTTTTGGTCCTTTAAACCTAAACTATAATCAAGATAAACATTAAAATTTATCAATGAACCTAAGGATAGTTTGAAACAATAAAGACACATTTAGTGGTCTAGGCTAGAAGATGTGCTCTGACACCAAATGTAAGAGTTCTCGTTACTTGTCAATGTTACATCACGGGGATGGTTGGTTTTCCACGTACATCAGAGTATATCAAAACATTATTCCACATACATTTTGGGATATAGGATGGTTCTCCATGTACAACAAGTATATCGGAACGCACCCATCATACAATTACACATTAGATAGCACTACTATGGACTGCGCTTCCATGTACCCTTGGGTATATATTGGAAGTTCCCATTGGGTTACAAACTAGCCCTAGGTAACCAAGTTGGTCGCCTTGTCATCTATGACACATCGAACAAAACATTCGAGGAGATTTCCTGCATGTAACTAAAGGTATATTGCAGTTCACATTGACATTAGGGGAATTTTGAGGTCTAAAATGGGCCTCCAAAGAAAAATGTACAACCAAAATAAACTTTATAAGAACCAATAGGATTCAATATGATGACGTCAGCCATGGGGGATGATTCACCATTTTTGGAGTAAAAAAGTAAAAAGATTAAAAAATAATAAAATAATAAAATTGTTTATTCAATTAGTATTTTCAGCTTCTCTCCCTAACATTTTACTCAAATTTCGAGCGTGAGTACTCGTTGGATGTAAAATTTAATTCATCATCCAAGGAGTACCCATGTTGCATACTTTTGATGGACCATCCCACACGAAAATTGAGAAATACTGTAATATTCCTAAAATTAGCATGCAGCGAATAGGAATATTAAATTTTGATTCTTGCACTTAGAAGGTGAATAAAATGGGGAAAGAGACCCCTACTTGTCTTGTATTAGCATAAAAGCCCTCTTAGTATGAAAACGGAACATCCTAGTGGTTGTATTTTTTACTTTCGATGTATGAACAGGAAAATAATCATGTTGATTCAATCAAGTTGACTAAGTCAATAGCGCAGTATGGAGGAGTAGCCTTGGTGGAGCTACAACGCAATTTTGGAGGGAAAGGGATCATGTGGTGTTGGAAACCCTAATGGGTGGGACCCAAGGTGAGGAGGCTCACAAACCTTATAAGGAAAAAGATAGCAGACATTAGGGGTTAGCTTATGGATTATTGATTTTGGTCTGCTTAGCCTATTGATCATTCTTCAGCTGTTGAGTTGAGTATGCAGTGTTGTTTAGCACAAGGCATTCATGCTTAGGGATTCCTTCTCCTTCCTTGAGAGGACTCTTGGAGGAGAATTGTTCAGCCTTTTTCCACATCTAGGCTTGAGGCCAAGCATCCTCCTTCAGCTACAGCGTTATTCCTGTAGCAGGGAACGTTGTGTTGCAGGGTGTTGCAGTGAAATACTTACAACACCAGCTTCTGGGCTTATCTTTCAGAGGAGGGAGCTCCCCTTTCTTTGCAAGATCTATATAGGATATTTATGAGCTTATTGTACATCTTGGGATGTGGCCAAAGCTTTCTACATCATCTACTACGCAGTCATTTGCAGAAACTTCGTTATTTTTCACAATGTTGCAGTAGCAGGGTCAAGACTCTTAATCCTGAGCTAGTTTCTTGGAGGAAGGGCCAAACCTTCTCCCGGAAGGCTTTGTATAGCATCCTTCTTCTATTCTTTGTATATTTCAGATATATTTATATAGAGCTATAGTATAACTGAATTTTTCAGATCTAGATCTGCAGATTTTCACTTTATACATTGTACTCTTATGAAACCTTTGTCGGGTTATTCTTATTGTGTATAAAGAGGAAGGAATCTCCATTTTCTCATCCATTGGATGCTTGTAGACTCTAGATCTGTTATTTCTCATTATTTTCTACATAAAACCTTAATAAAATAACGTTTTACATGCTTCAGTCCTTTCTGCATGAGTTAAGCTATGGGTTTTTGGGCTTATTTGAGTCATATTGGCTTTGGGAGATCTGTTTATTTTGGCTAGAGGGATTTGTTTCAGCTCCAATTCTGGATGTGAGTTGCACATGGTATATTATAAGGGATCCAAGTCCCATTTCCCACATATATAGCGTTATTTTCTGAAGACAGCCGTTTGATGCCATATATTGTTGCATTTCCCCACTTTGGAAGGAGTGTATAGGCCATATTCTTGTTGTTGATCATTCATTTGCTAGTTAGATTTTCCTTTACATATCATGAGCTAATTTACACCACTATGTGCTTGGTTTGCTTAAGCTCCAACCTAATAATATCTTAAGATATTCTTATTGTTGTAGATTTTCCCTATTTTGGGATATTACAGTGGTATCAAAGCTGCCATCTTGGCTCAACCTGTGGATTTCAAATCCAATCCAGAAGATAAGAAGAAGAGGAGATCAGAATGATGGAGAGGATGACATTACTCTCATCAATTTTCAGATCTAAGAATAGCCTCTCCAAGGAGGTTAAACAGATGAAAGAAGAAAGATGCAATGAAACTCCAAGAGGGTTTCAAGAAGGAGAAAGTTGCAGTGAGACCTCTAGAAGGTTTCAAGAGAAAAAGAAGACCCATGCACTTTCTATTCTCATAGAGGGAGTGAAGAGAAAGAATTCCACTTAGAATATGAGATCCTGAGTGGATATTTGGCAGAGTACAAGTGCCAGCCTAGAGCTTTCAAAGAGACTCTAGATCTTCCTCAGTTTATCCAACTAAAAGAAAAAAGGAGGCCATACAGCAATAGGATGGTGAAGGGCAATAGTTTTCTATTTTCCACTTTCGATGGATCATGCATATGTACAGCAAGATTTTGGGTGATGAAGTTAGAAGCATTTTTCCTACTACATCCAGTAGTGGAAAAAGAGGTTGTGGAGATCTCAGCGCTGCACTTGGAGGGTAAGGAAAGCTCTTGGTGGTTCAGCCATTTGAATCATACTAGAGTATCTACTTTTGCAGATTTCACTCAAAGGGTGATCAAAATATTTTTCAGTGAGAGATTAGAGAAGAAGGAGACCTCATCCCCACTTGAGGAGACTTTTATCAACGCTGTCACATTCATGAGGGGGCAGCCATCCATATCAGCAGTTGGATCAGCCAACACATTGGAGAGAGGAACTCTTGCAGCCATACAAGATGCTCCCAAGACTCACCAAGGTATGCATGTACTTCCATTTCCTATCATTTCGGAAAATATTATGAGAAACCTTGGAAATTTTTCCTCACATGGTCAAGGATCAAAACACATTGTTGAGGTGGAGCAACAAGCTTGCACTATGTTGTGTAACCTTGGTTTAAACAAAGGAGGGATGAACATTCATTCCATTACACCCTTATTGAGTTGCATGCAGCATGAGGAGTTAGGGTGTAATATTTTGGAGGGAATAATGAGTGTTGTGCCACTTTCTGATGATGTTTTACTTTCAGCACACTTGGATCCTGTTGGATTCAACAGGACCATTGATGAGAGGTGTTTTCTAAAATATCTCCAAGGGGTTACATCTCAACTTCCCATGAGGTGTAAGGAGAAATATCTGCTTTTGGAGATTGGTATTCTTCATTGGGAAGATACCAAGGGGGAGAATGATTGGAGGAATCCACATTTGGATGAATGGAGGTGGATGGAGAGCAAGAGGTTGGTGAACCACTTGCAGATATATGATACAGGGCAGTAAGAGGCAAAGATGTGTCGGATGCTTTTGAGAGAGTTTGGCCATCTTGGTTCATACCCTTTTTCAGGAGGTATGAGGTGGATGGAGGCATGGCATGGCACCCATATGATAGAACAGCAGAAGATTTGTTTGTATGGGGCATCATACAAGACAACCATCATGATCTTACTCTATGGCTTGTATGAGGGAAAGATGAGGGAGCAGCAAGAGTTGTGGTTGTTGTGGTTATACTTGGAAGAGAATGGGAAGAATTTTTCCCATACTTATCATGATATTTCCAGAGAGAAGGAAGGCACATTCAAGGTGCAAGGAGGCTACCCTTCAGCATTGAAGGATCATGAGAGGCTTCCATATAGGAAGAAGATCCTCTCATTTAGCAGCATGATAGTGGATGGCTTTGGCATATAGAATGTCAAAGGGAGGAGTCATGGGGTGACAAGAGCCTTATCACTAAGGCCCACAGCACTGTCACTTGGGAGTATGTTCTTATTGATGGAGTGTTCCAAGAAGATTATGTATCCCTTATTTTTGCAGATTTTTATGAGGAGATTCTCATGGGAGGACTCATTCGTGGACCTCACTTTCAGCCCACTCACTATGTATGGTAAGAAATTCATTTCTGTACTTGTTGATTACTCCATTGAGTATTTGTATCTTCTCACCATATATGAACATTTCATTGCTCCACAAGAGAGCAAGAGTATTTTTGGGTCTCATGGTCACTTTAGGGCCAATATTTGTAATGATAGTAGCCCATCTATACATGACTTTGGGCAATTGTATTGTTATCTTGATTATGTACAGCTGATATCCATTGTTGCTTACTACCCCATGGTGAAGGAGCAAACATGCACAGCTCGTAACTTATTGAAAAACCACTTGCCACATGATATTCTCAAACATCAGTTGGGGAGTTTGTGCAGTATCCACTTGGGAAACCATTTTTACCATCCAAACTTGCACACAACCTTCAGCACTTTTCTGATTTGGATGCCATATGGTGATGATGTGACATTCATCTTGTATGGAATGGTTTGGGTTAGCATGGCTCATGACATTGGAGAGAGGATCCTTCGAGATTCAATCTTCTTCTTGCGACTTGAGGGCAACCATGTTGCAGCCCAAGATCAGCATGCCCTCTACACTTATCATAAGTGGAGAGGTGGACAGCATGGGATAGGCCCTCTTTCCTATCATGTTCATATATTCAACCCACCTACACTTCAGGAGCCAAAGGTGGAGGGGATTTTTCATGAGTTGCCATGTTGGAGGGTGACTCATTTTATATGGATGATAGCTTGGGGGTGGAGGTTTCACTTGGGAATGGAATTTTCCCATGCATTTCAAAATCCATGCCTTGAGAGGACCTATAGACAGCACATAGTTGTCTCCTTGTGTATTTTACTTTTACATGATGGTATCCATTTGGGATGTACACCAAATGTTAACTTGTATGCTTGGGAGAGGCACAATGGAATTTCATGGTTGAGACAGCATCTTATTCTTTGGGAGAGCTCATCATATGAGGATGATACAAGAAGAGGGGAGGAGACTTTCCAGTTCTATCATTGTAATTGCTTGAGGACAAGCAACATTTGGGAGGGGAGGACTGTAATATTCCTAAAATTAGCATTCAGCTAATAGGAATATTAAATTTTTATTCTTGCACTGAGAAGGTGAATAAAATGGGGAAAGAGACCCCTACTTATCTTGTATTAGCATAAAATCCCTCTTAGTATGAAAAGGGAACATCCTAGTGGCCAGATTTTTCACTTTCTATGTATGAACAGGAAAAGAATCATGTTGATTCAGTCAATTTGACTAAGTCAACAACGCAGTATGGAGGAGTAGCCTTGATGGAGCTACAACGCAGTTTTGGAGGGAAAGTGATCATGTGGTGTTGGAAACCCTAATGGGTGGGACCCAAGGTGAGGAGGCTCACAAACCTTATAAGGAGGAAGATAACATACATTTGGGGTTAGCTTATGGATTATTGATTTTGGTCTTCTTAGTCTATTGAGCATTCTTCAGTTGTTGAGTTGAGTATGCAGTGTTGTTTAGAACAAGGCATTCTTACTTAGGGATTCCTTCTCCTTCCTTGAGAGGACTCTTGGAGGAGCATTGTTCAGAATTTTTCCACATCAAGGCTTGAGGCCAAGCATCCTCCTTCAGCTATAGCATTATTCCTGTAGCAGGGAACGTTGTGTTGCAGGGTGTTGCAGTGGAAGACTTACAACACCAGCTTCTAGGCTTATCTGAGGAGGGAGCTTCCCTTTCTTTGCAAGATCTGTACAGGAGATCTATGAACTTATTGTACATATTGGCATGTGGAAAAAGCTTTCTACATCATCTACTGTGCATTCATTTGTAGAAACTACGTTATTTTTCCCAGTGCTGCAGTAGCAGGGTCAAGACCCTTGATCATGAGCTAGTTTCTTGGAGGAAGGGCCAACCCTTCTCCCTGAAGGATTTGTATAGCATCCTTCTTCTTTTCTTTGTATATTTCAGCTATATTTTTATATAGAGCTATAGTATAACTACGTTTTTCAAATCTAGATATGCAGATCTGTACTTTATACATTGTACTCTTATGAAACCCTTGTCGGGTTATTCTTATTGTGTATAAAGAGGAAGGAATCTCCTTTTTCTCAGCCATTGGATTCTTGTAGACTCTATATCTGTTATTTCTCACTATTTTCTACATAAACCCTTAAGAAAATAACGTTGCACATGCTTCATTCCTTTCTGCATGAGTTAAGCTATGGGGTTTTGGGCTTATTTTAGTCATACTGGCTTTGGGAGATTTGTTTATGTTGGCTAGAGGGATTTGTTTCTGCTCCAATTTTGGATGTGAGCTTCACATGGTATATTCTAAGGGATCCAAGTCCCATTTCCCACAGATATAGCGTTATTTTTTGAAGACAACCGTTTTATGCCCTATATTGTTGCATTTCCCCACTTTGGAAAGAGTGTATAGGCCATATTCTTGTTATTGATCATTCATTTGCTGGTTAGATGTTAATTTACATCTCATGAGATGATTTACACCACTATGTACTTGGTTTTTTGAAGCTCCAACCTAAGAATATCTTAAGATATTCTTATTGTTGTAGATTTTCCCTATTTTGGGATATTACAAATACTTGAAAAACGTGATTATGTTCACGTATTTCATGTATTTCTCATTTTTCATGTAGCAGGATCCATCAAAAGTATGCAACATGGGTACTCCTTGGATGAGGAATCAAATTATACATCCAAAGAGTGTTCCTGCTTGAATTTGAGTAAACCCATAAGAAGATAAGTTGAAAATACGAGTTGAGAAAGTAGTTTTTTCTTTTTTCCCTCTAAAATTTGATGATGTAATCTAATATTATTTTATTTTTCCCACTATTATTTTATAATTTCCTTAGGAGGCCCATTTTAGACCTCAAATTTCCTCTAATGCCTGGTAATCCCTTCATACCTAGTCACCCTTTTCATTTTTACTATTTTTTGATTGATTTGTTTCTTTTTACTCCTTAGTGGGTCTTAGGTTGAGTCTGATGGAAACACTTTTGAAGTGTTCGACTCAAGGAAACCCCTTTGATAGGAATCTTGGTGATTTTCCTCCTTTTGGAAATATTGGTGCTCCTTATATGAATATGTTGTCCCTTCCTAGATTTACGATAGGTTTAGTAGTATGGTTGTTTTCAAACTCATTGGTTTTGGATGTTAGAACTGATCTGCAACTATGATTTGATTACGGATCCAATGGAGAAGTTACTTAAGAAACCTAATCAATTCACATGGTCTGAATAATGTAACAATGCACTAAACATACTGAAAGAAAAGTTGGCTAGTGCACCTATTTTATTTTATCCTGATTGGAACAAGCAGTTAAATGTCCATATTGATGGTTCTGGAATTTCTTTGGGAGCGGTTTTAGCCCATCCTAGAGAAGGAAACCTTGATCATCCAATATACTTTTCAAGCATAAATTTATCAACAACAAATAAGAACTATACTACAATAGAGCGGGAGGCGCTCGTGATGGTTTATTCACTTCAGAAATTACGACACTACCTTTAGGGGGACCATTCAAGTTCTTCACGGATCATTTTTCCTTGAAATATTTCTATAGGGTAATATGCTTGGGTGGTGGTTATTAGATATCCCTCTCAGGGCTTTCCGGTGCCCGAGGAAGACTATCAGATTAACTGTAAAGTTCCAAAGATGTTGCATGCATGTTCATACTAATATATATAATCAACAAAGAAAGATGGAAATATTACCTCTTTGTGGACAGCAGATCCTATGGAGAACGCCAAGCAGCGAAGTAGAGATCCTTCTTCGCCGGCTCCAAATCTAGATCCTGCAATTAATCAAAGCACATATGTAATCTCTACAAAAATATAGCTTCTTATCAATTAAACTAGCATATAAGAAACATAAAACAATACAGATATAATCCATTCATATCATGCTACATAGACGATTGAACAACAATTGTGACATTGATGCATCGAATGGAAAAAATAGATATAGTTCTATTAATTTATGAAAAGGAGGATTACAACCATCAGTTGCACCAAGCCCTCTTCAATTTTCCAATTCCTCTCTCTGTTTCTCTATCTCGGAGTCTGATGATGCTCAAGGCAGAAAGCTCTCAATGAACTTCGTTGATCTTCAAGCCTCACACTACAACAATGAAATTTTTCTCAACATATAATCAAACCTTCAACCTTAGACCAAGATCCCACAGCTCCAATTTGTAGGAGATGAAGAGGAAAAACCTTGTCAACTCTTTCAACCTATTCAAATCGGGAAAGATCTAGATGTGTCCTCGCTTTTCCTTTCTTTTTCCTTCCATAGGAGTTCAGTTATGTTTGGAAATTCCTAATAAAATGTTTGTGCCATTTAGTTTCTATTTTGAACTAATTCCTTTTGAAAGAAAGTTGGAAATTCCAGTCAGTTTTCCGCAATATATTTCCCTTTTCACACTAAAACATGATTAATGCTACCCCTTGGGCAAGACAGAGCATTACCCTAGGCATTAGCGCTCCCTTTGCATGGCTCAAGTGTGTTATAACTCTGCCTAGTTGTTTCTGGGGTGCGTTACCTTGGAAAAAATGGGTCTTGTCTCGGTCATTTTCTTCCTTCCATGTTACCTTCTCCTCTGAGCTGATGAGGAGGTCATTTGTCCAGTAATGGATGCCCCCTAAAGTTTGAGGTTAGAGACGAAGACGATGGCCGAAATACTTTATAACAAGTGTAGTAGAATGAGAGGAATTGGAGGACTGAGGAAAACCTGAAACAGCAACATATGTCAGAAAATATAGTATATGTCTTGAGTCGATAATTCCCATGCTTAGTAGCTAATCAACATGATTTCTCTAAAACAGATATATGAACAATGTGTCCACCGATAATCATAACGTGAAAGATTCTGTCATACTAGGATCAAACTGATAAGCTATCTCCAGAAAAAAACAATATTGCAACTTGGGAGAAGAAACACAGCTGTAATGGTGTAAACCTCAACCCAAGGTCTTGGTCGCCGCTTCACTAAACTGCATATTTCCGTAAATGTGAATGAATGATTTGTAGTTGAACATGTGGGAAATCATCTGATTACCAGTAAATAACAAAAACTGTTAACAGACGCTAGGGTGGCCACCAATAATGATGATGGTTCCCAATATGCACAATACAATCTAGCGAGTGTGCATAAAAGGAGTTGATGTCGAACACTCGTAGAGTCATTTGATCGAGAGCCAATAATGAGAACCCCCAACCAAACACAAGATGACCTGCCACTCATGTCTGCAAGTATTTGGGTACTAACGTGTTTCTAGATCAAATTCCTAGATAATATGTTGAAGTCGATAGGAAGAGATCTATCAAAAGTTAGGCACTGAGGCGTCCTACAATAGTTAACATGAAACGGGAAAAATATAATTTTGTTTATGGAAATAATCAAGAGAAAATGGGAATAACTGACGACAAATAAGTTATGCTATATGATGGCTTTGGTTGGTACAAGGAGCAGTAGATAGTGGGATCCTCTTGAACAATACAAGGCACTCTAACAGGGTACTAGGCATCTTAGGCAAATGAACACCAAATACTATTAGGATTCACCAATGTAGGAACACTGGTATATGAAGGCTAAACTCATAAATGGTAGGGTTCGGCTAAATGTGAAAGATTTTTCTGGGAAGTGCCATGTTCAAGATTTTGTGCTGCCAAATCGACCTTTAAAATGTAACAGAAGAAGTATACATGTTGTTCAATTTTTTTCCCCATTTGATTAAGTTTAACGAGTCCAGACGGGTAAAATCGATGATTTTTTCATATTTAGAGAGTCTAAAAAACATCGTAAAAGACAACTCCAGGGGGTACCTTTGTCATGTTTGATAATCATGCACGATGAAGGGAGAATAGTAAGCCCGAAACAGTTCATTTTCCATGAGTTAGTCCATTGAATCCGAAAAAGTGATAAATCTATGTTCGATGGACATCTACCTCATTTTGTTATGAGTACGAGGAGACGAAGTAAACTCAATTTTCTTTGTGAAATTTTAACGAGTCCAACAAAGAAAAACTTGATTCTCTCCGTGAATTTTTAACGAGTCCCACGCAGAAAAAATAGGATACTTTTTATGTTTAATGAGCTTTGAAAAATATGAAAATAATGGTTCATATTTCTTTATCGTGGTATTTTAACGAGCCCGACGAAGGAAACTCAGGGTTTTTTCAGTTTTACGAGCTAGAAAAAGTCCCTAAAAATAAATCTCATTTCTTCTTTGCATAAGTTTAACGATCCTAAAGAAGAGAACTCGAGGTTTTTCAGATTAACGAGCGATAAAAATACCATAAAAATAATGCTCAGAGCTTCTTCGTGTAATTTTAATGAGCCCGAAGAAGAGAACTCGAGGTTTTTTGGTTTAACAAGTGAGAAAAATACCACAAAAATAATGCTCGGAGCTTCTTCATGTAAGTTTAACGAGCCCAAAGAAGAGAACTCGAGGTTTTTCGGTTTAACGAGCGAGAAAAATACCATAAAAAGAATGCTCGAAGCTTCTTGGTCTCTTTTTTTTCAATAGAAGAATCTATGCCGGGAATTTTCTCGTAAGACCAAGTAAAGACATCATGAAATTCCTTAAAAAGGGATATGAAGCATGCAATTTCCTCTAGATTGCAATCGGCTCCAATCTGAATTTTTTCCACGATACCCATTTTGACCGAGATATCTATGAGCATAGTCTTGGAAATATTTCCCATGTTCCCTTCTGAATCGATAGTTTGAACAGTCGTGTAAACAGAGGGAACAATCTCAGGTGGGTCAAAATATGGGATTTGAGTAGTTATCGTGTCTGAATTGAACATCAAAGCGCAATGATGGAACTCTCCCCAAGGTCGTTCTTCTATAGACATGACCTCTCGAATAGCTTCGTCCGTAGGTATGACTTCATCGAGCAGATATTTATAAAGAACCGTGATGGGCGGTAGGTTGGTACCATTGGTGGAAACCAAAGTTGTGGAGGGTTCAGATGTGATTTGGATGGCTTGATAATCCAACTCTGCCGGTGATAGCGACATCTGATCTCCGTAGGAATCAGTGTCTAAAGGCATCGTTAGGATGCATGGATCAATAGAGCCATCTAAAGTGGTGGATATCATTGCAATCATATGTGGAACCTCAGGCGGCGGGAAAGGAAATCAACCCATCAGGGAAGATGCCTTCATAAGACCGGTACCAATACTGACATACAAGTCAGGAACACCTCCTACTAGGGGTACAGTGCTACTTGGTAACTTGGAATAATCGGGTGTGCAAAAGGATAACTGATCCACTATGACTATTTTCCCATCCAATGGAAAGAGGATAAATCAAAAGACCGAAGAAACAATGGCAGTCATTGCGTAAGACCAACTGCAACCCAACAATAGATTAAATTCGAGATGATGATCTGCAACTTCTATGTCCACCGTTATCATTTTCCCACTAAGCGAAATGGGAAAGCTAGAAAGGTAACATTTTGGGAGGAAAGTGTGGCCATCGAAACCTTTAAGTAAATTCGACGGCAGAGACAAATTAGGAGAACCCAAAGCGAGCCAGCAAGTAGTTTACATAACGCAGGTCAAAGCACCTTCGTCTATGACAGTGCGATGGATTGGTCTCCCTTTCGAAAAAACCTTCACTTGGAATGCAAGTTGGTGTGAGAGGCGAGGTTTATATTTCTCCATGTCAAAGATGACTAGCGTAGAATCTTGGGGGTCGATTCCACCAATGGTCGAAAGCAATTCTTTCCTTTGTGCTGGACAAGTTTGCAATACTTCGAGAGCAGACATAGCTGATGGTGCTTGTGCCAAATCTTCTACAATGTTGTAGTTTTGGGCAGCACATGGAGAGGTGTTATGAGTCATGCGTCGAAGTTTCCCTTTGGGGGGACGAATCACAGGGTTAGCGGTAGGCCTTTCGATATGAAAATCATTGGGTGGCAGTGGATTCGAACTGGTACAAGGTTCCTGAGCATCAGTGACAGGATTTCCATAGAGTTTGGCTCGTGTTTGGAGTTCAACACTTTCAACGCCATAAATGGCAGACGATCCTTCACTAGAAGGATGTGTACCACCTTTGCCCCTTTGTAGGGGTTGGGGCAGGTTTGCAACCATGTGTTACTGCTACTGTTGTGGATTAGGGAAGAGATTATGAAGAACGGAAGGTGTCCTCTCAGAGTCTTTGTTTGTGATAAAATTTGTGCATTCCTGCAGCCGAGGACATTTGTATGTCAATTGGTCCTCTGCACATATTCTGCAATGAAACTTCATGGGTTTCTCCTTTCATTTTTTGGTCTTAGTATCATTTTTCTTATTGGGATTATTTTTATGATCTGACTACTCTTCCGAAGAAGATGTTTTTTTTCTTGTTCTTCTCGTTCTTGCGACTAGGTTTTTGTGAAAATTGCGCAGAATTTACCTCAGCGGCAGGAAGAGTAGTCGATTGGTTAGGGGCAGTGGCAGCCGAAGATGATTGGGAGGTTTTCCCACTAGGTTTTTTTATGGCTATGCCGAATATGGCACCAACGAGACCATCAGCATGTGCTCCAAGTTTTTAAGTAGAGGGAGGATTCAGATTACCAAGGGCATGGGGGAGTAAATCATATAGCGTGCTAGATTGCGAATAGATCAAATATAAATGTTGTGCACAACGAATGGATTGATATTCTGTGACCGCACCGGACAAACGAATGTCCTTGTCTAGGGTTGGTAAGAGTGAATTGCAAAACCAGTTAGTTAAGAGATGATCCAGGATTGGCGCTTTGACCAGCCTCCTCCTACGTCTCCATTCATGTATGTGATCGAAGATGTGGGTGGTGGTGTCTTGGCACAGCGAGGTTAAGAGTTTCGTGTCGGTTTCATATCTAATATCTAATTGGAAATTATTAAGAAATTTCGTAGCTAAGGCACCAAAAGTGTTGATGGCCACACATGGTAACTCAATGTACCATTTTTCAGCATTTCCTGTGAGAATGCGGGGGAAAATTCGAAGTCGTATACTATCATCCACCATGGAGTTAGAAATATACCATATATGAAAGGTGGTGACAAGCGTATTCGGATCGTCCCCTTGTTTCCCGTAGAATTTATGGATGTCAGATGGAATCTTATATGGTACTGGAGGCCAGAGTGGGTTGTGGTTGATGGGATAATTGGTCAGTTTGTAGATGTTGGGGATGTCTAGAGCTGCCAAAAATGGAAATTATGTGTTTTCCCCCGGATCTAGCCAAGGAAGTATTGGCTGACCATTCGGACCGTAGGGTCCACCCATCAATGTGTTACCAATAGGATAAGTAGGAATTTGTTGATAAAATTTCCGTGGGTGGGGGTGTAGGGGTGTATGGTTGTTGTCCATAGGGTATATTGTACTGGGGGGTGAACTGTTGTTTTCCCCCAGTGTAAAAGTTACCCCCTTTTCCAAATGGATTTTGGGGTTGGTTTACCCATATGGACGCAATAGAGCTAGCCGAAGGCATACTACTATTCGCATAGTTAGGCAACGGCGTAGACCCTACACTAGAAGTTTGACCACTCAAAGGAATAGCATTAACAATAGGTTGTCTTGTTTTTCCTAATGACTGCAGGGGCACCAAAGTTCCCCCCTTCATATGTGTGTTGGTGACACTACCCCCTGGCATGGTGGCCAAGGGGTTTGAACTCAACAAAGGGTTCCAACCGAAAGGTTTTCTAAAAGTAACCAAAGTAGCCCTGCTCATGGAAGCGGGAACCGTGGGTCCCGGTGCAGTCACCACAGCAGCAGATCCCGAAGGATTCAGAGGTCCACTAACAGTTGTGGTGACTACAGTGTTGGGATTGGGTGTAGGCTGGCTACTGGGGTTGCCGATCATTGGCGTAGAACTGACTATCGACAGGGAAGATGGTGGCGAACCTGAGTTGGTTACCATTGGCATCGACCCCATGGGTGCCAATTGTGAAATGGATGTTGGTGCAGCCGAAAACATATATTGGCTTGGTGTAACCTGAACTAACACTGGCACCGATGGGTCAGTGAGAGGAGGATTGCAAGGAGGTACGACTCCTTCTGTAAAAGGATCCTCTGGAAACTCTGTGTGATATGGGGTATGTGAAAATTAGGGGTTGTCACTGGAGACTGATTTTCCAAAGAAGGCACGGGATCATGGAGACTCGACTCCTCCTCCAGGGTTAATGGAAGGATACCTCACTGTCTTCAAGACAGACGGCGAGGGTCGAAGGACGCCACGGTGACCTGTTTATTTTTGTCAAATTTTACTCCTTTTTGATGTATTATAAAGTCTCAATGATAGTAACCACACACCTAAAAAAGAAAAAAGAAAAAATGACTTTCTAAAATCAATCAAGAAGCAACCAAAACAGGGTGGCCCCATTTGAGTACTACCATTTTCTGGAGATGAAACCCAGCATCACAATAGCATATAGAGAGGGTTAGTCATAAACACAATTACAGTTACTCTAGAGCTTCACCCGAACCTCAGAAAATAGGTGTAAGCACTCTCGTGAAGACGAGTACCCTCCCAAAGACCGAAGACAGAGTAGGTTCGTCTGTTTTAGGTACTAGGACAGCCTGTCCCAATCACCTCATGTAAGTCCCTAAAAATTTTGGCAACTAAAGATACCTCAAATCACAAACATCATCAAAGGGGTCACGGTCGTAGATAGCATGCTATGTAGGAAGAACACCTAGATCCTCGATCTATTTTTGACATCCCCGAAGGGAACCCTAGTATATAGCATGCCCACTGAATGCACTCGAAGGTGGGCTACCTTCTCATGCACCCTGGTGTTGTCTCGCACTTAACTCTGGTGGTAGTGGAGTTGTCCTGATAATATGAGTGCAGTAGGATTTCACTTATTAATGACTCTAGTTTCAAGTTTTGAAATCTTGGGTGATTTTCTCACGTCTCCTACCCCAAGATCCTAGCCTAAACTATTGTTGGTGTGAGCTTAGAAAAATTTATATGATTAATTTTATTATCACTTGATTCTTATTGTACTTGATTATTAGTCTTGCGGAAGGGGAGTGGACGTATGAAATGTGATGAGACTCTAACTCAAAAACCTTGCAGAAACATGCTCTAAATATTCAATTCGATGAAGAGTTTATTCTACAAGGAGAGATTCTTTCAACATCCCTGCACCAAACATTCAAATAACACAGTTCAACTTTAAAGATTTATACATCTATCTGTCTTCTCTTAACATTTTTTTAACCAAAATTTTTTAGAATTAATTCATATAAGTTCAGAAAACTAAAATAATAATTCTTCTTCAAAAGTAGATGCAACTAACATTAACTTTTTAAACAATAACTAAAGACAAAAATGCTAACTGCTAAACAAGCACATGGATCCAGCAAGATAAAATAATCTAATGGCCAATAACTCCACAACCAAAGCAAAACACAATAGGGATGTAAACAGTAGATTTTATTTGGGTAACGCTGGCAAGCAGAGGCTACAGAGCGTTAATATTGAGCCTAACGCACTGTATTTGAGCAGAATCAGCGTTATAACACACTAAAACACTTACATGGGAAGCATTACTCAAGGTAAATTTGCACAGATGGCTAAGCAAGGTATAATCTGGACTCTATGAGATTTTGAGATGATTCTAGAGCATTTAAACTAGTCGGAAGGATATGTGAACAGAAGGAAAAAGGTAAATAGGAACAACTCGAAAACTTGGGGTTTATTCCCCAGTGGAGTCGCCAATTCTGTTATAGGGTAATATGCTTGGGTGGTGGTTATTAGATATCCCTCTCAGGGCTTTCCAGTGCCCGAGGCAGACTGTCAGATTAGATGTAAAGTTCCAAAGATGATGCATGCATGTTCATACTAATATATATAATCGACAAAGAAAGATGGAAATATTACCTCTTTGTGGACAGCAGATCCTATGGAGAACGCCAAGTAGCGAAGTAGAGATCCTTATTCGCCAGCTCCAAATCTAGATCCTGCAATCAATCAAAGCACTCACGTAATCTCTACAACAGTATAGCTTCTTATCAATTAAACTAGCATATAAGAAACATAAAACAATACAGATCAAAGACATTCATATTATGCTATATATACGATTGAACAACAATTTTGACATTGATGCATCGAATGGAAAAAACAGATACAGTTCTATTAATTTATGAAAAGGAGGATTACAATTGTCAGTTACACCAAGCCCTCCTCAACCTCACAATTCCTCTCTCTCTTTCTATATCTCCGAGTTTGATGATGCTCAAGGCAGAAATCTCTCAATGAACTTCGCTGATCTTCAAGCCTCACACTACAATAATGAAATTCTTCTCCACATATAATCAAACCTTTGACCTTAGACCAAGAGCCCATGGCTCCAATTTATAGGAGATGGAGAGGACAAACCTTGCCAACTCTTTCAACCTATTCAAGTTGGGAAAGATCTAGATGTGTCCTCGCTTTTACTTGCTTTTTCCTTCCATAAGAGTTCAGTTGTGTTTGGCAATGCCTAATAAAAGGTTTGTTCCATTTAGTTTCTATTTTTAACTTATTCCTTTTGAGAGAAAGTTGGAAATGCCAGTCATTTTTCCGCAAGATATTTCCCTTTTCACACTCAAACATGGTTAACGTTGCCCCTTGGGAAAGACAGAGCATTACCCTAGGCATTAACGCTCCCTTTGCATGGCTCAGGTGCATTATAACTCTGCCTAGCTGTTTCTGGGGTGCGTTACCTTGGAAAAAATGGGTCTTGTCTAGGTGATTTTCTTCCTTCCATGTTACCTTCTCCTCTGAGTTGATGAGGAGGTCATTTGTCCTGTAAAAAATATTTGGTGAACAAGCTTGTGTTAGAAGGAATAATTTGGAGATAGATATTATTATTTTAGGAATTTACATTTGAGTTGATTGTCAAACCGTGTCAGCTGAATGTGGTACCTGACCACCTATCAGCATTGGAATCAGGAGAGAGTGGATGTTATGTGGACGAACAGCTACTAGATGTTGATTTATTTAGAGTGGAGGTGGTTCTAGACTACCTAGAGGACATAACAGCTTTCTTGGCTATCGGAAAGTGCTATAAGAATACACCACAATGCAAAGGAGACATCTGATTTTCTGGGAAAAAAATTACCAACTAATTGCAGGGAAATTGTACAAGCTAGGACTGGATCAAATACTGCGAAATGTGTATTGGATCATGAGAGGAATTATGTATTGTGGGAATTCCATTCAGGGGTCGCGGGAGTTCATGTTGGAGGAAAATGCACCGGAAGGAAAATATTACAAGTAGGTCTTTGGTGGCCTACCATTTAAAAGGATGCTAACGAATACATCGAAAATGTGATGTATGTCAAAGGGTTAGAAAACCATCACATCGAGATGAATTTCCATTGCAACCAGTACAAGCGCTACAAGCTTTTTATAAATGGGAAATTAATTTCATTGGACCCATCAACCCACCAACACGTCATTCCCAAGCCAATTATATCGTCACCACAACAGAGTACCTAACAAGATGGTCTGATGTTGCACCAGTAAAGGATTGTATTGCAGACACCGTCGCCATATATATTTTTTATAACATCATCACCAGATTCGGGTGTCCCCAAAGTTTAACCAGTGATCAAGGGAGCCACTTTATTAATGAGGCAGTCGCATTACTACTACAAAACTTCATGATACAACACCATAAAATCATCTTGTATCATCCTCAAGAAAACAATACCATTGAGGCATTCAACAAAATCTTAGAGAGGGGTTTGATTAAAGCATGTTCAGCCAATAAGGATGACTGGGATGAGAGTGTTTCAGCTACCTTATGGGCCTATTACACGATTATTAAATGATTACATAAGCATAGGCCCTTCGAACTAGTGTATGGGCGCAAAGCAGTAATACTCGTTGAGTTCACAATTCCCAACTTTTTTATTGCACAATCAACACATGCGACTGAAGATGAATCAATTCCAAAAAGGATAGAAGGATTGTGGGAACTGGATGAGGCCAAATTTTCAGCAGAATTTCACCAAACAGTGGAGAAGCGGAGACAAAAGGCATGGCATGATAGACATATAAAGTAGAATTCATTCACAGTTGTAGAGAATGTCCTATTATATGACAGCAAGTTTTTGAAATTCCCAGGTAAGTTGTGGATACATTGGTTGGGAAATTTTATTGTTGTGGAAATTAAATAATCGGGAGTTATGAAGCTTCCGCAGCTTGATGGTGTTTTTCTACCAGGATTGGTGAATGGTGCATGCCTAAATCCCTTCCAAAGATCAACCAATAAAGTTTAAATTTGAATAAATCTCAGGGAGAAATAGGTAGAAGTAGGTATGAGTCAGTTATGTTATTCAGTCATTAGTCGCGTCATTTTTTCCTTGTCAAGAAGCAATTTTCTATTTTACATAATAATTTTTCCTCCAAGGTCTTTCTAGTCGTGGATGAATTTCCTCCTCGCTACAAATAATTGTGGTCGGGGAAGACGCACGTGTCGTCGGTCTTAGTCATAATAATTAATAAATAATTCCTATTGTCAGTCTTAATTCCTGATAAATCTTTCCCGTAATAAAAAAATCGTCACCCCATAAAGAATGCCCATCACTGCATCATAATTAACCATCAATTCCACCTACATTTTCTAATTATGTGTCATCTAATTCAGGTCCAGCTCGGCCATTGTCAGTGTTAACATGGTTGAAGCCGAGTGGAGAAAGTTTTCATATAAATTATTTAATCGATCTCATCAGAAAACATTGTTTTAATCTTTTCTAATAAATCTACATGGTCATGCTGAGTTCTTCAAAGTCTGAAGCCAAGGTGGTGAAATCACAAAGTCTGGAGTATGCATTTAGTTCCAATTGTCCCAAGTCCAAGTCTAATATTATTGTTTCTATTTTCTATCATTGTTTCTCCAAGATGATGAGGAACGTAGTAGAATTCTATGAATTTGAGTTCGATGAAATAATTTCAAAGGTAGAACCTGTATCTGGAAAATATGATAAAGTGAGGTTGGTCGATAACGACCTCGCAGATTCATTCCAATTTTTAGCATTGAAGCGAGAAGTTTATATAGAAACAGTGGTAAAATCAAATGGATGACAATTATTCTGGATAATAGATAACTTCAGATGAATTCATAGGTCAACACTGCTACGCCTAAGAAGTTATCCTGTGTTCGGAAACACCGGAGCAGCAATGCAATGTACCAAGCTACTTCTCATTAGAATAAATTGGGGATTCCTCTAGTTGGATAGGGAAATTCCAATCCATGCAATAGATATAAAAAGGATAACAGGGTTATCAGCTGCATGATATGTAGTCTCCATGGCCTTCTAGATATCTTCCAAGAGGGAAAAGAAGGTTTGCGATGATAATTATTATGATCGATACAACACCAAGAGAGAAGGAAAAGGAGATAAAATTGTGCAATTAAACAACGAAAATATAAATTTTTCATGTTATGTCATCTCTAGAAATATAATTTCACACTTTACAAGGAATAAGTGTACGTTAGACACAATCTCCATTGCAGAACACTGCTTAGTGGGTGCACAGCTGAACTCTGTACCTTTTTACTTCATGAATTGTTCGAAGCATGTGAAGACAACTATAAGAGATAAACCTCATTCATTTATGGATATTTGATTGTTTCACTATCAATGTGGAAATGGTGTCCACCATAGGGGATGGAATTATAAAATGTCATATAGGATCAACCACTCTCCCTGAGGTATACACCATGGCGAACATCGGGAGATCCAAGCAGTAAAGATATCAATGAGGCTTCCTTCACAGGGTGGTATCGGAAAATGTTAGATGTTGTGAAGGTCAGGGAAAGGATTCTATAGGTACTTCTAGATAAATATTCATAGGAGTTCTAGTTCAAGATCATCCATGACCATACATGGATAAGGCCACAATGTGTACACCCGAGAATGTTCCAAATGAGAGGCCAGAATTTTATACTCACCGTGGAGAAAATCCACACGGAAGTAATGTCCTAGCCAGGAATTGTGGGTGATATTCAAGATGACAGGAATATATATTTATTTGAATCAATGATACCCTATCCATTACCAGGAGAGACACCAGCAAAATCAAGGAAGCAAATCGCTGAAGAGAAACTAGATTCGGTGATCAATTACCTGGAAACTCAAATGCATTTGATAAAGAAGCAAATGGTCAGCATAGGGTTTTCAATAGGTTTGTTCCCATATTTTTATGAATTCAAATTTTAATGCAGCAGCAGTCCATTCTTATTATTCCTTTAGTCACTCTACTTATGGTTGTTAGACCACACTCAAAATTTGAACCCACAATTCCAATACCCCAATATCCCAAAGCCACAAAAACCCCAGTGCCAGCGAAAATAAATAAGAATACCATTGTTACCCAAATCATAGACCTAACTCAGGAGGACGCCCAGTCGCAATATGTCTCGCCAATATTTGAGGAAACCTCACCCTCGACCTTAGTTTCATCACCCATCTCGCAGAACCCATTGTTGGACCCTAAAAATGTCTTTTCTTTTCACCAAACTCCACTTCATTCCATTAATCCTTTATCATTTATAGGCCTAAAATATCAATAAGAATGATTAAAATCACTTTAAGAATACATGCAATGACTGACTTATTATACTTTTGTGGTTTTGCTGTCTTAGTGATTTCTGAGCAAACTTAGCTACAGAATGTAGGCATTTTGTAGCTAGTCATATGTTCCATAGCCATCTTAGTTTTCAAACAGGTTACAGGTGTCATCTGATGGAAAGACATATATGGTTAGACTCCAAAATGCTCCTGCATCATTCCTTGTCATCCACGAGGACTGAGTAAAAATATGGAAGTGGTTATGCACGTGGACAAAGCTAAAAAAATCAAGAAGCAGACTTCTATAAGGATAAGGACTCTTGGATTACCTTCAGAAAAACACGAGTCCTTAACAGGAGTTTTAGTTTGATTTTGATTATAAAAGACACCTATGCCTATTTTTACTCAATAGCAGTTATGTAGTTGCTTATAAAAATAACTCGGTGAACCGAGAAAGGTTGTTGATGTTTTTAGTTTTCAAATACTGTGACACTCGGTTTCTGAACATTTCTTTTAATTAAAGGAGTATAACTTTGATGCATGATCTGAAGGCAATTTTAAGGAGTTAAATATTTGTGTGCCAATCTAATAGTAGAGGGCCCCTGCTATTTGAAGAGGCTTTTGCATACTTTCTAGATAAGTAACCTTTAATTTTGTTTTGCTCTTAACTTAAGCAGTTTTCTGATTTTATCCTTTTGCATCATGTTTTATGTCATTTACTTATGTTGAAGACCCTCATAATATTACAGTCAATCTTGTTCTCATAAGCTGTTCCAATAAATCTCTAATACGTCAATGAGATCTATCTGTAGTACTTTGAGTTAATTGCATTTCAGTTCTACTAATTGCATTTCAGTCCTGTTAGTTAGACTTAGAAGATCCTCATTATTTTATAAGCTATTCTTGTTCTCAAGCTCTTTTAACACATCACTATTATATGAATGAGAATTAATTATATTATTTTGAGTTATTGACATTTTTTGTTCTTCAATTAGGTAAGAGATTCTCATGATATTATAAACAGTCTTTCTCTCAAGTTGCTCCAAGAAATATCTAATTTCTGAATAAGACTGAATAGTAATATTGTGAGTTGCAGAATAAGTTAATTCTAGTGTCATAAGTTATTTTAGCATAGGGTTCCTTAATATGTTACATATGATCTTTTTCTCAAGTTGTTCCAACAAATATCTGACAATGAATAAGATTTTTCTGTGATGTTTTAAGTTGTTGTTTTCTAAGAGAACCTCATTGCATCAAAACTAATCATTTTCTCAGTTTGTTCCAATATACCTCTAATGAAACAACTTGGACTAAGTTTAATGTTATGAGTTACTTTCTTAGCAGCTTTACAATCTGTGGACTAACATTCTCTATTCTTGTTATCATTCCTAGTTTAGAGTAGATTTGATTTTGTTTTAGTGCATTCAGTAACTTTCCTTTGCTATTAATTTAGTTTTTTTTTTCCTTAGCATAAAAACATAAAACCAAAAATACTAGAAAAACACCAAACACAACGAAGTAGGAAGAGGATACTTAGGCACATATGGTGCACTTTACTTCAATAGTTTACTAGCCCTGGTTGACAATTCATGACATCAATTTAGGAACACTAAATTGAACAAACACCCATCACCGCAAAAGACCTCCACTTCCACCACTATTTCTAATATCCTTCCATCTGGGACACTAATCATGACAAAAGTGGATATGGAGGTTGACTTTTTCATCTATTACGTTACTGCAGTTACAAGCACAGAGTTAGAGTATGGGTCGATTATAATATTCCTAATTGGAAATTAGCAGTAAAATCAATGCATCAATATACATTAACAACAAAAAATAAAATCACGCCATGAAAACAAAACAGGATCCATAAAATTCAAGTCTGAGCCATTTTTTTAATTCTGAGATAAGTGTACAATGTGGGTGCTAGAATAATGGCACCTGGGCTTTCTCAAGTCAAGTTGAAGTAGCCTCTGACTCAAGCTCAAATCAACCCCCAAAGGTACGTTGTGCAGCTCTAGCTCTACGCAGTTTTGGCCCAAAAATGTTTTTATTGTTCCACTGAATTGACTGATAGGGCCTGGGATAACGCTTATAAAATTACAGGCTTTTAACCCCATACTCTACTCACAAAACCCACAATAACCCGCGAAGGAATTCTGGAATGGTTGACCCCAGAAATTTTCCCTCTTGGGCTTGGCTCTCTGTGTTGTTGGCTGAAACTCTGCTCCTGGAAACAAAACTGCATAATGCCCCCAAAATATATTCAATAACCTTGTTAGGAAGCCTTCAGCTTCCCCACCAATTTCCTCCTCAAAATATCATGCACTCCTCAGCTCCTAGATGATGCCTTCCTCACAATTGTGCAGTGCCTACGTTGTTAATATTGTGTAGCGCTATTCTCTCTTGTTGAATACGTTGTGATGTATCCACATCATTTCCCTGAATCTAACTGGTGTGATTCTCCTCCCTAGGGCAGGCACTCGAAGTCCCTCGAAGTAGAGGTTGAGATTCCTACTCGGGAACACTCAGTTTCTAAACAACAATGCAGACTTGGCTCCTGCTCAAGTGTGCTCTATCAAAGACAATTTGAATTAGATGATGAATGAATGAGAAAAATAGTTTCTATTTTTTTGTCTCCAAAGCCCAACGTTCCCTTGGGGCCACACCAAAAATGGTGTTGCCCCTCCTCTGGCCAATTCCATGTTGTCTTTTCCTACCCAACCATGGTGTTGCCTTTACTGATTGCGTAGAGCCTCCTCATTGGCTCATCCTACCCCCACCAAGGCCGCAATATTTTCCTCTCAAATATAGGAAATTTCCATAGTTCACTTTAATCTAATTTGTGGGTCCCTGACCCACATTATTTCTGGCTAACATTAGGAAATACAAATTTTATCAAAACCTAGTATTTCCAATTATCAGAATTGCTAATTAGGAATATTACAGTCCTCCCAGCCAAGATGTTGCTTGTCCTCAAGAAACTGAAATGATGGGTGTTGGATTATCTGCCCTCCTTCCTAAGTGGCATCATCATCTGGCTCTCCACTTGATCAAAAAATCATTGATCACTCTCCTCCTCAACTGCCTCTTCCTAGTGTCGAAAATGGCCTCTGGATGAAGTAACAAGTGCCCCTCATCATCCATGGGAGGAAACTCAGCCACTGATATCACCTTCTTTCCCAAATTCATTCTCGGGCAAGATACATGAAATATGTTATGCACCCGGCTCCCTGAGGTAGCTCTAGCTCATATGCTACCTCCCCCACCCTCTGAGTGACCCGGTAAGGCCCATAGAAATGAGGCTTCTCGGCCCCTTTCTGCTTCAGCGTGGATTGCTTGTATGGCTAGAGGCAGAGGTACACTAAGTATCCAACCTCAAAGTGTCTCTCCACACAACCCCAGTAAGCGTAGATATTCGGTTGGTTCTGAACTGACTTCATGTTGTCCTTAAGATCCCTCAAAATTTCTTGGCTCTCTTGGATCCAATTCTTGTCCCAAGGGACCTTGTTGAACATGAAATCAAAAAAAATTAGGGCATCATAACCGTATAAAGTATAAAATGGAGACATACCTATAGAAATGTGGAAGGTGGTGTTGTAGCAGTATTCGCCCATCTGTAGCCACCTCAACCATGCCTTCTTCTGCTCGGTGACGTAGTTACGCAAGTATCCCTCTAGCCACTTGTTAACTATCTCCATCTGGCCATCTGTTTGGGGATGGTAGCTCGTACTAGGAGTGAGCTTCGTACCCACTAATCGAAATAGCTCCTCTTAAAATCTTCCCATAAAATGGTTGTCTTGGTCACTAACAATGGTCTTAGGGAGACCATGTAACCAAAATATCTCTCTGAAGAACAACTTGGTCACCTGTGAGGTTGTGTATTTGGTCAAGATCATGAATAAGTGTGCATACTTATTCAAGCTATCAACAACCACATCGATGGAATCCTTGCCCTGCATTGTGGGAAACCCAGTGATGAAATCCATCAAAATTCTCTCCCATTTCCCCTTAGGGATGGGAAGTATTTGAAGCAACCCTGCTGGATGTTTCATATATCCCTTGTCTCGTTGGCACACCTCATACTCTCGAATGTGTTGTAGAACATCATCCTTCAAGCCCTTTCATGAGAACCTCTCCCTGATGGCCCTATAAGTCTTCTTGAATCCTTGGTGCCTTGCTAATCGTGAATCATGGGCTTCATTTAGGATCTTCTCCCGCAATTGGTATTTGGCCACTAAATAAATCTGGTATCGATAGTATATCACTTCATCCATCACCCGGTAGTGGTCATTTGTCACCTTTCCCTCCAAGAATTCTCATGCAAAGCAATCCTTGGAGTACTCTACCAAAAAATGAGCCTTCCAATTCAACTCAATTCTCATCAATGAAAGAGAAGTCAGCCTCCTGGACAACGCATCAACCACTACGTTTTTCTTCCCCTTGACATACTCAATGTCGAAATAATAGGCTTGAATCTTACTTACCCTCTTTTGTTTCCTTTCCTGCAACTTTTTCTCTAGAAAGAATCTCAGGCTATTGTGATATGTCCTCACCTGAAACCTATTCCCCACTAGATACTTCCTGAACTTGGCTAGCGCATGCATGATGGCTAGCATCCCCTTGTAATAGATAGGCTATATCCTCTCATGAGGCAATAGCTTCAGGATCTCGAAAGCTATGGGGTGTCCCCCCTGCATCAACATTGCAACCAACATCAACATTGCAACCACTCCCTCCCACTGGATCGGCCTCCCGGGGATGAAGAACTACGTGGGCGGCCATCACAGCGTGCTCGAAAGCCTCCTACGTTGTTGTGGTCCAAATGAAATCTCCCTTATTGGTCAGATATGTGAGGGGTGATGCTAATTGAAAAAATCCCTTTATGAACTTCATGTATTAGGTACATATGCCCACAAATCCCCGAATTTCTATCACATTTTTGGGCTCTGGCCAATCCCAGATGGCCATGATCTTCTCCTCATGGACTCTCACTCCATCAACACTAATGATATTCCCCAAATAGAAAATCTGATTCAAACCAAACTCACACTTGGACAGCTTCGCATAACTCTAATACTCCTCCAGGATATGCAGTATTGCCTCTACGTGTTGCAACTGTTCCTCCCAAGTGTGGTTGTATATTAGAATTTCATCGAAAAATACCAACACAAATTTCCTCAACTGGCCACGAAATATGTGGTTCATGCAGGACTAGAAAGTGGTCAGAGCATTGGTTAGACCAAAGGGCATCACCAAAAACTCAAAGTGTCCATAGTGACATATGAACGCAGTCATAGGGACGTCCTTGTCCCTCAATTAGATCTAATGGTACCCATACCTCAAATCAGGGAAACTTTTAGGGCCTAATATTCATAAGTGGGATAATTTTCCATGTTTTTTCCAGAAAAAAGATTCGCCAATTTCCATTTTTTCTAAAATGATTCGCCAAAATTTTATATTTCACCATTATTTTACCTTAAAAATCGCCAAAAATTTATATTGACTAATACAAAATCAGTGAAAATATAAATATTTCTACAAAAATATCACCAAAATTTTTACAATTTTCATATTAGGGACTAGTAATATTCGCCAAGGTTTCTAAACTTTAATATAAACTTCTGCCCTTAAAATTTTCCCTGCCTCAAATCAATCTTGGAGAAGAACATAGCTCCCCTCATCTCATCCATGAACTCATCGATCCTATGGATGGGGTAGCGGTTCTTCATGGTTTTCTCTTTTAAGGCCTTGTAATAAATGCACATCCTCAGTGACCCACCTTCTTCTTCACCAAAACAACCGAAGAAGCAAAAGGACTAGATTTGGGCCTGATGTGTCCCAATGCCAAGAGCTTTTGAATATCTCTCTCAATCTCATCCCTCTGAGCCTTAGGATGCCTATAGGGGGTCATGATCACTGCTTACAACCCCTTCTCCAACTCAATGGTATGCTCAAATCCCCAGTTCGATGGCTAGCCTGGTGGTATGTCCCCAAATACTATCGGGTATCTATCAAGGATAGCCCAAATCTTAGGATGAGGTGGCTTAGTCACACCTCCAGCCTCTGAGATTGTAATATCCCAAAATAGGGAAAATCTACAACAATAAGAATATTTCAATATATTCTTAAGTTGGAGCTTCAGCAATACCTGAACATAATAATGGATGTCTAGTGATAAATAGACTCATGTGATGTGTTTGAAACACATAGCTATCAAATAAGTGAAACAGCAACAAAAGAAGAACTTCTACACATTCCCAAGCGGGGAAAATGCAGAAAATAGACCCTGAAAACATTAATTTTGAATATTTTGTTTTTACTAGGTGAAATAATGCTTGGTTCCCTTAGCATATGATTTTAGGCCCTCACATATAAAATGGGATCAAAAAGAAATCCATTTTGATATGTTAAACAGGCCTCCCGGCTTCGTATCAGCTCAAAAATAGCCAAATCTCGTGACTTAAGTTGTGCAGAAAAGATTAAAGAAAATGATAGCGTTATTTTATAAGGGTTTCTATAGTATAATGATGGAACAACATGGATCTGGAACTTTGTGGAAGAATATTCCAAGAAAATGAAGATATGACCTCCTTATTGCATTATAAAGCCAACCTGGCAAGGGTTTCATGAAAGTATAAGTACAACAAGAGCATATCTGAATATTCAGCCCTGAAAATGCAGTCTTACTTTAATGTTATAGAAATATGGCTGAATAATAAAAAAGAGGGATGAGGACCCCTTCCTCTAGCTTTCTGGGAGAAGGGTTGGCCCTTTGCCTAGGAAACTAGCTCAGGAACAAGGGTCTTAACCCTACTGTAGCAACTCTATGCAAAATGACGCAGTTCCTGCAAAGGACTACGTTGTAGGAGATGATAAATATTTTTTCCTGATGCCAAGATGTGAAATGAGCCCAGAAACCTTCCTAGATGATCTCTCAAGAGAAGGAAGGCACCCTCTACTGAGAAACAGACCCGAAAGTGGTGATTACAACCCTCCACTGCAACACCCTGCAACACAGCAATATTCTGCTACAAAAATAACGTTGAGGCTGAAGAATGGTGCTTGGCCTCAAGCCTAGTTGTGGAGAAATATAGGAAAATCTCTCCCAAGAGGCCTCTCAAGGGAAGAGGTGGGATTCCCGCTCAGGAACACCCTATCCTCAACAGCATTGACAACCCTTCTAAACAGCAAGAGGAAGCCAAGTCTAAACAGACAAGATCAAATGATCAAATACAAATCATGAATAACAAAGGCTCCCATCCTCTCCATATATAGCAAGTGAACCTCTCCACATTGGGTCCCATCCACATGTTCCATCAAGCTCATGCAAGTTTTCCTCCGCCAAAACTGCGTTGTCCATCAAGGAAGTTTAATGTATCTAGACAGCTTTGTTGACTTGGTCAAAGTTGACTGAATCAACATGATCCCATCTCTGTTCACACCCAAGGGTGCTAAAATTAGCTTCTTATTCTTACTCCTTTCACATTAGGAGTGTTATTGATCTTCTAAAGAGGTTAATGGGCCTCCCTACCCATTTATTCACCTACCTAGTGATAAAACAACTCTAATATTCCATTTAGCTTGGAGGCTAAAATTTTGGAATATTATAGTCCTCCCCTCCAAAATTTTGCTTGTCCTCAAGCAACTGTATAAGGAGAGAAAAATTCCTCCCCTCCTCTTCTTTTGGCCTCCTCATCAAAAGTCTCCACCACTGCTCAAAATGATCTGCTACAAATCTGTCCTCCAATGTTTCCTCCCAAGCATGCAAAACTATATGGCTTACATCATAGAAATGTGGAAGATGTAAGTGGAAACCTCCGTGCTGTCTAATTGCCTCCTCAAGGTAGGAGTGATGAATAACATGGGGAATATTATTCCCAATGAGTGACTCCCACACCCATTCTATCATCCAAATGAAATGAGCCAATCTAGTTAGCTCAAAAAGATCCTCAACCCCTGGTTCATACAATGTGTTGGGGTTGCATGGAGAGATTGGATCCTCCCACCCAAGTGGTTTCTTACTCCATTCATGATAAGTATGGGGCTTTTGCTGCTCTTGGGATGAAATATTATGACCTCTAAGAGTGTCCCAAGCTACCCCACCAAACAAATAAACCATGAAGTTCCTCCTCCAAAAACTCAAGTTCTCCAAATGGCTCCTCCCACATGAAGAAAAGAGATGTAGTTTGGAAATCATGAGCTGCCCATTGCTTCTCCTAAAACATGCATCATGCAAAGTAGGGAGAATAATAATCCCAATGGGATTCTTCAACTCATTCCCCACTCTCCAAACAAAGCTTCCCATGAACATATAAATATCAGCAATACATGGAAGAAAAAACCAATAGAAACAAGTTTTCATATGACAACCGGAAAGTGGATCAAGGTCCCACACAAGGAACCAGCACAGTGCATCCTTTGCGTGCATCAATTCAATCAAAAACAAGTGCTTTTCCAGCCGCTTGTTTTCTTCCACAATAATCTTACAATATATAAACATGAAAGTACAAAGTGGTGTCAATGGTGCACACCAAAAATCATGTGACTTCCCCCACAAACCACCAATGAGATAGCCAATCTCAATGATAAAAATGTCTTCAACTACATTATTATAAAATATGAAAGAAGGAATAAACCTCCTTGGTACAATATGTTGCTCATATAAAGAAAATAAGTACAAAACATAAAGTGAAATTGTACATTATCCATCATGTACTTGAGATCTTGAGCTGAAATGGCTCAACTGGAAATCCTCCCTTACCACCAAAGAGTAGGGAAGTGGTTGTGACCTCCTCTCTATCATCATCCGGGATATGCATCTCTCCATATGCTGAAATATGTCATGTTGGATGCCCTCCAAAATGAACTCCTCTGCCAAGGAAAGATATGCATCATAATGCATGGAAAAGAAGTCTTCATGTGCTACATGTAGCAGCTTCTCCTTGAGCTTAGAAGCTCTAGTCAAGAAGACTCTGACATAAGAATAGATGACCATATCATCCACCATATATCTGTCATCTCCATCAAGGTCATCAAGAATCATGCAAGCACCAAGATCCTTGGAGTACTCTACCAAGAGTTGAGACCTCCAATATGGATCAATCCCCCCAAGAGACAGCGCTAGTGATTTGGCATGTGAAGCTCTCCTCATGCTGTTGCATGCTACTTTGACATCCCCCATGCCAAAGTCTTCCTCCAAACTCTTCACTTCTCCAAAATCCAAGAGTGGTGAATCAAATGGCAAGATTTATCTTACCAACTTCAGATCTAGTGGCCTCCCGGGTGGAATGCCTCCATAGAGTGAGACATCAATGGTAAGAGAAGACTGTTCATATGGTTGGGAAACCTTGCCCTTGCCCTCACAGTTCAAACCAATCTTCATCCTCCTTGCACCAGCTCTCTGAAATAGATAGGGGTGTGTGCTCCTCATCAAATGATGATGTCCTTCCTCCCTACCTTCTCTGTCCATCAATATCATCTCACAATCATGCTGCTCATTTATTTTGCTTTGCCTTCCATATGTGAGATCCTGGGGAACTTCTTGTAATGACACAAGAAATCCTCCGGTTGAAGCATGTACTTCTCCTTCCTCTACATGAGGCACTAGATATGCTATAGATGTGACAGCGCTGTAACCCCCATCCTTCTCTTCATCTTCAATATGAATAGGAGGTAACTGCTCAATAAGAGGATCATTCTTTGCAAAAGGAACCTTCATGCCCTCTTGTCCAAGGTTATGAAACAAGGATCTTGCCTCTAGCAAGGTATCATGCAAGATGTGATCTCCTCCAATAGGTTTCTGAAGTGGTTTTGAGTTTGTAGATCCTCCCAACTTATGCAAAAGTTTCATTGGTTTGATTGTCTCATGTTTTTTATCAAACCTTTCCACCAATATTTTAGTGAACTTTGCAAAAGAAGAAGTATTAAAATTTTTCAATGAAAATGACTCAAACATCCACCAAGCATAGGGCTTACCTTCAAATTTCAGCGCTGCAACTCCTCCACCCAAGCTTTGGCTGAACAAGTTGGGGATCCATCAAAGGTAGATAGAGAAAATCTATCCATGTCATTCAGCTTGCTCCTCTCCACCTTGATCTTGCAAACTCTCTGAAATTAATATGATCTCTAAACTTTTCAGTTTGAGAATCATACTCTTGCAGAAAATTACTAAGAGTTCCCCTCTTTGGCATTTTCTCTTATTTCATCTCTTTCATTGTAGATCTGGGCATTTGACTGTGTTGTGCATAATAGGGTGTAGCTGCATTCTCACACCTATAATTTACCAATCTAGATCTGGCTCTAGATCTAAACTCCTCAGGAGATTCCATCTCTCCTCTCATCTTCTTAAGATCTTCATTGATGCACTACATAGATTTTGGAAGAAGCTTTGTAAGCCTATCTTCCTTTATTTCTCCACATAATGGAGTCTTCTTTATATTCATCTCTCCTTCTCTTGATAGCTACATGGCTGATTTCCACACGCTGAGCCAAGACTATGCTTTGATACCACTGTAATATCCCAAAATAGGGAAAATCTACAACAATAAGAATATCTTAAGATATTCTTAAGTTGGAGCTTCAGAAATACCTGAACATAATAATGGATGTTCAGTGATAAATAGACTCATGTGATGTTTTGGAAACACATATCCATCAAATGAGTAAAATAGTAGCAAAATAAGAACTTCTACACATTCCCAAGTGGGGAAAATGCAGCAAATAGACCCTGAAAATGTTATTTCTGAATATCTGCGTTTTTACTAGGTAAAATAATGCTTGTTTCCCTTATCATATGATGTTATGCCCTCACATACAAAAGGGGATCAGAAATAAATCCATTTTTATATGTTAAACAGGCCTCCCGGCTTCATATCAGCTCAAAAATAGCCAAATCCCATGACTTAAGTTGTGCAGAAATGACTGAAGAAAATGACAACGTTATTTTATAAGGGTTTCTACAGTATAATGACGGAACAACATGGATCTGGAACTTTATGGAACAATATGCCAATAAAATGAAGATTTGGCCTCCTTATTGCATTATAAAGCCAACCCGACAAGGGTTTCATGAAAGTACAATTACAACAAGAGAAGATCTGAATATTCAGCTCTAAAAATGCAGTCTTACTGCAACATTATAGAAATATGGCTGAATAATACAAAAGAGGGATGAGGATCCCTTCCTCTAGCTTTCCGGGAGAAGGGTTGGCCCTTTGCCTAGGAAACTAGCTCAAGAACAAGGGTCTTAACCCTGCTGCAGCAACTCTATGCAAAATGATGCAGTTCCTACAAGGGACTGCATTGTAGGAGACGAGAAATAATTTGGCCTACTGCCAAGATGTGAAATGAGCCCAGAAACCTTCCTATCTGATCTCTAAAGAGAAGGAAGGCACCCTCTACTGAGAAACAGACCCGGAAGTGGTGATTACAACCCTCCACTGCAATGCCCTGCAACACAGCAATATTCTGCTACAGAAATAACACTAGGGCTGAAGAATAGTGATTGGCCTCAAGCCTAGATGTGGAGAAATATAGGACAAGCTCTCCCAAGAGGCCTCTCAAGGGAAGAGGTGGGATTCTCGCTCGAGAACACCCTGTGCTCAACAGCACTACAACCTTACTAAATAGCAAGAGGAAGCCAAGTATAAACAGACAAGATCAAATGATCAAATACAAAGCATGAATAAAAAAGGCTCCCATCCTCTCCATATATATCAAGTGAACCTCTCCACATTGGGTCCCATCCACATGTGCCATCAAGCTCATGCAATTTTTCCTCCACCAAAACTGGGTTGTCCATCAAGGAAGTTCAATGTATCTAGACAGCTTTGTTGACTTGGTCAAAGTTGATTGAATCAACATGATCCCATCTCTATTCACACCCAAGGGTGCTCAAATTAGCTGCTTATTCTTACTCCTTTCACATTAGGAGTGTTATTGATCCTACTAAAGAGGTTAATGGGCCTCCCTGCCCATTTATTCACCTACCTAGTGATAAAACAACTCTAATATTCCATTTAGCTTGGAGGCTAAAATTTTGGAATATTACAGAAATCCTCAACTCCACAGCCCACTCTATATATCCACGCCTAAAATCAGCCTCCATCTGGTGTGCAGAAAATATCTATGGTGGGTATGATTGCATGCCCCTCAGCATCATTGGTTTTCCATCTAAGTTAATAAACTCCATTTCTAGTCTCTTCCAATCAATGGTGACTCTGCCAAGGGTGTAGATCCACTGGACTCCCAACACTATGTTGGTGTCTGGAATGTCAACCACAAAGAAGTGGTCGGTCACAGAGTAGTTCCCCATGGTCACAGTCAGCGCTGGTACATAGGTGGTGCACTACATGATCCTGTCTCATGGCACCAACATTGAGAACCCCTCAAACTCCTATGTCATAATGCCCCTCTTGTGCACCATATGTGCATCAATTAATTTGTGTGTGGCCCCACTTTCCACGAGCACTGATACATGATGTCTTTGTACTGTACCCAGTATCATCAAGTTCAAATACTTGGGTACCCCACGCAATGATGTGAGGACCCCTCCTTAAGGTGAAAATGCGGAGCGTCGTGATGCAAGTGGGGGTGGAGCTCCTTCCTCCTGGGGTGTTGCATTTTCCTCTCTTCCCATCTCAAAGAATTCCTTGTCATCTCCATCAATGTCTGAGAAGACCTTTATGTAGTGTGAATTTCCCTTTTAAACACATGTGGCCTGGTGCCCATGGTTCCTGTAAACTGAAACAAAGTTTCTTCCTCTGAATATCCCTCCTGGTGTCATCATCAAGTTTCCCCCAGCCCTGGTTTCCTCTTGGGGGTGGAGCTCTCATGTCTCTCCCTTACTACTAGAAAATAGTCTAGTAGGCAGTGGTTCTCTAGCCCTTGGTAGGGAATCATTAAAGTCTCTTGCTCTCCCCACTACATCCTATAGTGTAGTGGGTCGGTTTTACCTCACTAAGCCTTGTATTGGCTCTGCCAGCCTCTCCACAAACATGAAAATCCTCCTAGATTATGAAAGTTCTGAAGCCATCACTTACAGTCTCAATAATTCTGAAATGTACACCTCTAGGGTTCCTGACTGCTTGATCTTATTCATCTCCCCATAGTATTCTTTTGGGTCCTTCCTGTCAAACATCTCCAACACCCTCCATGTGAACTCATCATACGTTGTCACCCCTGCGTGACCAAGCATAGTTAGCCCATGGAACCACCAATCATGGGATTTTCCCTCCATGTGTAGCGTGGCAACCTTGATTTCCTATGTCATGGTCATATGTTTTAGCTGGAAATAGATATCCATCTTCTCCACCCATGCCTTTGCTAAACTCTTAGAAGAGCTGTCAAAAGTTGGGATGAACAACCTACCCATGGTATGATGTAAGCCAGTCCCTTGTGTGTATCATCCTCCCATATGGGCTATGGGTTTGTTGCTAGTCTTCAACTAGAAAAAATCGGTGTACTTCCCTACTCTAGTTGACTGACAGTGATATGAATTTTAACATTATTTAGCCTTAAGGCCTGCACTTTATTCTTTGAGGACCTCAGGTTGAGGATCTGTACACATGACTCTATTATTAGTGGATTTGATGATTACGTATGTTCTTTATTGATACTATGATGATGATATAATTAATGGTTATGTATGTTCTATGTTGATATTATTGTAGCATTAATGGTTATGTATGTTCTGTATTGATATTACGATGATGATAGTATTAATGGTTATGTATGTTATCTATTGATATTATTTTAGCATTAATGGTTATGCATGTTCTCTATTGATATTATGATGATAGCATTAAAGTATATGTATTCTCTCTATTGATTTCATGGTAATGATAAATTTCATGGATAGGTATGTTTTCTATTGATGTTACGATGATGATAGCTGTGATGGATATGTATGTTTCCCATTGATGTTATGATTATGATAACCATGATGGATGTGTCCCCTATGTTAGCTACTTACATTATTTCTGGTTCACAATGAACAACAATGTGAATCACTAGGTCATGTTGATGATTCTATTATGATAATGACTAACACTAACGAAATTTGTTACTGATGATTATTGAGTATGGCAGGAAACCACCAAAGGCACTCACATATGATGATTTCACGACATCTGGTTTGATGGAAATTAATATTTTTTCTTTGAATTTCTAAGTCCAGTTTGAAACTTGCTATATATATACTCTGATGATATGATAGTGATTGTAGTAACAGGTTAGTTGCTTGGCTGAATGACTCACATATGGGTGATGGGGTTGTACAATTGGATGGAACAGCATGGGAGGGGTGGGACAGTGTCCCTGATACCTCTCGCTTGCACTCACGCCATGGTTTAGGCTGGAATGGTCGAAACACCTTCACTTTGAAGATCACGATGTCATGGGGCAGGTCCCAAATATATACTCTGATGATATGTTAGTGATTGCAGGAACAGGTTAGTTGCTTAGCTGAATGACTCACATATGGGTGATGGGGTTGTACAATTGGATGGAACAGCATGGGAGGGGTGGGACAGTGTCCCTGATACCTCTCACTTGCACTCATGCCATGGTTTAGGCTGGAATGGTCGAAACACCTTTGCTTTGAAGATCATGATGTCGTGGGGGCAGGTCCCAAATTTGGGTCGCTCACGAGGATTTTTTTGGGGGGCGCGCATCAAGGAGGATTCATTGATCCCTAGCACCATTAGTCTCACTATAGCATGTGACATACAAGATGATAGCGGTCTCTTTTGTTGCACCTATACTTTCCCCTCATATCCACTATTTTCTTGAAGGGCAAGTGGCGTAGCACCCTTGGAAATTCAAGGGAAGTTCTTGAAGGGCACGACCAACTTGGCACCCTTGGCATCACAAAAAATAAATTGTTAGGCGTGGCACCCTTGGATATTCAACTGAAGTTCTTGAAGGGCGCAACCAAATTGGCACCCTTGGAATTATTAAAAATAATCAAGATATGAAAACCCTACAAATTCATGTCAAGTGGTAAATGACATTAGAATCGAGACAGTTAAATCAAGAATAAAACTTGGGGTAAGGAGAAGCTAGGAAGAAATAAAATATTTTTCCTTGAGAACTCTACCCTTACCATGTTGGAAAATATTAGGTAGATAATGTACATAAGTAACCTAAGTAGGTAAAGGGGGAAAGAGGGGCATTGATATAACTATAAATATTAATCCTAAAATAGTTAAACTTCATTAATAGAATACAGGGTGAATTAAAATAAGATTAATAAATTAAATTTTAGAGAAATTTAGAGAACCTCCATGTGGCAAGAGCCAACATAAGAATATTCATCTACTAGTAAAATTGAGTTAAATTAGGATGTAGTTAGGTGAAAAAATCTAAGACTTACCTATTGACTTCAATAATTAACACAAATTAAGGAGTAGAAAAGGGGGATCAGGAGAAAACTAGGAGAAGAAATAGGAAGTCTTATTGGGGTGAGGAAAAATATTAGTTTAAAATTAAAATTTAAGTAAATAATTTTGGATATCCTTGGTGAGAGGGTGACACATGGGTGGGTGAATAATCAAACTTTTGGATTAATAAAAATAATTAAGTATGCATGAAATTCCAAGTGTCACCTATGGAGCCTCCTATAAAAGAAGGGGCAAGCCATGGGAGAAGGGACTTTTTTTTACCCTATTGCTAGATGGATGATACTATGTCGTGGTAGTGACTACGAGATATATTTGATTTTGGGGAGGAAAAGGACTTTAAAGGGGGGGACTCTTGAGCCAAGGAGTGCTTACCTCTATCAGCTAGCACATTTCCTCCATTGTACAACCCCATTGCAGCTCAGGGGTTCGTAGGGAAGGAGAGTACCCAAGGAGTAGGTTTGGAGGTCAACCAGTGGGTCACTACATTCGGATTAAGCATGGAAACATTTATTCTTGGAAGCAGATGAAAACAAGGGAGTGCAAGTAGCAGCAAGTCAATATTGAATATCATCTCCTAGTGAACAGTACCTATGTTATTTATAATTTTCTTTTATATGACTTCATTATGTCTATAATTAATGTGTAAAATATATGTGTGTGTGTTTGTGTGTGTGTGTGTGTGTGTGTGTGTAATGAGGTTAAATTCATGGATGTTTGATATAAGTGATTAATATTTCTGAGTTACCAATGCTGTATGTTTATGGTTGTATTCCTAATTTATTATATTATTCTGATGGTTTTATTTATTAAAAAAAAAAAAAAAAAATTGGTCCCTACACTTGAATGCGGTGGCCTTCCCAAAATTTGGCCCATAATATTGATATTCTATGAAAAAATATCCATTGTGAGCCTCTTCTGGCTCATGTTGCCCTCCTATCCCTAAAGCTGGGAACATGGAAATAGTGGACCATGGTGGAGTATATGGCACATTTGGCAATGTAATGTGGGGTGTTTTCTGGTGCTACGAAGTGTCGGACCCTTCTCCAACCTAAAACTCCCCTTGGACTCATTTCCCCTTGCTACCATTTCTAAGCCTCTGACCCATCTCTTCAATCCTCTTGGAGAGATCTTGTACTGACTTCAGTATAATGTGAGAAAATTCCTTCTCCTCATTCCTTCCATATTCTGCATGCTCCATCCCCCTCTCTACAACCTCTGGAACTCTATCAACTAGGTCAAGAGTGATTTCGAGCTTCCTTTCCTTGGTCATGTATCTTTCCCTCCGGTAAGTCACGTTATGTCTATTCTTCGGTGTCATAGATTGCGTCCTCCATAGGCTTAGCCAAGTCTATGAGCTTTGATACCACTATAATATTCATAATTGGAAATTAGCAGTAAAATAAATGCATCAATATACATTAACAACAACAACAACAAAATTCACACAATGAAAACATAAACTGGAGCCATAAAATTCAGTTGTATGCCATTTTATTAATTCTGAGATAAGTGTACAATGTGGATGCTGGAATAATGGCACCTGGGCTTGCTCAAGGCAAGCTGAAGTAGCCTCTGACTCAAGCTCAAATCAACCCCCAAAGGTATGTTTCATTGATATAGCTATGCGTAGTCCTGGCCCATAAATTTTTTTGTTGCTCCACTGAATCTACTGCTAGGGCATGAGATAACACTCAGAAAATTCCAATATTTTAACCTCGGACTATACTCCCAAAACCCACAATAACCCGCAAAGGAAATGTGGAATGGTTGGCCCTAGAAATTGGACCTCTTGGGCTTGGCTCTCTGTGCTCCTAGAAATAACAATGCAGAATGCCCCCAAAAGACATTCAATAAACCTATTAGGAAGCCTTCAGCTTTCCCACCAATTTTCTCCTCAAAATATATTGCACTCCTCAGTCCCAGATGATGCCTTCCTCACTACTACGAAGTAATTACACAGTGCTTGCGCTACTAAGATTTCATTGTGATGTTCTATGTTTTTGAATACACTGTGATGGATCCACAGCCTTTCCCTGAATCGAACTAGTGTGATTCTCCTCCCTAGGGCATGCACTCGAAGTCCCTCGAAGCATAGGTTGATATTCCCAATCAGGAACACTCGGTTTCTAAAGAGCAATGCAGACTTGGATCCTAATAAAGCATGATCTAACAAAGACAATTAAAATTAAATGATGGATGAATGATAAAAATGATTTACCTCTTCCTTTTCATCTCCAAAGTCCAAACGTTCCCTTGGGGCCCCACCAAAAACTGTGTTTCCCCTCCTCTGGCCACTCATGCGCTTTCTTTTCCTCCCCAACCACAGCACTACATTTATGGAATGCACATAGCCTCCTCATTGGCTCATCCTACCCCCACCAAGGTCGCAATCTTTGCCTTTCAACTATAGGAAAATTCCTTAATTCACTTTAATCTAATTTGTGGGTCCCCGACCCACATTGTTTTTGGCTAAATTTACGAAATACAAAATTTATCAAAACTTAATATTTCTAATTAGCATAATTGCTAGTTAGGAAGTTACATTGGTGTCTTTATTATTGGAGTCGGGTTCTATAAAGGTCATCGCCCCTGTCATTACACCTCCACTCACTACTGTTGCACACGCATTGTCACTGCCACTTCAATCCATCATTTCTATTCCACCTATCCTCGTGTCCATCCATACCAACCCACACTCTATTGAACACTCACATCAAGCAACATATTCACACGGACACTCAGAAAAGTCCATTTCTAGTGGATTTCCACTACATTCTAGATTCCCAAGCCCATCCACAATGATCCAGGAAGACTTTCGGGGTTCGTCAGGATCAAAATTGTTTAATTTCATTTAGGTAGCTACACGTCGAGAAGAGGTGTTGCACAAAGATTTGTCAGTAGATTATGAACAAAAACAACAACAACAAATATTTTCGATCTCTATAGAGTGCAACCAATTTATCCCGGACAAGCACAACCTACAAAATCAGTTGGAGAAAATTACTAAAAATTCTCAAGGATTATGGCCTTCCATCTCGGATGTGGTCTCCAACGCACCAGAATACTTTGTCGTGTGTATAGTAGTAGAATGTTGTGACCATATCAACATAGCATGTAATTATTTTCTCTCTGCTAATTAGAAGCTCAAAAAAACACTTGTGGAAACAAGACAAACACTACCAGATCCAGCGACAGCAAATGTAGCTGAAATTGAATAGAAAATGTCAAATGCAGTCGTGCTCAAATAATAACTCCTAAAAATTGCGGAGGAAGCCCACTCATTGCTACAACAAATCCATGGCTGGTCAGGTTGCCTTGCTATAAATAATTAGCATGTTTATCTACTACGCAACCAGGTACAAAATTTATTGGTCAATTCCAAGAAAACCAAAGACAAAAATCTCTGGAAATAGACACACTCAGAAGTAGAAGTCCTCGAAGCCCAAATTCAAATAATTGAGGATGAATTAGCCAAAATAAAATAGTTTCCTCGAGAACTCAGACCGTCGATGCAAAAGTGCTTAGAAACTCTGCAATAGCTTTGTGATGAAACAGAGACATATTGGGACTCGATCATGGGGGTTTGACCATATCACTCAGATGAATACACCACATCCCATTTCATTAGCCAGACGACTGTTACAAACACTCGGTAGCTGGTAGCAATCAGCGAATTTCAAAAATTTAAGGAAGTTTCCATCAAATAGAGGAAGTACCAACATCACCAACAAGACCCATGAGAGATTGACTCGGGGAAGAGTCAACGAACTATTGTCGAGAAATGTTGGGACCTTCATTTTTGAAATATTAAATTATTTTGGGAACGAATAGAAGGATGACAGGTTGCGGGAAAATTTTTGGGAATTTGTGGAAAGGACAGGGAAGAAAGAAGAAGGAAATGGAATAAAACTGGAAGTTTTGGAGGATCGACGGGAAAAATACAAGCACTGCCGAGTGGGAAAAAGAAGTAACAGTCTAGTAGCGTGGACAGATGAGCTAGGAAAGAGGCAGAAGAAACTGACAGTTCAGGCAGGTGTGGAAAGATAAGGAAGGATAGGTAGGAGGATAAAATGAGGCAAGTACATAGATGGTGTTTCGGAGTGAACATGATTGCTTTGTATTTGTTCTATCCTGTAATTATGTGATGTTCACTGGCATTGATATACACTCTGGAAACAAGGTTGTTGAGCCTGGTGTAATGTTTTTGTGCGAATATTAATGGAAAGAAGACATTCTGGGATCATTATGTTATGATTGAATGGTTAATTATTGCATTATTATTGAATGGTTACTTAGCTTTCAAAAATTTTAAATATGTGTATTCAAGTAGTCTTTTCTTATTATAGTGCATGATCTGTTGCGGATGAACTTGGACATGTTACCATTGAGGTTTATTTAAGTACAATCTAATCAATGGTAGGTTTCTTGATACCAAATCCTAACTCTTCCATCTAACTAAGGTCATGGCACGCCTCGGGTGAGACTCCTTATCCAGTCTTGGGTAAGGTGAAAATGTTGGTGTTGTGTTAGACTATGGCAGAGCTTTGTTGGCCCATGTGCCCAAACTTGGGTCTTAACCCTATTATTACTTTTATCCAATACCCACTTCCATATACTTCATCATGAAATTTCATCTTAACCATGTAGATCATGCTATGACCTATTAATATGACTCACATTGACTAAGAAATAATTCATGAACAGGAAGAACTAGGAAATTAATACATAAACATGTTGTACGGATTTGTTTGGCTGACTAGTGAGAACCCAGTGTAATGGTATTACTCTTTTAGTAATATTAATGATTGGTGTACAAGATGTAATAAATTATATCTATAAGCATGTAACACATGTTATGAACATTGACAAGGTAAGAAGTAAGCTTAACCAGATGTAATGCTTAAGGAATGCCATGATAAACAAGTATCTTCAGCAAGAATAATAATTGAGAAACAAGCAGTGTATCTAATTGGTATGACACACGGGTAACATTATGTATTGTATCAACTGTTGTATGGGATTTCTCATTTAGCTCCTATAATAGGTAATGTTTTCATTATGGCATGCATGGATCCAGCTAGTTGATGTTGGCATTATGGTTCATGATGGTAGCTATCTCATGTTAGCATTGATGTGAACCACTTGTAGCCTAGCTTATGTGTAGATGACATTCATTTTAGTGTGGTTCTAGCCGGTTGTGTTGGCATTCATGTAAACCTTAGGATTCCAACCCTATAACGTCATGCACTTATTATGTTGTAGATTGATGGACCAGTTTGTGTGTCTCGGTATGTGTTGGCATTGATGTTGTTCCCATGGTTGATGGCACACTAGTTGAGTTAGAAACTAGGTCTCCATTAGGTCTTCATGTCTATTCTTATGAGGATGATTTGTTGTAGTGATTTCATGGCTTGATGATAGTGCTACAGAGGTGTTTTCAGGTCTAACAGAGGTGTTTATCCTGATATTTTTAATTCATACAAAATTTCATATAAAATAGCATGTGACCATGAAAGCATATCACATAAAATAAGAAGAAATGAAAGGCAAACATGAGAAGCAACAATAGAACAAGTTAATAACAGAGGTCGCCCAATGTGGGCTACGTCTTCAAGCTCTGCTCAAAGTGGGGATTATTCTTTCAGTAATCTTCAGAAAAAATCAAATTACATGCATGTATAAAAGGCACCTTATACCTCCACTTCTGAGGATGTCCTGAAAAATCACACCTCTGCTGAAGAAACAGACTGCACCGTTGAATTCCTAGCATGAAATCATGTCAAATGATTATAAAATCGACCTCATTCTGGCTCGGCCAAAATTTGTACTCTTGGGAATCTCAAAAATTCCCCTAAATATTCCTTCTCGTTGTTGGACTGGAATTTTTCTTCTCAAATGAAAAATCTAACTTCACCAATTCGCTCCTTGAGAAAAACTAAGTAAAATGAGTATAAAGTCGGCCTGGTTCCGACACTATCAAAATTCAGCCCTTAAGGAATCTTTTAGATTCCTCATAATTCCACAAATATTCCTCTCTGCAAGTTGACTAAATATATACTACTAAGATGGAAAATTTGATCTCACCATTGCGCTTCTTGTGAAATTTTGAGAAAAATGAGTATAAATTCGACATCATTCTGCCTCTGTCAAAAATCAACCTCCAAGGTAAACAGCATATTCCCTGCGCCAGGGTTCCACTGCCTCAATTTATGTGTCGTCTCAAAGTTCCACCCCTCCGTATGCATGTGTGCTATGTTTGGTCTTCTATTGGGTGAATTGCAAGCATTGATGTTTAAATATTTTTTATGGTAGATTTACCAACATAGGCCCGTTGGGTCATTGGTAATCATCTAATTGTCTTGGGGCCTGCCCGGGGTCAAATCCCATAGCTCCCATTTTAGTTTGGAATTTTTTGTTTTTTATGGTTAACTGTTGGTTCGTCGAATTGGGCGGTCCGGCCACTAGCCGGCACGAGTTCAAACCCCACCGGCCCATTAGTATGTGGTCAAGGTTAAGTTTGGCCAATAGCCATTTTATTTTTAACATATGCATGGTGGTTGTGTGTTGGCAGGGTTTGACCACCCGCCAACGATATTTTATTATAATATATATATATATATATATATATATGCGATGGTGTGGGGTGGTGGCCAGCCACCCCCCCCCCCCTTCTTTTAATATTATTTTTGTTTTTTTTAACAACTTGTACAAAACAAATCGAACGGTTTTTTGGGGTAGCTAGAAAAATTAAAGAGACAACAATTTCTCTTGTTCTATCCATCGGAATTCGTCATCGACAAGTGACAAATTGTTGCCTCCTTAGTGGCTTTCAATGGCCTAGTTTGACCAAAACTTTGAATGACCATAACTTTCACATACGAACTTGGATTAAGGTGTCATTTGTACCATTGGAAATTTTGCGACGAGATATTTGATCTGACCTTGGTTTCACTCCAATCTAAAAACTTTTATTTTTAAGATTTTCCAATGTCACTTCTAAATTCGGAGCATTTCTAGAGCCACTTGGATCATTCCTCCTCACTAAGGAGCTTTTGGTCCTCCAAAAGCATGAACACATCATGCAATATGCATGTTTCCTTGTCAAGCCACACTTTCAACATCTGAATTCCATGCAAATCTGTGGTACATTCTTTGCAATTACATACAAGAAAAATCATGACTCAAACCACCCCATTCTTGCCAAGAGTTTATAATAAACTCTTTGGTCAAGTTTACATAATAATAGAAACCAATATGCCGGTTATCAAAAAAATGCAAAAACATCGGCATTTATTTAATAAGCAATGGAAAACACATCATCACTTTTATAATTATACCTCAACACATTATTAACAAAATGTGGCCATGACAATAGTATATCTAGTAAAACCATTTCTTACTCAACAAATTGAATGGGTCATCTCCCTATGGCATATTCTGTTGTTAAACATCTTCTATCAATTGGAACCAATGAAAAATCAAACAATTGACCAATATGTATTGTTGTCCCTTGTAGATAGTTCTAGGCTAAAGAACTGTGTCAAAGCATCTAAAATTTTTGTTTAATTGGATTGGATGATAAATGCTTTAAATTGTTAAGCATATGCAAGTCTTAATATGTCTCTAATACAATAAAGGGTTGATTCTTCACGTTTATCAGATAGAGCTTTTAAATTGCTTTGAAAGGTTGAATTAGAGATGGCATACATGTTTCATTAAATATTCATATATAAGATTTAATTTGGCATACACAAGAAATGCGTGTAAAATATTTTTACAACCAAACATAGCATATGTAAAGACAGCAGTAATCAACAATTAAATTATGTAGAGGAATTAACCAATACAAATAGTTTCAGTTAAGTAATCTCAGTTTCAGTTATAACTTTGCAAGGGGATTTCAGACATATTAATATTTAATCTAATATTACCTTGATTTCCTATTTATCTTCAAATATGTGAAGAAATAAGTAAAAATGGAAACATAAGAAACTTGGGAAGACTCACAGGAAAACAAAAGCTGCTTCAAAATGAGTCCAGAATCCTTGTATTATTCTCACAAAAAAATTCAGTATATTACACTGTTGCTCAAAGGTTTATCACAAGGGTTCAACTCTTTATATTTCGAGTTACATCATACTTATATAATTTGTTCTCAAAATATCTAGACTTAATTACAAAATTTATTACAAAATATCTAATCCAACTGATTTGGATTTTCTTACAAAAATAGGACCATCAAATAGGAAATATAGACTAATTTGACATCTTGCACATAATTTGAGGAAAACTGTTGATGATTGGAGCTGAAAATTTGTTGAACTATTTGTTGTTCCTGGAATTATGTTTCTTTTTGCTCATAAGTGCATATTGTTGTTGAAGTACATGTTGCTTTTTCATTCGATAAGCTCACATAGCTCGTCCCATCTATCCTCATTGGGAGGGTAAATTTTACCAATTTCCTATAGACTTCATCAACTTCAGTGTATTTTTCAAAAGTTGGTTTGGTTAGGAATAAGTGTTTAATCTCATGCTGAATTAACAAATCATAACTCAAACCCTCCATGAAAGTTTTCCCAGTGATAGACCCCTTGATATTAGCAAATTTAGCTTTGTCAGTGGCTATGTTGTGCAACCTACTTTGATATTCTTACAAAGGAATAATTTTATCACCCATACCTTGAATACGTGGAAGTCCTTTCTGATATAACACATTAAATTTCTTGTGAAAATTTTTAATCTGAGCTTCCACATGACATTTTTTTTCTAACTGCAGCATTAGGTTCCTTTTAGTAAGGAATTTCCTAACGTCTAAGATATTCTTTGTTCTATCTTAAATAGCACACTCTTCCAGTTCTTCTTTTGTTTTAGAGTTTAGAATTCTGATTACTCTAGTTGCATCTCTTGGTTTATGATATAATTCTTTCTTCACTTCGTCCACTATCTCTTTTGCTTTCTGCAACAATTCTTCCTGTTCAAAAATGATCTCGATAGAAAGCAACAGATGATTCATAGATTCATTTATACTAAGACAAATTATTTCCTTTGCTTGAGAAATGGTTTGAGCCATTATTGATTCATGGATATTTTTCATTTTTGTTACGTATGCAATATAAATTTTGATTTTTTGTTCTTGAAGGTTCTGGAGTTGAGCCTTCAAATTTTCAATTTCTTTATCCTTTAATGTTAAATCACCCATTGCCCTTGATAAATTTGTTGTTGCATTGGCAGTACCTTATGCCTAAGTCCCTGTTGTTGATGTACCTATAATAGATGTTGTTGTTATAGGGATAGATGTTGAAACATTGGGTTGCTACTCTTTCTCTTTTAGAAAATTTCCATTTCAACTTCCATCTTTTGTATCTGGAGATTTTGTTCAATATCATTTTGAACATGTTCTCCTTCTCTATTTCCAATTGTCGTACCTATTTTTCATGTGGATGTTTTGTAGTGGGAATCTTCAGTTGCTTCCTTACTACCAAAATGTCAGTGTTTTTGTTATTTATCATCTCTTATATTGCTTTAACATTACTGGGATCATATCCTAATTTAATTATCAAATCTTCCAATGATTTGATCCTGGTATCTTTGGCCAATGAGGACATATTTTCCATCTTCAACTCATAATGGATATTGTTAAGTAAACCTTTTAGCCTTGATGTTTCCATTGTTGAACTGGTTAAGATGGAGTAAATCATCTCTCCATATTGCTTATGTAAATCAATTTGATCAATTAGATGTATATGTTTTGTATCAAATTAAAAGATAGAAGTTTTATAATCTTCTTCACTCTTAGGAGTTAGAACTTCGGGTTCCAAAAAGGCTATCTGAAATTGATATTTTTCTGTATCAAGTGCATAAATAAGTTTTTGTTGGGTTGAAGAAGTTTGCTTCAATTATTCAATGTAATTAGTGGCCTTCAATGTCTCGTTCTTTTTTTTATTTCCTTATAACTAGAAAAAATATTGGGCTGGACTAGACTCTGTGTTACTAATGACATGGGAGAATATGTAGAGATCTCCTCTACCCTTGGAAATGTTGTTGTATGCAATCCTGTCAGCACCATTTTTTCCTGCTCCTTTGAAATTTTTGTTTGAAAAGGTTCTTCATGAGTACTAGTATTCTTTCTCCTCTTTGACTACTGTAAAATATGTTTCTTGCATCTCTAATACTGATGGGGATAAATTTTCCCTTGGTCTCTTTGTTTCCTTCTCTTATGGAATTGGAGTTTGTGAATATGTTGGAATAACAACTCGCCCTTCTGCTTCTTGTAAAGTGTTTTCTTGTCATTCTTCTTGATTGACATATTGTTAAATCTCTAGCATCGGTGTATGTAAATAGGGAGTTGTCTTTTGTTCAACTATGAGCTTAGAAATGATCCCCAAGTCATAAGACCAGGTGAAGCTCAATTTGAAGTTCATTTTATTCAGTAAATAATTTGCCTCCTTTGCTGCTACTCTAGTGTTGACGATGAACGGTCCTATATGTACTTTCAACTTGAATTGATATTTTTTATTACTAGAAACAAAGTGTAAATCATCGATACTCAACATCTGCCTTATGTATTCCAGTGCAAAAATACTAATTGGTACAAATTTAGGCAATCTATAAGGAGGTATCTCACATCCATAAATCTTTATCTCTGTGTAGTTCTAGTAAAGATGCCATTATCCTACCTTTTTTTTATCATTGGGATGAAGAATTATTTTGATCGCATGTGAGATCCTAGGAATCGCATCACCACCCAAGAGACTCAAATTCATGTGCAAAAACTGATCTACATTATCTGAGAAAAAAATTATTGTGTATTGTTCCTCACCAATGAATTCCAATGAATCACAGACTAGGGATTTCCTTGGGCGTCTTTTTTTTCTAATGGAAACTTAAATATTTATACCTGGAAAAATAGAAGCAAGTATACCAGTACTGACTGATGTTTGAAAGAGATTTCAGTAGAAAACTTGAGAAATTTATCATGAATACATTTTGCAAGAAACTCATTGTAATTGAAAATGTAAGAGGGTTTTTTTCCTGCTGAAAATATTGATATAAACCTAGAATCACTTCATCGACCCATGGGTCACTTGGATAAAGTAGCAATCATGAAACCATAGAGATAATTTGTCTTGACATCTCTAGGAATATGGATCAGGAGTAAGGTGGATTGGTTCTTGGTAGTTCAGAATTTTCGGGCACGAATTTTTGAAATATTTTGCTTCTTTGGGAGAAGCTAAGTTTCTGATAGATTTCCATAAGGGAATCTAAAAAAAAAAGGATGAAATGGGTTTGTAGGATTGATCTGTAGGATTTTTCAAATTGATTCATGGGTGACAGTGAAAAAAACTTCATTGTTGTGGGAAATTACAGCCATCTGACTTGGGAGGTAACTGTAATTGCACCAAGTGAAAAAATCTGGGAAGAAGTGGGTCTGAGGGAATTTGAATTGAGGCATGAAGGATTCCCACCATTCAATTCATCAATGTTGTTAAGGAATTTCTGCTTCACCTAGTTGTGAAGTTCATAGAGGTCGAACTCACACTAGGTTTCACGGATTTTGTATTGTTTGTATGCTAAAGGAATATCGTCTAAATTTATGATAGCGGGAGATATTAGACTCTCAATTAGTAATTTATACTTTCCCTTTGAATAATACATGATGAATTGAGGATGGGTGCCTTGAATTTACTAGGAATTTCATCGCTTACTGATATGGCGATTGGCTAGAGCTTTTCAGAAATTGAATTACTTTGTTGTTGCAAGAAGACAAGAGGAAAGGAATTTTGAATGATGGTGGAATGATTTATAACTCATTTGGGAAATATTAACGGTTAATTGGTCGTTTTATGAATGGATAACAGTATAGGGGAGCGAATGAGAAAAGGACATGTGGCAAAGTGTGATGAAGTGGTGACAGAAGCAGAGTGGAGGAGAAAGGCAGTTTTCCGGGGGGGTGGGCAGTAAGTAGTTTCGGAGGGGGGGGGGGGGGCTGAAAATTTTCGGTCCCGATTAAACATCGGAAGTGCAGGGGGGGTCTGAAATGAATCCCCCCCATTGATTGATGCGGGGGTGATCTCGACCATTTATAAATGCTCATTTCTTACAAATAACGACAAAACATCAAATCCATCATATCAACAAATTTTTATTACAATAAACATAATTACTTTAATCCTTCATTTAATCTGAAAATTTTTCAGAATTGTAGGAAAGGAAAGAGAGTCGAAGGAGAGCTGACATGACCTAGGGTTTGGTGGTTTTTGAGCAGGCTACCCCTGGCAAACCTTCTTCCCCATTCTTGGGGCTCCATCTACACCTGGATCGCATATAGGCTCCCTCATGACAGACAACAGCAAGGGGGCAGGTGCTCCCCCCACCACTGGTTCTACTTCCATAGGAGCGGCGGCAGGGGCTGACAACGATAGTCAGCAGAACTCTGGCCCACTCCCTGACTCCAAAGGGATGTCTCCTGCAACGCAAAAAACATCCATAGCTGCAGTTGATGCAGCAACAGTCACTTCTTCCACATGCATACCCAAGGCCACCACAAGAACTAAGATCGAGCTACCTTTGCATCCAATCAATGAAAAAATCCAATACATGAAGGACCATGCATTGAAAGGAAATTTCATGGGTTTCTGGCCCATATAAAAATCCCTCTTAGGCTGGATATCGTCCAAATGGAAGCCAAAGTGCCATATTGATCTTCAACTATGTGCCAAGGGCTTCTTCAATGTGATCTTCACCTGCATCGAAGACAAAAACCAGATCATGGACAGAGGGCCATACTTCTTTAACTCTGCGGGTCTATACCTACGTAATTGGGTAGAATGCTTCAACCCAGACAAGCAAGACCTGACTTGGGCTCCAGTCTGGGTCAAGCTCTACACCCTCCCCCAGGATTACTGGGACGATTTGACTTTTTGGTACATAGGCAATGATCTCAGAGAATTTATCAAAACGGCGAAGGAGACAAAGATCAACAGACATGCAACCTATGCAAGGATCTGTGTCTACATGAAAATCGCAGAGTTTCTCCCTGATAAAGTAATTCTCCGGCATGATGACTATGAATGGATTCAAACAGTAGATTATGAACATGTTCATTTTAGATGCCAAAAGTGTCACCAACACGGGCACCTATTCAAATATTTCCCCCTAAATCAAAAGGTTTCACCGATCAATGACTCAACATACCACGAAGCCGAGGGGTTCATGAAAGTCACGGGAAGGAAAAAGCACAATAGGAAGTCAAACACGAACCAGAACAAAAAATTCCCAGCATCCAACAACAGCTTCGAAGCCCTAGCTTAACTGAACGAGAATGAGAACGAACCTCCCAAAGAAACAGGGTGTTCTTCACAAGAGAATCCTCAGACCTCAAAGACTCAACAAACTAAGATCCCACCGGAAGCCTTTCCGATCCCCCAAACCCTTATGCATGCAGGGGACATCTCAAAAAATAAATGCAAAGGAGCAGCATTGGACTCAATCCCAGAAGAAATGGAGGAAGAACTAGAGGGTATTGACTATGGGGACCTTGATCTCATGGGTTAGAAGAAGCATGCAAGAGGAAAGACTTTATTTCAATTCCTCTGCACCATATCTAAAGTTGAAGGAAATCCTCGCTCGAGCTCAACAGATCCCTTCTCTTGGCATTCAAAGAGGTTTGCTCCTGAATACTAAATTTATCCTGAAATAATCTCGAAAACGAGGAAGAAAAACAGACTTGCAACGAACAGTCACCACAAGAAAAGAGCTAGTAGAATCAGGGAGATCCCCCAAGCTAACCAGGTTTGACTATGTAATCCCCAACCCCCCTTAATGAAGATTATCTCATGGAATATTAGAGGGTTTAACAGCCCCTCCAAGCACCGGTTAATCAAGAAAATAATTACTGAGGAACGCCCTGCTATACTCTTCATGAAAGAAAACAAATGCTCCAACTCTACTCTGGACACACTCTTCAAAAGACTTTGGAAAGGAAGCAATACCCTAGCGGTGGATGCTAATGGGGCCTTGGGAGGCCTGGAAATCATCTGGAATCCCCATATCATCACCCAAGAGAACTATTAAGCTAATTGACACTTCATTCAAGCCTCGTTTCATTTGATTCGAACCTCCATCCATGGACTTCTCACGAATGTTTACTTCCCCCAGCCTCTCTAGCAAAAAATTGAGCTTCTTGACAGCATTGCAAACCTCAACAACCAGTGCACTTACCCTCTATGGTTGATTGGAGGAGACTTCAATATCATAACCAGCCTTCAGGAAAAAAAATGAGGAAGGCCTCACCTTGATATGGACAGCACTGAGTTCAAGAACTTCATCCATGAAAATCACTTCATAGATTTTCAAACATCCAACGACATCTTCACTTGGAACAACAGAAGAGGTGGATATAATCAAATTGCTTCCAGACTGGACTGATTCCTCATCACAAAAGACTTCATACAACTACGAGGAGATATCGCAGCCACCATCATTCCGGCCTCTGGCTCATCCCACTGGCCAATACAGCTCCAATGGCTCAAACCGGGTATGGGTACACCTAAACCCTTTCGCTTTGAACATTGTTGGCTCAAACATTCAGGGTTCAAAGATCTTGTCTCAGATTGGTGGACCTCCCTCATACCACCCTCTGGCACAAAAATGTATCAGTTCCAACATAAACTGAAAATTCTCAAGGGGAAATTGAATTCATGGAACAAGACCACCTTCGGCAACACCTTCAAAGAGAAAAGAGACTTGGAAGAGAAAATGAAGCAGCTCCAAAAAAAAAATCATATCAGAAGGACGCTCTGTAGATTCAGATAAAAATGAAAAATCTCTAATAGCACAACTGGAAGAAAGAATAAGCCAGGAAGAGATCCTATGGAAACAGAAATCTTGGATATGTTGGCTTAAATATGGAGAAAGAAACACAAAAAAAATTCGTCACTCCACCATCCAGCACAGGATACACAACATAATTATAGTACTCAAAAACCAGAATGAGGAGCGCATGGAGAAACAAGAGGACATCACTGAAGAGTTGCACAATCACTTCAAGGATATCCTAAAAGGACCCAATATCTAGAGGCAGGAGGCCATAGGAATAATCACACAGCACATACCCAAACTGGTCACTGATGACCATAACAGGATGCTGCTCAAAGCCACCTCCTTGGCAGAGGTTGAACAAGTGGTCTTCCAACTCAAGGAAGGGAAAGCCCTGGGCCCGGATAGATTCACCACTTACTTCTTTCATTTCTTCTAGAATACTATCAAAGAGGATGTTTGGGGCATTGTAGAGGAATCGTGTACCACCCACTGGATTTTGTCGGCTCTTAATGCTACCTTTGTTACTCTTGTGCCAAAGGAAGACAACGCCGCTTCTCCTAGTAAGCACGGACCCATAGCACTCTACAATGTAATTTACAAAACCATTTCAAGGTTATAGATAACAGATTGAAGCAACTTCTTCCCATGCTCATTTCTACGGAGAAAATGGGTTATGTTGAAGGCAGGAAAATCCTTGATGGAATCATCCCAACCCACGAGGTCATCCACTCCCTAAAAATTCCAAAAAACTGGGTATTCTCCTCAAAATCGATTTGTCCAAGGCCTTTGACAAGCTCAGCTGGAACTATATTAAGCACATACTCCTAGCCTTTGGCTTCAGCCACACCTAGGTCCGATGTATAATAAGCCTGATATCCTCCCCCCTCATCTCCATTTTGGTCAATGGAATTCCTTGGGCAACTTTCAATCCCTCTAGAGGAATAAAGCAAGGGGATCCTCTCTCGCCCTTCCTCTTTTGCCTTATGGCAAAGGGTCTAGGTCGCCTGATAAAAATCTCCATCCAATCGTATCATCTTCAAGGTATTCATCTTCACAATCTCCCCCCCATTTCCCACCAGCAATTTGTGGATGATAACATGATAATGGGGCACCCCTTGGCTCAGGAAGCCCGCACCCTCAAATATATTTTCAACTGCTTCTCTGAAGCCTCGGGCACTGCAGTCAACCCTGAAAAATCTCAAATCTTATTTTTTAACACGCCCCCTTTCACCCAGCGCAACATCGCTCACATTCTGGGCTTCACCGTCACTTCTCTATCATCCAAATACCTGGGATCCCCACTCACTGACTCAGCCATCAAACACATCTCCTGGCAAGAGTTGTTGGACTGAATGGAAACCAAACTGTCCAACTAGACCCATCGCTCCCTCAACATAGCTGGACGACTGGTTCTCATTAAATTTTTCCTTCAATCCCTCCCCATTTATCTTTTCTTTGTTCTAGCAGCACAAAAATGGGTCCTCAAATCCATGCGCAACTTGCAAACAACCATCGTTTGGGGGGGAACTAAAGATAAAATCAAATGGGCGCAAGTAAATTGGAGAGATATTTGTACACCGAAAACACAAGGAGGCTTACAACTAAGAGATCCAAAGCATAGCAACAGCATCATGGGTGCCATAATATGGTGGAAATGGGTTTCCAACCCTCACACACCCTAGGCAACACTATGGGTTTCCAAATATGCAGGGAAATGGCCCATGGAGGAACTAATCAGATTCAATATTGATCCAGGAGCATCCAAAATCTGGAATGTGGCCAGACAACAAAAAGAGTTGATCCAAACCCACACTTCTCGGATTTGTGCAGCATCACACAAGCCATATTCTTGGAGGATTCATGGCAGAAATTTCCCAGCCTATCTTCAATTTTTCCCAAACCCCTCTCGAGCATAGTTCTGCAGGCACGGCAACAAAACTGCATCCAAGGCTTCTGGACCAATGAAACAACTCAAGGTTATAGGATCTGGCTACGCACAGACATATGGCAAGCAGACTAGAAAAATGAGCATCACAGAGATATTTGGGAGGAATTAACAACTAAAAGAAGAATCTGAGCCCAACGAGGGCTCGACATTCTGCGATGGGGCCATACTCCAAGTCGAAACTACTCTACCAAGGAAGCCTATCATCTCTTACAACTACCAAACCCCGACCCTACCAATCAGATGTGGAAGAAGATATTGTCTGCTAAGCTCTAGCCCAAAGCAGATACCTTTTTATGGCTACTCAGTAAGTGACGCATCCTCACATGGGAGAATCTTTTTAAATGAGGTTTTGTGGGACCCTTCAGATGCACCCTCTGCCTGAACGAAAATGAAACCATAGATCACTTGTTGGACCTCTTCCCCATTTCCAACACCCTGTGGGATAGGATTGAAATTATATGCAGCAGATCCAATCGAGATAGGGGTAACATCACCAACACCATTAGCAAATGGTCGTAAAAACCCTATTCCAGCAACCCCTTGAATCGTCTCTGGCAGTTGATTCCAGGACTTCTCATCTAGAATATTTGGATAGAAATAAATAGCAGGATCTTTAAAGACAAAGTCTCCAATCGAGAGAAAATCTGGGCCAGGCTTCACATGAACCTAACCGAAACTCTCGACATGACTCATTGGGGGAAGGACGATCTCCCGACAACCACTGTTGAATGCAACATTTGGAGCAACTAGCTCATTAGCATCAAGACCCCTCTGGACAACCAATCCTCGATTGCAAGCAGAACAGACGCACCTAAACAATGGCACCCCCCCCCCCCCCCAAGACTGTCTTCTCTAAATGCAACTTTGATGGAGCATCCAAATGTAACCTAGGTAAAGCTATATTTTGGGGCATCTTCAGAGACTTTCATGGTAAACCCCTTCTTGTATACTATGGAAATATGGGATGGGACAACAACAACTCTGCAGAACTGGAGGGGCTTATCAAATATATCTCCTGAGCCATTGAATTTAACTTCTTTCCATTGAAAATGGAGGGACACTTGCAAATCATTACTCAAGAAGCCACTTGTATTCTTCATGGCACCTCCTCCTCTAAGGTCTCTACAAGCTAGAGGCTTGCCAATCGTCTCAATCTCCTGGGAAACTTGCTACAACATCACAGGGCCATTACATCCCATCATGTGCGCATAAAAGTGAACATTGTTATTGATCTCCTACCCAAAAAAGGCGTGGACAACCACAAAATTTTTCATTACTCTTACTTCTCTCAAATTGGGGACGATCCCTTGCATTAGGAATGCTAAATTCTCATCCAAAAGGATCATCCCTCCCTGGCTGTGAGTGACATGGCGCACACGGCGCACGTGCAAAACCAGTTCATCCCATGCACAGGCTAACGGAGTCCTGCACTACCAGCTTTAATCTGATGCGAAACCTCCTCACTACAATCATTTACATGAGCTCCACGATGCACCTAATCTACTGCCACACCCTGAATCACATGCCACCCCATGAGAACTGTCCCAACTTGCATTCACGATCGTGTCAAAAAATCACACAGCATATGCGCTTGTGACTCAGGTCTTCAAAAGGCAAGGTCTCTCCCCATTGTGTCATCCCCTTGCTGCTCCAGTTGGCCTCCAGATCCCTCTTTGCCCCACTTTCCATTCTATTGCTACCTCAATCTCTCCGTGTGTTCCACCAGTTGTGCACCATCCCTCTTGCACGCCTCCATATTGGTGCTAAGCAGCTGGGAACCCACCCTACTGCTCCCCTCTACGTTGCGCGCTCCCCGTGGTGTTCCCCCTGGCTGCGCGCCCCCCTCTATATTTCCTCGCCTTCGCAGATTCACCCTGCTGCGCACATTCAGAGGCAGGCTCCCTCACAGCGCACCCCCCTCCTGCGAGCTCCCCTGCTGCACAATTCACAATCGCGCACATCCATGTTTCGCTTCTTTGTTAAGTGATCCCCTGAAGAGAAGTCACCGTCCGTGGACCAGCCCCCACCTCTATGTCGCTTCACCTCCCCATGGCTCCGCATCAATGCTAAAAGACCATCAGGGGTAACCAGAGAGGCGTGTTCTCAAGACACTATCCGCGAGGCCAAGACAATCGTTTGGAATCCATCGAGGACTCCTCTTCTAGCACCCGTGAGAAGGAGGCACCTCAGCGCTATGAGAGCACCCCGTAGGAGACCGCCCTAACTCAGGAGAATAGGAGTGGCATAAGGGGTCCCAGGAAATCCACCAGCGTGCAACCAGCACATCCTACTCCTTGAAAAACTATACCTCTCCCGATACAGGAGGCCTCAGGGCAGGACACCGATGTGTCGATCATGGACTCTAAGGGTGTTTGGACGCGTGTTCCTAATGCTGAGTACCCGGTCGCACCCATACTCTGCGTAGTTGCTACAAAGCCACAACACGTGCCTACTGTTGAGGAGGATACCGTAGTGCAAGAGTACAGATGTTGTATTGACGAGGAGGACCCTGTATCAGAGGATGACGAAGGAACACCTTGACTGCACGGCTTCTAGGATATTCTTTATTTTCTGTTATTTCAGTACATATTAGATATATATTTTTATTTTTCAGGTGTCATGAAACACCTTGTAATTTTGTATTTTATGATGTTATCTAAGGGTTGGTTTCCTCCCAAGAGGCAGCCCCAAACGTGTGCTACTTTGAAAGCATCGAAGGTTGGAATTGGATAAGCACTGCTTACCATCTCTAACCCGTCGCATATGTAAATTTTCTCTTTGAACTAATATAGGTTAGCCTAACTTACCAAAAAAAATTCCTTCATTTAATCTAAACTAAAGGATTAACTCAATTAATCAAACTTTACGACGGCATTTAAACAAGCGCGTCTATCACTTGGGATTTTTTGTATTTTTTCGAATTTTTTCACATATATGTATTTTTTTCTATTTTTCCATTTTTCTTATTTTCTTTTTCTTTTGCATTTCTTTTCTAGATATAAGTTACAACATGTACTTCCCCCTTTGGAAGTAACTTATTATACAATATAAGAGACTTATCAGTACTAAAATTCATGTTGGTTTTTGAACAGGATATATCAAGAATATGCTTAGTGATTCATTATTCCCTCATAGAGATTTCTCCAAATAAAAGTACACCATCAACAAAAAGTGTATGAGACAAACTTATCAAGTCTGCCACTAAGATACCTTTAACATTACCTTTCTCCGTGGTTGAGATGATAATCTTGCTCAGTCCCTCTGCAACTAGTAAGAAAAAAAAGGGGAACAACTACCAACCCTACCTCAAAACAAAGTAAACTATCAAACATGAATTGTATCGAGTTCTCATTTTATTGAGGTAGAAAAAAATAATTCGATTTTGAAAAGTGTTGATTCAGAATACAAATTTTTTTAGCATATTTTTGGCACTTTAAATTTTCTTATGTATCAAGTATGAACTTTTTTTTTAAATTCTCATGGTTTTCACATTGATTTTGAAAAGTGTTGATGCAGCAACCCCTTTTTTTAGAGAGCTTATTTTTTACTCTTTAAATTTTTTGATGTATTAAGTGTGGATAATTTTTTTTAAATATTGGTGATTTTCATGCGGATTTTCAAAAGCATCAACATTTTTTTAAGGCATATTTTTGACACTTTAAATTTTCTTATGTATCAAGTATGAACATTTTTTTAAAATATTAGTGATTTTCATATTGATTTTGAAAAGTGTTGATGCAGCATCAACCCCTTCTTTAGAAGGTTTATTTTTGACACTTTAATTTCTTTAATATATTAAGTGTGGATAATGTTTTTTTAAATGTTGGTGATTTTCATGCGGATTTTTAAAAAACATCAACATTTTTTTTTTTTAAGATATATTTTTGACACTTAATTTTCATATGTCCTAGGTATGCACATTTTTTTTTTTAAATGTTGATCATTTAACCATTTTTCAAGTTGTCTTATTCCTATTCTTGTTTTTCATCTTACGGCGTTTATTTTTTAAGGGTTTTCCAAACTTGTATTTTTTGTTTTTCTTTACAATGTTTTTTATGATGAATTTTTTATTTTATTTTTTTCAAAGTTTAAAAAAAATAATAACATTAATATTTTGATGTTAGGATTTTTTATATATTTATATATCGTTAATTAATACTTCAGTACTCAAAAAAATAATTATCACTAAAAAATAACAATTTTACACGCTCGACAAAAAATACACATTTTGCATAAAGATGATGACATTTGAAGTTTTTTTCAAAAAAATAAATTGATTTCGATAAAATTTTAAGTAAAAATAACAAAAATAATGTTTAAAAAAATAAAAATAAAACATATTGTTCCAAAAAACAATAAAAAATAAAACAAAACAAAAAAAACAAAAGCCTTAAAAATAAAAATGAAAAACATACAAAATTTAAAAATACAATAAAATTATTAAAAAAATAAAACATTTAAAAATAAATAAATAAATACATGGGCCTCACCCAAGGCTCTTTGGGCAAGGCTTGGTCGATTCCATGAATAATCCAAGCCCTGCTTAGGGGGGTCGAGGGGTCGCAGGCCAGGGAGGGGCAGGCTACATGTAGCCCCCTTTCCTAAGGGGCTCGAGGGGTCGCGGAGCGGGTTGTGTGTAGCTGCCCCCCCACCCACCCCCCTCGGTGATGATGGTTGATTCCCAGAATCTGTCCAGCTCGCCCAAGGCGCCTGAGGGGTCGTGGGTTAGGGTGGGTGGTGTTGCATGAATCATCCAAGCCCGTCCAGGGACAGACGCGGGATAAGGAGGACGGGGTTGCATGCATCCTCGCCCAACCTAGACGATGACCCCTCAGGGCCCTAAACAATGCGTGTGTATTTTTTAATATATATATATATGTATTTTTTAATTGATTTTTTATTTTAAGTTTCTTAATTTTTTATTTTTTTTTTTTTTTTTTATTTTTTTTTTTTTTTTTTTTTTACAAAAACGGTTATAGGCTTGTATCAATGAGCTGGCCTAAATGCCAAAATTCGGACTTACAAGAGAGGAAGAAGAGCCCAAATTTCCTCAGCAACTATAAGAAATGTAGCGCTTAAGCTAAAATTCCAGCTCTTATTACATGCAACTATAGCCTCTATTTCGGTGATTTGCCCAAGTTTGTGGATACAAACAAATTGTTTTAGTAACAAATAGTAAAACATGGCAGTTTATTGATTAAGGAATTAGGTCCCAAGTTTCATCTCCATTCCTTAGCCTAGCCCCAGTAGAGAGGAGGGCTGCTTTATTAGCTTCTAGATCTGCATCCTTGTTGTTGACTCTCAAAACGTGGAAGAATTTCAAGTTTTGGAATGATTTTCCTAGGCTTTTGATTCTAGAGATTAGCCTTGACAATCTTAGATCCAACGGTGAAGCGTTAGTCACAATGGTGTTTATGATAACCTGAGAATCCCCAAAAACATTTGCCTTCCTGATATCCAAATCAATGAGGAATTTAAGGCATTGGAAAAGTGCCAATGCTTCTGCTTGAATGTTGGATGTGAGGCCCAAGCCCCAGGCAAAACTGTGGATCGTTGTGCCTTCATTGTTCTTTATGACTCCTCCTGCACCAGCCCTTCCTGGATTCCCTTTTGCAGCCCCATCAAAGAACAGAGAGTGACTTGTTTGGTTTGAGATCTGATCTTGGAATTCTTTTTTTGTTTCCCTTATTTGCCAATCTTTGGGGAGGGAGATATTTCTTAGAGCTTTTTGAAATTGAATATCTAGAGAAGAACCCCAAATGATGTCCTGCTGGCTTAGATTTGAGTCATATTTTTGGTCTCCCAGGAATTCTTTCAACTGGAATTTTACCTCGAGCGCTACAGTCTTGACTTCCTGCTCTTTATTTCGAAAGATTCGTTTTTTCCTTTCAAGCCAATGATGCCAGCAAATAATTTTTGGGAGGGAGGACCAAGCAGCTTTGATCACTCTTTTTTTAGGAAAGGGGCCGGGGTATCTGTTCAACCACTTTGCAAACAATTCAGGGATGGTGTTGGGGAGGGCGAAATTGGGATTCCAGATTCCCAATAGATCGCGCCAAAGATTCAATGCGAAATTGCAATCCAGCATAAGATGACTGGCGCATTCCACATTTTTTCTGCACAGAGAGCACATTGACGGGCCATGGAAGCCACGCTTCTGGAAATTGTCATCAGTCAGGAATTTTATGTGGCATAAGAGCCAACAAAAGTGATAAATTTTAGGAAGGGAAGGATGGTGCCATATCCCTTTCCATGGCGCAGGGTCTGGAGGTACGTGAGGTTGTTCCAGGAGCTTAGTGTATCCCTGTGCTATAGAGAAACCGCATGACATTGACCCCCAGCCACGAGTGTCCTTCTTGCGTGCGTGAGAGGGGGCCATCTCATGCAACAGTGATAGCAGGATAGCGCGAACGGGGTGGAACTCCAGGGGGTTCTCAATCTTCCAAATCGCCCAGCTTGTGTCGTGCCAAGTGGAGATATCCCACAGAGTATTTAAGCCAGAGTTGATCATCCAATTGCGCAGCGAGATGAGAGAGCTTCTCTCCCCCAAAGGCTCTTTGTTCATAATGAAATCTGCCCAAATGTTAATACTTCTACCATTCCCAGGGATCCAATAAGCATGGGAGGTAATTAGAGGAGCGACTTTTGAACAGAATTTCAGGAAAGGAGAGTTGTTGTGTGGGAGGGCTTTATCCAAACATCTAACTCTCTTGCCTTTGAAGTATTTCCTCCACAACGCCAACTGAGCCCAGCCAGGCTTAGGTGCTATGATTTTCCATAGAATTTTAGCTCCCATGGCAATATTTTGTAGGCATATAGTTTTGAAGTTCAATCCCCCTTCCAACAGAGGTTTGGTAAAAAATTTCCAATTGACAAGTGGGATTTTTTTTCATTATGTTTGCCTCCCTTCCATAAGAATTGGCGAATGAGATCCTCAATTTTCCAAATGATGCCAACAGGAGCGAGAAGGATTGAAAAGTGGAAAAGAGGGAGACTATTGAGCACTGATTTGATGAGCACGGTCTTGCCCACGATATTTAGCCAGGTGAATCCCCAGGCCTGGAGCTTATTCTTTAATTTCTCCAACTGAGGGAGCCAGTCTCTGTTGTAAGCTCTTTTGAGGAAAACAGGAAGACCAAGATACTTAAAGGAGGTCCAGGAAGAGGAGACAGCAAAACCAAAACATCTAGCAATGGAGTTTAGCAAAATGGGCGAAATGTTCCAACAATAAATGTGGCATTTCCCATTGTTGAGAATGTTGCCAGACTCCTTAAAAAATTCATCTAAAACTCCTTTGAATCTGGAAGCTAAAATAACAGTGGCAGCCCCCAGCAGTAAGGTGTCATCTGCGAAGAGGGCATGATTAATGTTTTTAATCCCTCTTTCTATGCTTAGACCAATGATCTCCTAGTCTTGTAGTTTCTTATCAAGCTGAAAGTTGAGGACAGAGGCTTGTAGGACGAAGAGGAGAGGTGAAAGGGGACACCCTTGCCTCAGTCCTCTTGAGGCTTTGAAGAAGTCAGCAGCTCTGCCATTCACTAGAGGAGCAATTCAGGGCTCCGAGATGCAAGCCCTAACCCAGTTGACAAAGCTCTCACCAAAACCAAACTTAAGCAAGACATTCAAAAGGAAACTATGCCTGACACGATCGAATGCATTTGCTAAGTCAATTTTGACGACCATACCTTTTTCTTTGCGGTGTAGGCTTGAATGGATCGCCTCTTGGACTAGTATGAAGTTTTCTAAATCCTCCTACCATGAATCTTCAGCCTCCTTGGTTCTCCGGGATAATTTTGGGGAGAATATACTTCAATCTGTTAGCGATTACTTTGGTAATCAACTTGTAACCAATGTTGCAAAGAGAGATAGGGCGGAATCTGTTGAAGGAGTTGGCTCCTTTATCCTTGGGGATGAGGGCAAGGAACGCGGAGTTTGTGCTTCCTCTGATTTTTTAGCATACTTGGGATTTTAGAACCATTTTATAGAGATATTTTTCCACAATATTCCAGCAGGATTGGAGAAATTTGGCTGAGAATCCGTCCGGACCTGGGTCTTTATGGGGGTCCATAGCAAAGAGGGCATCTTTAACTTCATTCTTGGTGACTTTATCTTCTAGCAGTTGATTCATCTCGGCTGTAACCAAGGGGGGAACCAATTCAAAAAAAATTGAGTTCTGGCCCGGATCAGGATCCTCACTATACAGATTTTTGAAGTGGAGGGAGGCTGCTCTTTTGATGCTTGCGAAGTCCTTATGAATGGTTGTTTCTCCCTTGATTTCAGTGATGGAGTTAAAGCATTTCCTATCCTGAGTTTGCTTATGAAAGAAAGAGGAGTTCCTATCCCCAGCTTTGAGCCAAAGACAACGAGACTTTAGCCTCCAGTATTCTTCTTCGGCCAGGCAAGCCTTATGAAAATTAAGTTGGAGAAGGGCCTCTTTGTCAAGCAGCTCTTTAGTAATATCAGCATCTTCCAACTGCAATTGGTGGGTATCTAACTGAATTTGGATTTTTTTCCTTTCAGATGTTGGATTAGGAAGAGTTTTGGCCCAGCTTTTCAGAGCAGCTTTCGCTCTTCTGAGTTTTTCTTCCCAAACAAAAAAAGGGGAGCCATTGACAGGCTGCGTCCAGCTTTCTTTGACTATATGCATGAATTCAGGCTCCTTGATCCAGAGGGGGCTAAATCTGAAAGGAATAGAGCCAAGATCGAGGTGATCCAGAAGCTCGAGCTTAATGGGTTTGTGATCGGAGATGTTGCAAGGGAGGATATGCATTCTAGCCTCTATACCAAGCAAAAGGAAAGAGCTTTGGATGAAAAATTTGTCAAGCCTTGTTGCGATGTGGCCTGGGCCTATTCTTTTATTAGACCAAGTGAACTTACCGAAGGAAGGCTTGATGTCGAGTAGGTCCCAGTCCTGCATTAGGTCCTCCACCCATTCCCTCGCTCTATCCTGAACTATGCTACCTCCTCTCTTTTCTGTTGAGAGTAGGGTGAGATTGATATCGCCGGCAATAATAATATTTTCTAGATTCACAAGATCTTCTTGACTTCTTATGAAGTCCCAGCAGGCCTTTTTTTCCCCAACGTTGACAGGAACATACACGTTGAAGAGACAGAAGATCTCTTTTGTAACTAGGTGCTGCATTTTTAACAATAGCCAGTGAGTATTTAGAGTCTCAGAAACTAATGAGAACTTGCTAGCGTTCTAGAGAGTGCCCAGCCCTCCTGAAGCCCCATGGGCTGAGACAGCTTTTGCACCACTTTCATTCCAGAATTTCTTACTTGCTTGTAAGAAGACTAAATCCTCCATTTTGGTCTCCTGGATGAGGAGTATGTCAGGGGCTTCTATCCTTGTTAAATTTCTTATGGCTTCTTCTTTGGCTTTGCTCCCCATACCTCTACAATTCCAGGAGACGACCTTCATCATTTACCTTTGGTTTGATGGGCCCCTTTGAAGCCTTAGGACTGGTTTCTCGCCATCTTTGGTTTTTTGCTAAAAGCTTCTCAAGGTTTGGTTGACTGTCCTGAAGCTTATCTTTGTGTGTTTCTTGCTCTATTTTTTCCCAATCAGTTATGCGGCCTCTTGTGGATCTCCTTATAGAGGCTTGAGAATCTCCTATTTCTCCTTCCTCCGTCGAACCCTCCGACTCTTGCTCTTCTTCCTCGGCTTCTAAGAGGTTACCTTTAGAAATTTTTGCAGCACTTGCACCCTTGAGGGAGACAGAGGGGGTGCCTTTGTCTGGGGAGACTACCTTTTGGATCTTGGCCTCCTGGGATTCCTCTATCTAAGAGATTAGAGGATCAAACTTGTTTTCTTGCCCCAACTTGGGTGGGGGTTGCTGGGAAGGGGCCTAGTGAGGGCCTTTGCCACTCGGGCCACTGGGCTTATGGGACTTGTGAGAAGTTTTAGAGCGCTTGACCTAGTTCCAGCCATCCTCCTTCCCATGCTCTGCCTTGACATTGGACAGACAGCCTCTAGCAAAGTGGTCATAGACGTGGCATTTCCAGCATTTGAAGGGTAGCTGTTCGTAGTCAAGTTTCTGCACATGAGACCAGCTTCCGACGTTAATTTTTATGGCCTCCAGGAGACCCACCTCTAGATATACTTCTACGTAGATTCTGGCATAGTCATATTGGTCCTTATTGTTCGCTCGATCTATGAATTTCCCAAGGGCATTGCCAATATGCTTCAACGAGTCCCAGTTCCAGCAGTGGACTGGAAGATTTGGGAGCCGAACCCACACCGGAACTGCCTTGGGAACATCAACTGCTGGATCAAAATTCGGCTTCCATTTTTTGAGGTACAGACCATTTGTTGAGGTACAGACCCTAAAGGCCCATGAAGTAGGGGCCATTCTGGAAGATCAGGTCTTTGTCGTCTTTTGAGGAGAATTCGAATAGGAAGAAACCTCTCCCCAGAAAATAAGAGGTGACATTGTTCTTAATCAAGGGCGCCCAGTTCTTGTTGACCCAGTTCTCAGTGGATCTAGGAGACGGTCAGAGCCCGGTGAACTGGCCAACAAGGGCATGATCAGCCAAAGACAGAGCAACCTGGATCGGTGTTTCTGTAGGAAGAGAAATCTCACAGATATCATCTAGCTTCTTTACAAACTTTGCAGCTTCAGTTTTTTTCTTCTTTGGCAGCCCAGCCAGCAGCAGATTGAAAGCATTTGCGGACGAAGGCAGTGGAGGGGGAGGGGGAGGCACTTGGGGCGTGCCCAACACCTCCATGCTTGCGAACCCTAGGTTGAACGTAGGCCGCCTTGCTCGATCGCACAGTAGCAAGCAAAAATATTAATATGAATAAATTAATACATTTAATAATTTATTTTTTTATTATTGTTTTTTATTTTTCTATTTTAATGATTTATTTTTCAAATTTTTAATGTTAATTTTTTTAATGCTTTTTTTAATTCTTTTAATTTTAAATTTTATTTTAATGTTTTATTTATTTATTTTATTTTTAATCTTTAAACAAAAATTAATGTTTTTATTTTATTTTTTTAATTATCTAATTTGTTTTTGTTTTTGTTTTTAATTTTTGTTAATATTTTAATTTTTTTTCTTAAATAATGTTTTTTTGAAAGAAAAAAAAAATCATTTATTTATTTTTAATGTTTTTTTGTTTGTCTATTTTTATTTTTATTTTAAATTTTATCTTTTATGAATTAATCTTATTTTTTATTTTATTTTATTTTTATGTTTGATGTTTTCTGTTTGTTTATTTTTATTTTTAATTTAAAACTTATCTTTTATGGATTAACTTTAATTTTTTTATCTTTTATGTTTGATTTTTTTTTTTTTATGTTTTTGTTATATATTTTTCTGTATTTGATTTTTTTCTTTTGGGGTAATTTTGGTTATGTTTTAATATATTTGAGTAGATTTGTGTGATCTATATCTTAATTATTAAGAAGAAAAATCGGTGATAATCACATTGGAAATAATTTGTTAATGCGTTTTAATATTTTTAAATGTTCTAATTTTTGTTTTGTTTTTCAATTTTATTTATTTATTATTTTATTTTCTTATCATTTTTTCTCCAAGCTCTGTGTCGATCCTCAACTAGAAACTCGACCCCATTATGTGTCATTTTGATAGTTGATTTTGAAATTTTCATTATAATAGATCAAGTTTGCCTCTACAATGTGTTAATTTTATGGTTGATTTTTAAGTTTTCACTGTAATGGGTCGAGTTCGCCTACACTGCGTGTCAATTTGATGGTTTATTTTCAAATTTTTGTTACAACGTGTCAAGTTATTTTAGACTAAGATTTTAAAGTAGCTATACTTTTAACATTTAAAAAAGAAATTACTCTTGGATAATGACTATTTCATTCAAGTGTTCATTTTTTAAGTTTTTTTACTCATATAATTTGTTCACAATGTCGTGGTTGAAATATATTGAAAACTCAAGGTTTTCTATAGTCATGATCTTCAGTTTTAATTCTATGGTTGAAAAATTGTCAATTTTTTAAGGTTTTCTAAGTCATGATATTTTATCTTCAATGTTATGGTTGAAAACAGTTATAAGTATTTTATATTTAACGCAATGGCTGAAAAGTGTTCGAATTTTAATGTTTTTCATAGAAATGATATTTTATCTTTAATGCCATGCCTGAAAATCATTGGAATTTCAAGGTTTTTCAAAGTTATGATATTTTATCCTTAACGTCATTGCTAAAAATTTTGAAAATTCACTCCGATTTATTTATTTAAAAAAAATCGTTATTTTGGCATGAATACTTTTCATTTTTCAAGTGTTTTTGCACAAAAAATGGTTTTTGTTGGCTTATACTCTCATTTTTAAAAAAATTGGTTGAAAATTACCCTTAAAAAAAAAGCATTATTCTAACTTCAACATTTTTTGTTTCGGGTTGTTTTTTAGGGTTTTTTGGCTAGAGTTCTTGTTTTGAGTTTACAATTCTCATTTGATAGTTTACTTTGTTTCAACCATCGCAAGGCCTTAAAGAACTTTGAAGGGGAACCATTTATAAGGATTACAAAATTTGCCACCGTCACACACCCCATAATTCAATTCATTGTCACCAAAATTAATCCAATTTCTAGCAACACCAAACAAAATAATTCTAGTTGACCTTATCATACGCTTTCGCCAAGTCCAACTCCATGACCACAGCAGGAATTTTTGCCCACTTTAATGTAGGAATTTTTTCCCACTTTAATGTATGAAGGCCTTCTTTTGTTGTTCCAACCACATCCAAAAGTTGTCTATTAAACAAAAAATCAAATTAATAAATAAATATTTATATATATATATATAAGACTCCCTTTAATCTGTGAGTGAATATTTGTTATCACTTTCTAAATAAATTACATAAGGAGACTGGTGTAAAATCATTAAAGGAGGAAAGGCTTAACTTCTTCAGAACGAAAGCTAAGAAAGTAGTATTTGCCTTCAAAATCTTACTTAAAACCCTAGATTCCTCAACCGCCCTTAAAACCTCATATGTTATGAATAAGACTCCCTTTAATCTGTGAATGAATCTTTGTTATAACTTCATATATAAATTACATAAGGAGACTGGTCTAAAATCATTAGAGGAAAGGCTTAACTTCTTCATAATGAAAGCTAAGAAAGTAGCATTAAGAGCCCTCAAAATCTTACTTAAAACCCTAGATTCCTCAACTACCTTTAAAACCTCATATGTTATGAAATCAACAAGAAAATGTAGAATTCAACAGTCCAATTTTTCTTGCCCCAAACTTTCTGCTTATTTGAAGCTAGAAAGTACCTTCTTGTTGAGATTCAACAAGATGATGAGCTTAGTGAAAAGAGTCGCCTTCACTAAGTGGGCCCGCAAGCTACTTTTGGCGCAAGTCTATTTTTAGACATGATGATCATATTTCAAAAGTTGCAGGATGCTATTTGTGGATGGTTGATAAAGTTGGAAAAATAGATGAAATTCTATTTTTAAAATATTGGGCGAAGTCTATTTATAGATCGTTGATCTAAAAATAGATGCATGTCAATTATTATTAGCTCTTAATAATAATCAGACTCTAAAAAACAACTTATTCTCTTGGAGCACTTCAGTTCAGTGCACAGATGTGGCACATCAGCTGACAGAAGGAATTACGCAATTCCTAAGGGTTTACTGGAGCTAATGCATGGAGCACTTAGTGAGAACTCAAGTGGCAGAGTTATGACACAGTTGGAAGAATTAGTTATGGAGTTGTATTCAGTTTAACTCAGTTAGACTCAGTTGAGCTAGTTGTATCTAGTGTAACTGATTGATACACTAGTGAGAGTGGAGTGAATTAATTAGTTAATTAATTCACAAATAATAACTCATTAATCAACTGAACAATACAAAATAGCTAACTACAAAGGCATGCGCTTTTAGTGAGACCAAAGGAGAGATAGGTGAAAGGGCAAGATAGACTATCTGTTGTGACTATAGTGATGCATTGATTGCATCACACACACATTGGAGATGCCAATGAGGATTGCGCAGTCAATCCAAGAGTAATTTGAATTCATTCAGAGCTATTCTTCAGCAGGGATTGCGTAGTGGAGGTAGGCTAGCAGGTGGCAGAGATCGGTGCATGGATTTGCAAGATTGGTCATGATTAGTGTATGACGATTGTACTGTACTAAGAGCTTGTGATAAGCTTTGTATGTTTGTATGAGATTGTCATATGATCTCCATGTTACATAATATATAATTGGGGTTTTCAGCTTCAGGCTTTCCCGATTAAAAACTGTGCTATGTGCGATTGATTATTTTTGTTTATACTTCACATGTGTGTGCAATTAAATTTTCCGCAAAAGATTGACAAGTGGAATAGATTCAGTATCTTACATAAAGTTAAATAGTGTGAGATCAGGTGGATCTTGGACATATTCATGCTTAGTGCATATAATTTCTACATGGTATCAGAGCATTGTTGATTGAAGATTGCAATTATGAAGTGAGTTTGTGCTGGTGGACAATTCAAATTTGCTACAGAAGATTCTTGGTGCAGATATCGAGTATACATTGAAATGTCTTTCAACGGGTTGAGATTGGAGTATGCCCTTGATGGGAGCTTGAATTACATAGCCTGGAAGGACAGGATGGAGTTGGTGCTGGAGGATAATGGGCTGAAGGAGTTCATCGATAGCAATGTTCCTAAGCCGGGATCTAGCGATGTTGCATTACTTGATGCATGGAAAAAGAAGACTACAAAGACGAGGAGGGTTCTGTTAGAAGGTGTGAAGGACCATATTGTGTCCAGCCTTCACGGGAAAGCTAATCCATTCTTAATGTGGAAGGCTTTGACAGACTTGTTCCAAAGCAGAAATGACCAGAGGAAGTTGGCGCTTAAAGACAAGCTTGGAAAAATAAAAATGGAGAAAGGCGACAGTATTCCAAAATACCTCACGAAGTTTGTCCAATGCAAGGATGAACTGGGAAGTGTGGGGGTTATTGTTGATGATGAAGACTTGGTGAGCTTGGGTCTCCTTGGGCTTCCGAAGAGTTGGCATAGCTACAAAGACTCTGTCAATGGACGGGAAAAACTGCCGGGATGGGAGCAACTTTGGTTGGATCTTGTGCAGGAGGAGATAAGGCAGGGTACCAGGGATGGATCTTCATCGAAGAATGAAGATGAAGAGAATTTCTCTTTGGCTGCCAAAGCAAGGAAAGGGAAGGGGAAGAAATCTTCTTCAAAATCCGGTGCTAAAGGCAAGAAGCAGGATTTGTCCAAAGTGAAGTGTTTTCACTGTCACGAGCATGGACATTTTGCCACTAACTATCCACAGAAAAAGAAGAATAAGCAGGCTACTGGATCTACAGCTGGAGAGGCCTTAGCCTCGCAATTTGAGCTGGATTTTTCCTTGATCGCATGCTTGGTTTCAAGCTGCATGGGATCGGTGTGGTATCTTGATAGTGGTGTGTCTTTCCATATGACGAGAGACAAAGAGTTGTTTAGTGACTTGGAGGAGAAGGATATTCAGATGCATATAGAGATGGGCGATGATGGTCGATACAGTGCAACTGGAATTGGTACCATTACCTTTGAGAGGGAGTCTGGTAATCCATTCTTGTTGAATAATGTCATGCATGTTCCAGGTCTGAAGAAGAACTTGGTCTCGGTCGCAATGCTGGAAGACAAGGGTTTTGATGTTGTTTTCAGTGAGGGAAAAGCCTTCCTTCGACATAAAACAACGGGTCAAACCAAGAAGATAGGGGTTCGAATTAAGAATATCTACAAGCTGGAGGTAGATGGCAGTGCTAAAATGGTGGGCAAAGCAGAAGAAGTGGTGAGTCGGGATGAGGGCGAATTATGGCACAGGGGATTGGGCCATCTTCACCATGGCGCTTTGAATATTTTGCAGCAAATTTCTACTGGACTTCCCAAGGGTACTCTTGCGCATTCAGATCAGTGCAAAGGATGTACAATGGGTAAGTTTGTGAAGACCACCTTTCATGAGAAGGAGAACCGTGCTTCGGTGATCCTGGAGAGAATTCACACAGGCGTGTGTGGACCATTTTCGGTTGCTTCAACAGCAAAACACAGGTATTATGTGATATTTGTTGATGACTATTCTCGTAGATGCTAGATCTTCTTCATGCAGAAGAAGAGTGAAACGTTCTCAAAGTTCTGTGAGTTCAATGCATTGGTGGAGAAGAAGTCGGGGAAGCAAGTGAAAGCTCTACGGAGCGATAATGGTGGTGAATACATCTCGGGCGAATTCAAAGACTTCTGTAGCAAATAAGGAATTCGAAGAGAACTCATAGCGCTTCATAACCCACAAAAGAATGGGGTCGTGGAGAGAAAGAACAGAACGGTCATGGGTGCTGCACGAGTGATGTTGCATGACCAGGGCCTATCGATGCACTTATGGGCGAAAGCATGCAACACTGCGATTTATCTGCAAAACCGTTGTCCTCATAGAGTACTTGGCATGAGTACACCTAAAGAAGCTTTTACTGGTAAGAAGCCTGATATTTCTCATTTGAATATTTTTGGCTCACCTGTTTACATTCATGTGACGAAGGACGCCAGGAACAAGCTGGAGCTGACTGCAGAAGTTGGGATATTTGTGGGGTACAGAGAAACACCCCATAACTATCGTGTGTATTTTCAAAACAGTTGGATGACTGTTATGCGACGGGATATAAAATTCAATGAGGTGAAAGCCATTAAGTTGTCGCTTGAGAGGGAGCTACACTTGCATGTGGAGGAGGAACTTCTTGTTCCCAAAGATGAGCCTCTGGATGTGGATTAGCCACAGGAGGAGATTCATGGAGTGGAGGAGTCCACTCATGCAGAACCAAACATCAAACAAGGCAGAAAGCGTACCACAGAAGTTGAGCGGCTGAAGGTGGATGCAGCACAGAATGTAGGAGTTCCTACATCACAGCGCAGACAGAGACAGTCACCTAACCGATATACTGGATACATGGCTCTTATGAGCAAGTGTATCATGACAGAGTCATCTTATTTTGAAGAAGCAGTGTAGGAGCCCACATGGGTAGATGCCATGGTGGAGGAGTATGACTCTATTGTTAGAAACAGTGCTTGGGAGATTGTTCCAAGGCCGATGGAAAAATTAGTTGTAGGATCAAGATGGATCTACAAGGTAAAAAAAGCTACTCATAGGATTGTTTAGAAGTATAAGGCAAGATTTGTTTCCTGGGGCTTCTCACAGATTGAGGGGATTGACTATGAAGAAACCTTTGCACCTGTCGCACGGTATTCTTCCATACGGACCATCCTTGCTCTCTCAGCACAGATGGGTTGTCACATTCATCATATGGATGTGAAGACTGCGTTCCTTAATAGGATCATTGAGGAAGAGGTGTACATTGAGCAGCCTGAAGGATTTGAGATCTTCAGCAGCGAGTTGCATGTGTGCAGGTTCAAAAGAGCGTTGTATGGGCTGAAACAAGCACCCCATGCTTGGTACACTCGGATCGACAGCTATTTCACTAGACTTGGCTTCACTAAGAGTGAGGCAGATGCAAACCTGTACCAAATTGTGGTGGAGGGTAAGCTTTTATTCATTGTACTTTATGTTGATGATTTAATACTAACAGGTGATGAGCAGTTGATACACTCATGCAAGGTAGATCTTGCAAAGGAGTTTGAGATGAAGGATTTGGGCCTCCTTCATCATTTCCTTGGATTGGAAATATGGAAGCGGGAAGGTGAATTGTTTGTGTCTCAAGGCAAGTATGCTCGGAAGATACTGGAGAAGTTTCACATGCAAGGTTGCAAGCCTATAGACACTCCTCTTCCAAGAAATTGGAATAAAGAGGATGCTACATTGGCAGAGGTAGTGGATGCCACTGTTTATCGACAGTTGGTGGGTTCGCTCATGTATTTAGTCAATACAAGACCGTACATATGCTATGCGGTGAACCAGCTTTCACAAGCGATGGTTAAGCCTACCAAGCTATTTTGGAAGGCAGGGAAGCATGTCCTGAGATATCTCAGGGGAACAGCTGAGTATGGTTTATGGTACAGACAAACGGATGAAGTGAAGTTGCATGGCTTCATGGATGCAGATTGGGCAGGAAGCCCAACAGACAGAAAGAGCACATCAAGAGGGATTTTCAGTATCGGATCTACGGTAGTTTCTTGGTACAGCAGGAAACAAAGATCCGTGGCACTCAGTTCAGTGAAAGCAGAATACATGGCAGCAAGTTTAGCTTCATGTGAGGCTATCTGGATGAGGAAGATTCTAGTTGGTTTGTTCAGTTCACATTTAGACCCCACGGTGATACATTGTGATAATCAGAGTTGCATTAACCTCTCAGTTAATCATGTGTTTCATGATAGATCTAAACATATTGACATCCGGTATCATCATATCAGAGATTGTGTGCAGCGGAAGATCATGTTGTTTCAGTGCATTCCTACGGAGGATCAGGATGCAGATATTCTGATGAAGGCACTCACTAGGAGAAAATTCGAATACCATAGAGGCAGGATCGGGGTGAAGGATAATCCCTATCTTGTTGAGAGGGAGTGTTGAGATTCAACAAGATGATGAGCTTAGTGAAAAGAATTTCCTTCACTAAGTGGGCCCGCAAGCTATTTTTGGCGCAAGTCTATTTTTAGACATGATGATCATATTTCAGAAGTTTCAGGATACTATTTGTGGATGGTTGATCAAGTTGGAAAAATAGATGAAATTCTATTTTTAGAGTATTGGGTGAAGTCTATTTATAGATCGCTGCTCTAAAAATAGATGCATGTCGATTATTATTAGCTCTTAATAATAATCAGACTCTAAACAGCAACTTATTCTCTTGGAGCACTTCAGTTCAGTGCACAGATGTGGCACATCAGCTGATAGAAGAAATTACGCAATTCCTAAGGGTTTACTGGAGCTAATGCATGGAGGACTCAGTTAGAACTCAAGTGGCAGAGTTATGACATAATTGGAATAAATAGTTATGGAGTTGTATTCAGTTTAACTCAGTTAGACTCAGTAGATCTAGTTGTATCTAGTGTAACTGATTGATACACTAGTGAGAGTGGAGTGAATTAATTAGTTAATTAATTCACAAATAATAACTCATTAATCAACTGAACAATACAGTGATTAACTATAGTGCATGGCAGTTTCAGTGGAGAGATAGGTGAAAGGGCAAGATAGACTATCCATTGTGACTATAGTGGTGCATTGATTGCATCACACACACATTGGAGATGCCAATGAGGATTGTGCAGTCAATCCAAGAGTAATTCGAATTCATTCAGAGCTATTCTTCAGTAGGGATTGCGCAGTGGAGGCAGGCTAGCAGGTGGCAAAGATCGGTGCATGGATTTGCAAGATTGGTCTTGATTGGTGTATGACGATTGTACTGTACTGAGAGCTTGTGATAAGCTTTGTATGTTTGTATGAGATTGTCATATGATCTCCATGTTACATAATATATAGTTGGGGTTTTCAGTTTCAGGCTTTCCCGGTTAAAAATTGTGTTATGTGCGATTGATTATTTTTGTTTATACTTCACATGTGTGTGCAATTAAGTTTTCCGCAAAAGATTAACAAGTGGAATAGATTCAATATCTTGCATAAAGTTAAATAGTGTGAAATCAGGTGGATATTGGACATATGCATGCTTAGTGCATATAATTTCTACACTTCTTCAGTTCCTCTTTTGTCATTGATTCCCCCCATCATTCATTTGAGTCTTGCTAAAAAAAACCTAGGGAACAAATGGATTACTCTCAACTATTCAACAATATGAGTTTTTGTGGGTTCCTAAAATAATCCTTTGAAGTATGAACATAGTGCTGCTAATATCTCCTTGAAATATCTAAGCTTAGATCCATCCATTGAGTCAAGCTCACAAATTGTACTCGTAGCTTTCTTGTGAGCCTTAAATCTATGAAATAACTTGGTGTATTATCTCCTTATTCAAGCTAGATTGCGGGACTTTTTAGATGCCATGTACACTCCTTCATGGCCATAAACAAATGCTTTCAATCTTCCACTATTATAAGGTCAACATGTTATTCATATGAGAACATTCCAACCACATTATTACGAAACAAAAACATCATTCTTGTCTTCAATTCCCAACAACTCAAAACGACTCATGATTTTTGCTAAATATCCCATTCAACCATTAAATTTTTTATCAACTTAATATTTACAATAAACTAAGAAGTGTTCAACTCCACCAACTGAGGATTGTAGGGTCTCCAATGGTCCATCACAAGTCACTTAAGTCCCTCTCACACCAACCATGATTGAATTTAAACATGCCAAGATGTTTTGCATCCTCCTTTTCTAATCGAGGCATGTTATGGTTATGATCTAAAATTCCACCTCTATTATTCAAAATTGATGCCTCCCACAACCCTCCAACATATTCTCAGTGATTAACCACCTATCCAATCATTTTGATACACCTACTTCACGTCTACACCCATTCCTCCACGTTGGAGTTCATTATCAATCAAATTCGAGGCTTCAAACATATACATAAAATAAGATTCCAAACTGTTATATCTACTAAGACACCCCCAAACCTCCCTTATTGACAAACTTAAGTTAAAATTTGTTGGGTGTGGAGCCCGATTATCTTCCTGATTGTTCATAGGATTTTTTTCTCATCCGTGTTAGACCCCATTTCTTAAATGGGGCGGCAACACCATAAGTATGAAAGTTGTCAACATTTCAAAGAAAACAACAACAGAAGGTTTAATGACAGCATTGGCCAAACTATAAGAAAAACCCTTGGCCTTAAATAAAGTATTTCTTATGAAGCGTCTAATTTAATATGAAGATGTCATAAGGTGGATATGTTGATCATTTAAATGAATTTAACACGATTACCAGTTAGTGAAGTTCTATAAGGGTAAATTTTGGTGATAAATTTAGGGATTTGTTATTTATGTGTTCATTGCCAGAAAGTTGGAATGGCTTAGTTATGGTTATTGTAGAAATTTAATACAAAATACATGTATGTCCTAGATTCTCCTTATCTAACAATATGCTATTGTTAAATACAAAATCGCTTCTACTTATCTTTGCGGAAATTTAAAATACAATCGCCAATTACAATATCATGAAGAAAGATCAATCACACACAACACAGATAATTTTACCGGGGAAATATTATAGCTAAAAACCCCACTTTATTTTATTGTATATTATATCATGGATCATGAAACAATTACATACAAAGCTCCAATCCAAGAGCTCTCCGTACATGAGCTAATTGTCTCGCACTGTCATACAAAAATTGGCAAGTTCCTTAGCCAATTTACTGTCTCCAGACAATGTACCTCCACTGCGCAATCCCTGAATGAATGGAATCCTGCCTGCCTTGACTACGCAATCCTCATGGGCACATCCAATGTGTGTGTGGTTGCATGTGTGCAACTGGATAATGTCACAACTGATAGTCAACTTCCCTTTCACCTAGAACTCAACTGGGTCTCCGGTTGCATGTGATACCATTGATTGTGAACTAATTAATAATTAACTCACTTGATCTCTCACTAGTGTATCTTCAGTTACAACTAGAAAAACTGAGTTTAACTCACTTAACTAAGTTAAACTACTTTACAACTTGCACAATTGCACTTTCAACTCTGTTACAACTTCGAATCACTCAGTTACAACTAAGTCAACCTGCATGTCCCACCAACCAACCTCTTAACTCGAAATTCCTTTAGCTTACTGATTTTCCACTTCAGTTAACTATTTCCAAGTGCTCATTGAGAATATAATATAGTTTATTGTCCAACAAATATTAAGAGATAATAATAGAAGACATGCATCTATAAATAGACTAAGAAACAGTTGTAGACCCGATACTAAAGATCCCCCCTGATGTGCTCTTTCTGTATGTTGGACTTCCAGCCCAATTTGCATCCATGAAGCCATGCAACTTCACTCCATCCGTCTGTCTGTACCATAAACCATACTCTGATGTGCCCCTCAAGTATCTCGGGACATGCTTACCCGCCTTCCAAAAGAGCTTGGTAGGCTTAACCATAGCTTGACTCAATTGGTTAACCAAATAGAAAATCTCTGGTCTCGTGTTCACTAGATACATTAGTGAACCCACTAACTGTTGATAGGCAGTAGCATCCACTACCTCTCTAGAAGTAGCATCCTCTTTCCTCTAGTTTCCTGGAAGAGGAGTATCCATGGGTTTGCAGCCATCCATGTGAAACTTACCCAATATCTCCCTTGCATACTTTCCTTGAGACATAAAAATTTCACCATCTCGTTGCCATATTTTCAATCCAAAAAAACAATGAAGGAGGCCCATATCCTTCACTTCGAACTCCCTTGCAAGATCCTCCTTGCATGAGTGTCTCAGTTGCTCATCACCAGTCAATATTAAATCATCAACATAAAGAAGAATTATTAAAATATTACCCTCCACCATAATTTGGTATAGGTTTTCATCTACTTCACTTTTGGTGAAGCCCAGTCCAATGAAATAGTTGTCTATCCGAGTGTACCAAGCATGGGGTGCTTGCTTCAGCCCATACAGCGCTCTTTTGAGTCGGCACACATGTGACTCGTTGTTGAAGATCTCAAAACCTTCACGCTGATTTATGTACACCTCTTCCTCAATGATCCCATTGAGAAACGCAATTTTCACATCCATCTGATGAATGTGCCAGCCCATCTGCGCTTAGAGAGAAAGGATGGATCTTATGAAAGAATACCTTGCGACAAGTGCAAAGGTCTCTTCATAATTTGTCCCCTCGAATTGTGAGAAGCCCTGTGCCACAAATATGGCCTTGTATTTCTCAACACTCCCATCAGCAGTTTGTTTTACCTTGTATCCAATGAATTGGTCAGGAGATTGTCTTTGTCTGCGTTGTGACGTAGGGGCTCCTACATTCTGTGCAGCATCAAGTCTCAACCTATCAGCTTTCGTGGTATGTCTTCTTCCATTTATGATGGATGGCTCTACGTGAGTGGACTCCTCCACTTCATGAACCTCCTCATGTCGTTGATCCACATCTTGAGACTCATCTTTGGGAACTAGCAGTTCCTCCTCCGCATGCAAGTCCAGCTCCCTCTGAAGCGACAATTGCATGGCTTTCCCCTCATCAAATTTTATATCCTGTTGCACAACAGTCATTCTGTTGTTTGGAAAATACACACGATAATTATGGGGTGTTTCTGTGTGCCCCACAAAAATCCCAACTTCAGCAGTCGGCTCCAGCTTCTTCCTGGCGTCCTTTGTCACATGCACATAAACAAATGAGCCAAAAATCTTAAAAGTGTGAAATATCTGGTTTCTTACCAATGAAAGCTTCTTCAGGTGTACTCATGCCAAGTACTCTATGAGAACAACGGTTTTGCACATAAACTGCAGTGTTGCATGCTTCCGCCCATAAATACATTGGTAGGCCCTCATCATGCAACATCGCTCGTGTTGCACCCACAATTGTTCTGTTCTTCCTCTCTGCAACCCCATTTTGTTGTGGGTTATGAGGCGTTATGAGTTCTCTTCGAAATCCTTCTATGTTGCAGAAGTTCTTGAATTCGTTAGAGATGTATTCTCCACCATTATCGCTCTTAAAAGCTTTCACTTTCTTCCCCGACCCTTTCTCTACCAATGCCTTAAACTCACAAATGTTTGATCTTTCTTCTGCATGAAGAAGATCTAGCATTTACAAGAAAATTCATCAACAAATATTACATATTACTTATGTTTTGTTGTTGAAGCGACTGAGAATGGTCCACACACGTCTGTGTGAACTCTCTCAAGGATCCCCGAAGCACGGTTCTCCTTCTCAAGAAAGGTGTACTTTACATACTTTCCCATGATGCAACCCTTGCATTGATCTAACTGAGCAAGTGTTCCCATTGGAATTCCAATAGATATTTGTTGCATGACTTTCAAGACTCCATGATGAAGATGGCCCAATCGCCTGTGCCATAATTCGCCCTCATCTCGGCTCCACTTTTTCTGCCTTGCCCATCATGGCAACACAGTGATCTACCTCCAACTTGTAGAGATTCTTAACTTGAATCCTATCCTATTGGCTTGACCCGTTGTTTTATGTCGCATGAAAGCTTTTCCATCGCTAAAAACAACGTCATAGCCTCTATCCTCCAACATTGCGACTGAGACTAAGTTTCTCTTCAGACCTGGAACATGCATCACATATTTTAATTGAAATGGTTTACCTGACTCCCTCTGAAAGGCAATGGTACCAATCCCGGTAGCACTATATTGTCCGTCGTCACCCATCTCAATGTGCATCTGGAGATATTTCTCCTCCAAGTCACTGAAAATATCCTTATCTCCCATCATGTGGAAGGAAGCGCCACTATCCAAATACCACACCAATCCCAATGCACTTGACACCATGCATGTGATCAAGGAGAAGTCAAGCTCAAATTGCAAGGCAAGGGCCTCACCAGCTGCAACTCGAGCAACCTTCTTGTTCTTCTTCTTCTTTGGATAGTCAGTAGCAATATGCTCGTGTTTGTGATAGTGAAAACACTTCACCTTGGACATATCCAGCTTCTTGCCTTTAGACTCGGATTTAGAATAGAATTCCTTCCCCTTCCCCTTCTTCGCCTTAGTAGCCAAAGCACAATCCTCTTCATCATCATGCTTTGATGAAGACCCTTCTCTGGTGTTCCGCCTGAACTCCTCCTGCACTAGATCCGACCACAGTCGTTCCCAATCTCGCAATTTTTCCTGTCCGTTGACAGAGTCTTCATAATTGTGCCAACTCTCAGGAAGTCCCAAGAGAGCCAATCTCACTAAATAATCATCAGCAACAGTTATTCCCACACTCCCCAGTTCATCTCGACATTGGAAAAATTTCGTGAGATACTTTGGAATGGTGTCACCCTTTTCCATCTTTATCTTTCTAAGTTTATCTTTGAGCGCCAATTTCCTATGGTCGTTGTTGCTTTGGAATAGATCCGTCAAAGCCTTCCACATAGCATATGGCGTGGCTTTCCCATGAAGGCTTGAGACAATGTGGTTGCGTACTCCCTCCAACAGAATCCTTCTCTCCTTTGCCACTTTATTTTTCCATGCATCAAGATTGGTAGCGTCTGGCGAAGCAGGCTTAGGAACATCATTGTCAATGAATTCCTTCAAGCCATTGTCTTCGAGTACTACCTCCATCTTGTCCTTACAAGAAATGTAGTTCGAGTTTCCCTCGAGTGCATACTATAGCCTCAAGCCATTGAAAGCCATTTCGATCTTGAATCAGTTGTAGCACCAAGAAAGTCTTTCTGCAAATTCGAATTCTTTCCACCAACAAACTCAACTCCTACTTCACTACTGCAATTTCTTGTGCTCTGATACCATGTAGAAATTTAATACAAAATACATGTCCTGGATTCTCCTAATCTAACAATATACTATTGTCAAATACAGAATCGCTTCTACTTATCTTTGCGGAAATTTGAAACACGATCATCAATTACAATATCATGAAGAAAGATCAATCACACACAACACAGATAATTTTACCAGGGAAAGCTTATAACTAAAAACCCCACTATTTTCTATTGTATATTATATCATGGATCGTGAAACAATTACATAAAAATCTCCAATACAAGGGCTCTCAGTACATGAGCTAATTGTCTCACACTGTCTTACAAAAATTGGCAAGTTCCTTAGCCAATTTACTGTCTCTAGACAGCCTGCCTCCACTGCGCAATCTCTGTTGATAGAAATCCCTAAATGAATGCAATCCTACCTGCCTTGACTGCGCAACCCTCATGGGCACATCCAATGTGTGTGTGGTTGCATGTGTGCAACCGGATAATGTCACAACTGATAGTTAACTTCCCTTTCACTTAGAACTCAATTGGGTTTCCACTGGATCTGACATGCATGTGAGACCACTGATAGTGAATTAATTGATAATTATTTCACTTGATCTCTCACTAATGTATCTTCAGTTACTGCTAGCACAACTGAGTTTAACTCACTTAACTGAGTTAAACTACTTTACAACTTGCACAACTACACTTCCAACTCTGTTACAATTTCGAATCACTCAGTTACAACTAATTCAACCTGCATGTCCCACCAACCAACCTCTTAACTCGAAATTCCTTTAGCTAACTGATTTGCCACTTCAGTTAACTATTTCCAAGTGCTCATTGATAATAAAATATAGTTTATTGTCCAACTAATATTAAGGGATAATAATAGCAGACATGCATCTATAAATAGACATGCATTCTATAAATAGATTATGCACATACATCTATAAATATACATGCATTCTATAAATAGACTTTTCTCATGCATTTATAAATAGACATACACCTAAAAATAGCTTGAGGCTCCATCCTAGTGTAGGTGCTTAATTTTCACTAGGATCTTCTTGTTGAATCTCAACAGTTATTAGTAACTTTGTCTCTAGATCTAGTACTCTAAAGTTTGATGATGTTTTTGGTGTCATCCTTAGCGAGAAAATATGACGGAAAAGCTCCAGTGAGATATCAGGTAATGCTTTGACTGTTGAGAACATGGGAAGAAAAATGGAAAGAGGAAGGAGCCCAGGAAATCATAGTAAGTCAAGAAAAGGCCGATCCAAATCTAGATCAGAGATAGTGTGTTGGAAATGTGGGAAGAAATGACACTTAAATAAATATTACAAATCTTGGAAGGGAAAAGAAGGAGATGGATAGCAAGAGAACGGTCATGAAGAAAATGTGACAAGTGATGAGTTGCAAGATGCTTTGATTCTTTCATTAGAGAATATTATTTATGTCTGGGTGGTAGATTCAAGGGCTCCATTCCATGCCACATCCTATAGGAAACATTTTCATGACTATGTTCAGGGAGATTTTATACAGGTTTGTCTAGGTGATGATAAACCCTGTAAAATCATTGGAATGGATAAGGTTTTTATAAAGCAACAAAATGGAAACAAAGCTTTATTGAAGGAGGTAAGGCGTATTCCATATATATATATATATATATATATATATATATATATATATATATATCAACAGGGCAGTTAGGTGGTGAAGGTTGTGTAACTACATTCGCAAACAAAACCTCGAAGGTCACTAAAGGAGCCTTGGTAATAGCAAAATGAGAAAAGGTTGGTACGTTGTATTTATGTAATGTTATTTCTAATTTTGTTAATGCATTAACCTCCATAAGAGAATATACGACATTGTGGAATTATAGTCTCGAGCACGAGTGAGAAGGGGATGCAGATTCTTCACTCAAAAAATTAGTTGTCAGGTTTGAAGCATGTTGATTTGGATTTCTATGAAAATTGTGTTTATGGAAAATAGAAGAGTCATATTTATCATAGTTAGGAAGGAAAAGAATAGTGAAAAAATAGATTTTGCACATACATATGTATGGGGACCTGCTCAAGAATCATCTCTCGGTGGTTCTCGCTATTATGTTACTTTTATAGATGATGCAACTAGGAAAAACTGGATTTATTGTATTCGGAATAAATCTAATTATTTGATACTTTCAAGAAATAAAAAGATTTGGTTGAAAATGAAACAAAAGAGAATTTGAAGTGTCTCAGATCAAACAATGGAGATAAAGACTACATCAAAGAGTTTGATAACGTATGTTCAGAGCATCGAATTCATAGAGAGAAGGCAGTTCCAAGAACACTACAAGAAAATTGAGTGTCAGAAAGGATGAACAATACAATCATGGAGTGGGCAAGGTGCATAAGATTGCATGCAAAATTTCTCTTACAATTTTGAGCAGGTGTTGTAGATATTGTTGTTTATCTAATAAACAGAGGGCCTTCAAGTTCTTGGATGGTGATATTTCTGAGGAGACATGGACAGGTAAAAAGGTAAACTACTCATTTTTAAATACTTTCGGTTGTGAAGCCTTTGTCCATATTAATAAAGAAAATAAAACAAATCTTGAGGCAAAATCAAAGAAATGTACCTTTATTGAATATGGTGTTAATGATTTTGGTTATCGCTTATATGAGTATGAAAATTACAAAATCATTAGGAGTGGAGATGTCATATTCAATGAAAAGGTCTTGTATAAGAATCAGATGTAGGGAAATAAACATCAAGAAAAAAAAAACAAAGGATACATAGTGCTTGATAAGATCACAGAAAAAGTAAAGGTGCCTGAAAATCATTATGATTAGCAGCCACAACAACAACAGAGATCTCAAACACCTGTAAGTGGTTTAGAAGATCTACCCAGATAAGTAGACCCTTTGAACGATACTCTCCTTCATTATATAATATATTGTTGACTGATTTTGGTGAACTGGAAATATATGAAGAAGCAATGCATGTAGAAACTAGGAAGAAGTGGGAGCAAGCGATGGAAGAAGAGATGGACTCCTTAATGCATAACCAGACTTGGGACTTAGTCAAGTTGTTTGCAGGGAAAACAACATTGCGAAATAAATGGGTTTACAAGTTGAAGGAAAAAAATGGAGGAAAACAGAGGTATAAGGTTAGACTTGTGGTGAAGGGGTTTGCCAAAAGAAAGGTATAGACTTTGATGAAATTTGTTCTCTTGTTGTTAAAATGACTTCAATCGGAACTATTACAGAAGATTTGCATCTTGAGCGGTTAGATGTAAGTACAATCTTTCTCCATGGGGATTTGGAAGAATAAATATATATGCAACAGCCACAAGGGTTTCAGGTCAAAGGGAAGGAGAAACTAGTGTGAAAATTGAAGGATAGCTTGTGTAGCTTAAAACATGCTCCAAGGCAGTGGTATCTAAAATTTGACAAGTTTATGTCTGAACAAGGTTATACTACATGTCACTACTCACCATTGTATTTATCTTAAAAAGAAAAATGATGGCACCTATATTATATTGATATTGTATGTAGATGGCATGCTTGTTGCAGGGTCTAACATACAGGAAATAAATGTGTTCAAAAGAAAATTGGCAAATTCATTTGCAATGAAGGATTTGGGTGATGGAAAACAAATCTTTGGTATGAGAATAACTGGAGAATAAAAATCACAAATTGACATTCTCTTAGAGTAAGTACATAGAAAATATTTTGGAAATATTTAATATGTAGAATGCAAAGTCAGTTATAACACCTTTAGATAGCCATTTCAAACTAAGGAGATGTGTCCCAAGGCTCAGGAATACGCAGAATGAAAAACCAATTAAAACACCTTTGGCTAGCCATTTCAAACTAAGGAGATGTGTCCCAAGACCGAGGAATAGATGGATTATATGTGTAAAGTTCCATATGCATTAGCAGTTGGAAGCTTATTGTATGCAATGATTTGCACAAGCCCTGATATTGCATATGTAGTCGGAGTTGTAAGCAGGTATATGAACAATCCAATAAAAGAACATTGGAATGGCAGTGAAGTTGATTCTCATGTATTTGAGAGGTACAACAAATCAAAAATTATGCTTTGGTGGTTCAGACATTGCTCTACACAGATATGTTGATGCAGATATGGTAGGTGATAGAGATCATAGGAGGAGCATCACAGGGTATGTGTTTACTATAGGTGGAACAGCTGTCAGATGGGTTTCAAAATTGCAAAACATTGTTACACTTTCAACAACGAAAGCAAAGTATGTTGCTACTATAGAGGCTAGTAAGGAAATTATTTGGTTACAAAGGTTTATGGATGAAATGGGAAAGAAGCAAGAGATGGGCAGATTATATAGTGACATCCAAAGTCCCATTCATATTGCAAGAACTCACTTTTCAATCCAAGACTAAACATATACAGCTCAAGTACCATTTCATAAAGTAAGTGTTGAAAGATGGACAGTTGAAGCTGAAAAACATACACACTGGCCGGAATTCGACAGATATGTAAACAAAAGTTGTAACCAGGGAGAAATTGAGGTTATGCTCAGTTTCAATTGGGCTTCAAGTATGATGGTGAAGATGAGAAACAGTCATGTCTAATTGGAGTCGGTGTACATCAACTAAAACAACGATGGAGTTTATAAAATCAGTCTCCAACTGGGATATTTTTGGGTGTGGAGCTTGATTATCTTCCTAATTGTTCAAATATTTTTTGTCTAAGTCACATTGGACCTCAGTTCCTAAACAATGCAGCAACACCGACCGTTTGAAAGCTTTCAAGGGGGTCCAAGGGGGGCAATGGCTACTTTTAATGAGCCCCCCCTGGCGGGGGTTCGGGGGCAGCACCTCCGAAGATAAAAATAGATGAAAAAGTGTCTTGTAAAATATTGTAATTTCATAGTCAATCTAGGTCATTCATTAGGCAGATAATTTGATTGTAGAAGTTATGTTAATTTAGGGTTTTTTGCCCTAGAAGGCAACCCTTGGTTTATATGAGGAAATTGTATTGCGATTGTGTATCATTATTCTAAGCAAGAGAAAGAGAGGAGGTTGTGTGAGAGCGAAGAGAAAATTAAAAAATCTATTGTACGTTGTATCTCTTCATTTTGCTAGATAATATAAAAGGAAGGACCGGTTGTTTCTCCGTGGACGTAGCCCAAATTGGGTGAACCACGTATGTCTGTGTCTCTCTTGGTTTATCCATTTATGTATTTGTGTTTTCGCAATATTTTATGTGTTTCATTGCTCCGTTAATTAATTTCTAACAAAATCACCACATATAATAACAGGGGTATCCCTGAGAATTCCTTGGTCCTCCAAGGTCTCCCAAAAAGGATTTCGATCCAAATATGGACCATACAAATTCAGTGCTCTTTAAGTATTTTTCCTACGGCTTTAACGTCTCCCTCCAGCAAAATACCTATATCACCTAGACTGGAATTATAAACTTCAAAGGACAACTCCCAAGCCAATATCCGCCCACCAGACATTCCAACTAGACCAAGAGAACCAAACCTCCAATTTGGAAGAAGAGAGGACAGTAATTCCATTGCTTTGGCCCCTAGAATCATAGTTTCTTCGAGAAAAATAATGTCAACCTTGTATATAAAAACACAATCTTATGAGGGCTAACTTCCTCAGGGCAACCCCTACCCCTCATGTTTAAATATAAAATAATCATGGATGCACCTCCACAAGGGTTCTCAATTCTAAGCACCGTTGAAATAGTCCTTTGTCTTCCCTATTGCACCTCACATGAGACTTTGACCTTAGCTTTAGAGAAGAAGGACTTTCATCCTAGACGAGGGGGAGATTCCCTACATATGTCCAGACCACCTTCTACCACCCCCAACCCCACTAAAGACTTAACATTTTTCCACCACCAACAATAAAAAATAAAAATAAGAAAACACTTGTTAACAAAGGCCATCTCCCTAAACTTGTTGACGATCCAAGGTCTTGATAAGGGATTCATTCCCCTTCTACGGTGGAGTACCTCTACCACCCCTAAACTAATAGATTTCACCTCAAATATTTCCATCTCTAAAGTGTGGACCAAACAATTTGCTAAATAATCAAAGGCAGAAAGAGAAGGAGAAGGAACAAAATTAGAAGGCTTACCTTAACCATTTTTCCCCAACTGCTCCGTTGAGAAAAAACAATTATCAAAATTACATTTTCCCTTGCCCTACACCTAGAAGTAACTTATAGTCTCAAGAAGCAACTATATCATTGTTATTGAATAACTGAGAAGAGCCAACCGCCTCCTCCATAAATTGACCATGTGAAACCCTCAAGCAATTATAACTTCCTTTTACATGAGAAGACATTGTAGATTACACACATCTCAAATGACCTACCTCCTAACAAAGGCTACACTGGCAAGGACCCTTCCAATAGTCCAAAACCTACACAAAATGACACAAATTCGAACTAATTTCCAACTCTAACAGTGGACCCTTACTCAAAGCAAGTTGAGAGAAAACCCTTCACCACTCTCTTATTCTTGGTTAATATTTCATTTATCAAAAACACGAACTTGCATGAGGAATTGGAAATAGCCTCAAACACTTTGTATCGACCACAATTCTAATAGAAACTCAAGACCTGGCACCCAAATGTGTTGAATAACAAAAGGTTCAAACCTAGGATCAAATCTTGGATGCCATCTTCGCAACACCAAACTAAACAAGACCCAAAGCCAAGGATGGCCCAAAATAACCTCTAAGTCCCTAACAAACTTAAATACGAAACACAACCAACCTTTCACCAAAATATGGAAAAAGGATTGTATCCACACAACTTCTTCCATCCCACCTCCAATCTACGCATTAGGTGAGCTCACTTCACAATAATCCCCATGAATCTACCGAGTAAAGCCTTGGTGGACAAAGATAAGATTCCACCATCTACATTCCCACAACAAACCCTAACACCACGTTGACCTTGTCTACTGGGCCTTCACACATTTTTGCCTCCTTTTCAAAAAAACATCATTGACCCTATTTGGGAGAGAGACGAGGGGTAAAAACCCTCCTGGCTTGTCAAGTGAATTTACAACTGCGTCAATTCAAGCTAGATCCATTTTTACATCATCAAATGTACCTTCCACCAACCTATTGCTAGGTGGCCTCTCCACTTCAAATGAATGGATTGGAGAATCTTCGAAATTGCATTCTTAAGGTCTCATGTGCATCACAATATCTCTCTAAACTCCTTCGTACAAATAATGGATGGAGACTTTCAAGTGTCATTGTCCCCCTAATCGAGCAACTTGTCCTCCATTATTAAGATCCACCAATTCAGATACCACATGATCCTACCTTGATCAAACCCAGCCTACAATAACTCTAAAACCAACCCATTGTATAGTCTCCAAAAGGCTCCAATAACCTAGGTCATTAACCCCAAGATTTAAGAAAATGTTTGCCCCTTAAGGCTTGAAGCCATTACAACAATATACTCATTATAAGCTCAACATATCACTTACAAGAATAGAACATAGATGGGAATAATAACATTGAATTCCACCACTCAAGATAAATCAAAAGGAAAAATATCCCTGAGTGTGTGTGTGTGTGTGTGTCCATTGGGCTTATATTGAGTGGTCGTGAAATTCAATATTATTCTTACCACCTATGTTCTATTCCTATAAGTGACATTTTGAGCTCATAATGACTATATTGTTATAATGGCTTTGAGCATGTGTGGGTATGTATGTGTGTGTAAGAGAGAGAGAATAAATAAATATATATATATATATAGTCAATTGAGAGAGAGAGAGAGAAAAAATAAATATATATATATATAGTCAATTGAATTTATGATGGGTGGTTGGAAGGAATCATCACTGTCCCCAACACCCAAAGTCAATTCCCACAAGCATAATGAGCTTATAATAAATTATTATCGTTGTAATGGTTTTAAGTCTTATTAATGAATGGCCTTGAGCCCTGAAAAATACCTTACTCTTGCATATGAACTGAAGAATGGAGTGTTTTCATATATAAATGTGTGTGTCTATGTGTGTGTGTGTGTGTGTTTTCATTCTTCCAATTATAAATATATAAAAAATTGAATAAAATTATATTATACTAGGGGAATGAGAAATTCATCTTTGTCATATATAAATATATTTTTTACACTTAAATTGATCATTTAAATATATTTGAAGGAATGTTTAAGATAACACTTGAAACCCAACAAACAACCTTCAAATATACATAAAATCAGCCTTAAAAATAGAATTAATCAAGGTAATAAAAAAGGCAAACACTCGAGTTACAAGTGATAATAAACACAGATAAAATCAAATATTGGATACTACTGGCGCAACATTGAGAAAATGATCAAATAGACATTCACAGATAAAATCAAATATTGGATATTATTGGCGCAACATTGAGAAAATGATCAAATAGACATGTTTTTAACCTCGATATTAACTTGAATGTTATAGTGAATACTATGGAGGAACATTGATATTATCTCAGAGTATTATAATGATGAATGTTATAGTGCTATAGAGGAACTTTGATATTGAATGTTATAGTGAATACTATGGAGGAACTTTGATATTAACTTAGTATTATAGTGATGAATGTTATAGGAAATACTATAGAGGTACTTTGATATTAACTTAATGTTATAGTGAAAATTATATATGATATTATGGTAGACCAGGGTGAGAAGAAATATTGGGGTATTAACGAGTATATTAATGGATATGTTACTTAAGTTACTTTGATATTAACTCTTATAGTGAAAATTATATATGATATTATGGTAGACCAGGGTGAGAAGAAATATTGGGGTATTAACGAGTATATTAATGGATATGTTACTTGGTCATTATTGAGAAGTAATTGCCACAAAATAGGTTAACTTCAATGTATATGGTGAATTAAGCTGGATGTTAGTGGAAATGTAATGTTTGTTATCAATAGCAAAATTTCATATAAATCTTCAAATATATTCAAAGAAACATCCAAACTGCATTTTTTTGCCTATATAATAATAATTTATTAGACATTCATAAAGTGCTGATATATATAGTATTTATATGTAAGTTACCATTTTACAATAATACTCAAGTTCCAAGTTTCTGAAATATCACCAAAGCCCGTTTAGATTTATAACAATAAGTATTTATATGTAAGTTACCATTTTACAATAATACTCAAGTTCCAAGTTTCTGAAATATCACCAAAGCCCGTCTAGATTTATAACAATAATTATCTCAATGATATCTACTTTCGAGGAAAAAAAAAAATACTTGTATATATTAGTCACCAACATTTTTGCATGATCTACTATGAGCTTGCTTTTAGATATTGAAAATTCTTATGCTCGTTAACTCACTTGGGCTTATGCTAAAACAAACAGACATAGTTTTCTACTCCAGAATAACAAAACACATGAAGTTATATACATCGTGCACCAACATGACTCCACAATAGCATGTCTTCATGCAAGGTCAGTTTCACTTCTAATAAGGTCATTTCGATAAAATAAAATAGCATCAGGAACGTTTTCTCTATTTAATAACCCATCACAAATATACACACAACTCCAGATAGCACAAGGAATACAAGGCTTTCATATCAGCTTATCATGATCAGCATTAGGCTGACCAATTTTCTTCTATGTTCAGACCGCCTTCAAGTCGGTACAAATCATACGATGCTAATTACAATTTTCTACAAATAACTAAAAAATAATATAATGGTCTAATAATATAAGTAAGACCATTAGATACCTATTTGACTTATGTTTACCTGTGCACTCTGTTATTAATTATTTTGGAACTTGACAATATTGAATTTTGGTTTAGAAAAACTAATCTAATTGTGAAGCATCTATCCACTCACATGGAGACACTTGGATATACTAAAATTCATGATTTCAATCTTTTGGATCAATAAAAGTTGCCCAGCTTTAAAATTAGGAAAATGAATTTCATTGCCTTTGTCTCTTCGTTGGTCTTGCACATTTTTCTAGATTTGACACCCTCACCTATTAACAGCACAAGTGAGGAGCAAACACAATAAGATGTATCATCACTAATCTTTCCTATTGCATTGTAGCATGTATATCACTACACCAAGCTGACTTGCATGCCTAACATTTACTCTCCTTACAGAAGCTCCATATATGAAAATGGCCGCTCCTCTTCATGCCAACCGCAGACAATCAACTTTTGTAATGCCTTACAAAAATGAAGATGAAAATCACCTTTCTGAAACATCCGGAGTCTTTTATCTACTTGAAATCTACGCTCTAGTGGAGAGATGTTCTTCACACTTACAATACACAGGTTGGCCTCAAGCTAGGGAAGAGATCATCTATCTCAGCTACGTCTTTGGTTATATGAGAAGACCTAATTGCTATGTCAGTGCACAAGATCGAGAATGGGAATTCCATCTCTCCAAGAAACAATTTGTCTTGGAAAAGATGAATAGAACTATGACTCATTCACCAATATATATATATTGCAACACATTGAACTATAAAAAACAAAACCCAGACTCACTAGAGCTTCACCAGATGAAATGTCATTCAAATTATTTGACGGGAAGTTTTAGGGGTATAAGAAATACCCGAAAACCAAGTTACGTTCTTGGAGCCCATCACCCAAAAAATATTATCTTGAAAATATGAAACAGCTGATATTTTTGGGTTTTAACAGTAGAGCTGATTAAGAGTGGCTCTCAAGAACTCACCACAAAAATTATCTAGAAAGCGTGAAAAAGCTCAGTACTAGTAGCTTGATTTAACAGCACCCCTCCTTGAAAACAATCTGTTATAGTCTCAGCATTGAATGCATTCTCAAAGCAAACAACTAATGTAATATCAATAACAGCCATTCCTTGTGATCTATAAACATCAGAACTTAGTTTTTTTCTAGCTACCCAAACTAGAGAATGGCAATCAACGTCTCCAGTAGAGAGTATACCACACAGTATATGTACACCCATCCCAATACAATAATGCATCCTAGTCGGAAGCATTTAGGTCAATCAGAAATATGGACAACAGTACCTGAAGGTTTCATACTTGCAATTTCTCAGCAAATTTGGGCCACTGTTGAAATATGTCTTAACCTCAATCCTAAGCACAAAGTGGGCTAAACAGAAAATCAAGCAATCGGGCAAAACAGATAAAAGCCCATTTGACTATACAGAACAATAATATCGAATAGGATATTGTGCATCAAAAATGTTCCAACAGGACCAAAAAAATGTTTTCATTGTATCCTACTGATTTTGCAACCTGGTCACCTCTCAGTCTCATACTTACAATTTCTCAGCAAATTTGGGCAACTGTTGAAATATATCTTAACCTCAATCCTAAGCACAAAGTGAGCTAAGCAGAAAATCAAGCAATCGGGCAAAACAAATAAAAGCCCATTTTACTATACAAAACAATAATATCCAATAGGATATTGTGCATCAAAAATGTTCCGACAGGACCAAAAAAATGTTTTCATTGTATCCGACTGACTTTGCAACCTGGTCACCTCTCAGCCTCATAATGAGAAAATCCTTTAATTTCAGAAACAAAAGCATAAACATGAGTTGGCCTGCCAGTGATGCTAGATTTTCAAACAATCCTCTTCTGCATATATATAAATTTATCCAAAAAACTGAGATATGCAAGAACCCCCTCACATGGAAAAGCGCACACTCCTTTCAAAAGGATTATTTTATAACATTGGTCATCCTATTACATATGGAACCTCAATACTTCTCGAATTTGTGCAAGGAAGCCATTTCATTTCAAGCCTGATGAGCATGAACATGATGGGTCTCCACATGATGGGCTAGATTTTCAAAACAATTGTGTATACAATCAAGTAATCAAAGACACTACGAGCTATGCCTGAAGTACCTGGCAATGTAATATTTGGCTCTTTGACCCATTTTTACCAGCAATATTTGACCATAGGTTTGTGACAAAAGTTTTGAACTGACCTTTGCCAGCAAGGGTCTCCCACAATTGACCTTTCTTAGCATTACAATCAAGATTTGCCACATCCACAACAGATATGCTCATGTTATTTCGAACAATACAAAGTTTACCCCCAAGAGGTAGCAATGCTGCAGCCTCAAGCGCATGAGAATTACCAAGATGAAGCTTGCTGTCTATCAATCTGTCCCACGAGTCATTGACATTATCATACACTCGCATTCTGCAACCATCCTTACAGTCAAGGGCATAAAGTTTTCCATTTAAGGTGCCACTTGGAGTCTGCCATCCATCAACTATACCACCTACTACAGTGGACCACTGATTTAATGATGGCACATACATCTCACATATAACTTGCCTGTGAGAGCCTAGGCCTTTGAGAAACCATTTGTCTCCATATACCACCCCAAAAAAAGGAACAATAGATGTGCTCATGTCGGATATGAAAGACCATTTACTTCTATTTGGGTCGTACACCTCTGCTGATTTGAGGGAATGAAAACTACCATCACATTCTCCCCCTGCAACATACAAACAATTATTAAAAACACAGGCCCCAAAGAAATGACGCCGCCTGAGCATGTCTGGTGCTCGATGCCATTTATTTGTCCGTGCACTGTAGTAGACTACCCTTCTCATAGATCCTTTTAACGGGCTTTTGCCCCCAAACAAATAGAGATGGCATCCACTGAGGACAGCACATCCAAAACCAAGTGCCTCACAGTATTCAGCTGGCATAGGGGGCAGAGGCTGCCATAATTGGTACCTAGGATCAAATGCATGCCATGAAATGCGGCCATCACGGTCCTGCTTGATTACATAGATCCACTCTTCTGCTATGCCAAGGCTTTTTCTTAGAGAATAGAAGAAATTTCCAGCCAAAAGACGGTACCACCTTTTACATACAAGCCTGAGTTTTCGATGGAAGACACGTGGAACCCGAATTAAGCAAGCAATAGCAAGGTCATCTGGAAGACCAGGTATCAAAGGAATAGGTTCCTTTGATTTCTCACTTTTATGAGATTTTCTCTTTGAAGAATGAATTGTTGCTTTGATTTCTGGTTGACCACAATGTCTGGTACCAGGTACATATTTCTTAGCATCTATCACAGTTAGACCCACGTCGGCTACACAGTAACATGCTGAGGTTTCAACCTACAAAGACACACAAAATTATCCCTTGGGTAAATCTCATAGATCACTGTAAGGAGAGATGCAGAGCAATTATATAACAAGAGCTGGCATACTAGCACAGCTAACACACCAAGCAAACATGTATATCAGCAAAAATAGGGAAAAATGGACAGCCAACAATTTTTGTAACTAGGATTAATCAAAAAGTAGAAGATTATGAGCCTTGAATGGGATGACGAACGCTGAAATAAAAACCACAAAGAGAAGCCCACAGAATAAAAATATACACCTTCCATGTGCAACAGCCAGCCTCCTCTATATCATGCTACACATGTGACCTTATGACGAGGATGGCAGTTATTCCACTGTTGGAAATGTATAACATGTTTCAGACTTCTGATCATTTGCAGGAAAGTTATTTGTGAAGGATCTGCTGAATGGGATCTCAGGTTTGGCAGTATGAATCCCAAGGTATAAAGACTTTCTCCATTGCTAAAATAGTCTTATTCTTTCTTCATTTTTGTGGATTCTCTGCGCTTCCCATTCTTTTGTAGAGAGAAGCTGAACAGGTAAAATGCATCAATACTTTTTTTCAATACACGTCGAAGAATCTCAATCTGAGTCCTGACTTGTGCCATGCTGTTTCCAACTTATCAAGAGCTTCAAGGCCTTTGCAACTTTGTGCTAATCATAAAAAGTGAACTAGGAAAGAAAAGTAACCTAACCCTATTTTAATCTTCTTAAGTGGGAGTACTTCTAGAAGAATTAAAATCAAGCACCAGAACCGCAAGAAAAAGATAGAGTGCACCTGAACCTCTCCCTTCAGTAATAATGTTTTAAAACTCAGACTTGGACTCAGACATGGTCGAGGATCTCGAACTTGAATTGTTTCAAACAAATCTGATTTCAATGACTCAGTTTACTAAAAAAATACATAAAATATTTAAAATCTAATGAAAAAATCATATTTTTAAGATTCCAAACCTTAAGTTACCAGGAAACGGAAACAGATATGGATCTGTATTCAGATTCAGATACAGATCCACCAGATTTTTGAAAAGCTAGGATCCGAATACAGTGGAGAAATTCCACAAACAAAAGATACAGTTATTTTTTTTAATTGAAAAATATATATATTCAACGTTAAAAATCAAAACCTTTCATGAATCACTACATTAGAACTGAAATCATGATGCATCATTCTTTAAACAAAATGGATAATTGTAAATACAAAATTTACTGTCTCATCAATCATCACTCTATTGATATGATAATGTAGAGTATGTCTAACTATATGTCCAAAAATGGGTCTACATGCTCATCATTTGAAAAATTCAACTCCCCATCATGATCAACCTGTCATCTTCCCTAAAATTTGCCTTCAAATCTAAAAATTCCCATCCCATCTAGTTACAACGGTAAATAAATATTGTACACTGTTTGCGAACATGCTATAGTATATGTATCATATTGTTATAAGAGGACTCTTCACCTACAGTTGGATGGGATTAATCTAATTAAATTATTAATGGCATAGCCATCCTTTGTAAGTTTGTACACTACACATTGATGTCTATGTATTGTCTCAAAGCTTTCATGCTAGCATTATCATTTGTTATACAGCCTATACGTAATTAATAACTTACTTATACAACTATACAAACTACAAATTACTAATAAGTAATCAAACTAATAATCTAAATAGAATAGTTGGTTTTTAGGGTTTCAAACAGGTGGTAAATATCCTTAAAAAAATAAAAAAATAAACCAAAAACTCTGACGTTATTTGCTTGGGATCCAGCATGTGAGGACTCTATTGATATGATGATGTAGAGAATGTCTAACTATATGTCCAAAAATGGGTCTACATGCTCATCATTTGAATATTTCAACTCCCCATCATGATCAACCTGTCATCTTCCCTAAAATTTGCCTTCAAATATAAAAATTGCCATCTCATCTAGTTACAATGGTAAATAAATATTGTACACTGTTTGAGAACATGCTATAGCATATGTATCATATTGTTATAAGAGGACTCTTCACCTACAGTTGGATGGGATTAATCTAATTAAATTATTAATGGCATAGCCATCCTTTGTAAGTTTGTTCACTATACATTACTATCTATGTATTGTCTCAAAGCTTTCATGCAAGCATTATCATTTGTTATACAGCCTATATGTAATTAATAACTTACTTATACAACTATACAACCTACAAATTACTAATAAGTAATCAAACTAATAATCTAAATAGAATATTCGGTTTTTAGGGTTTCAAACAGGTGGTAAATATCCTTAAAAAAATAAAAAATAAACCAAAACCTCTGACGTTATTAGCTTGGGATCTGGCATGTGAGGGCTAGCTGGCAAAGGATCCATTTCAGGACCATGGGATCCGCTTCCGCGTTTAAAGGATCCGTTTACATGGTGGATCCCATAAGGATCCGTATTCGTATCCATATCCAAAATGCAGATTCGCATATCCAACATCAACACCACATGAATCCAGTAACATTGTGGACCAAACCATGATTCCAAAGATTTATTGAAATTTTAAATCATGAATAAATATGCAAAAACATATAAATGGCAAGCAACATTCCATCATTGCTTATACTGTGATCCTCATCATTAGTACCACCCAATTTTGATGAAACAACCTAATCCAAGCCTTATAATATGGTAGAAAAAGCTTAACATGCCTAACCAATAATTTTGGTTTGAGCGAAGGGTACATTTTTGCTAAGGTCATCACAAAGGAGTTCAGCAACAAATACCACCAACATCAAGGTATATAAAGGCCTTGGTGTTTTTGATTAAATTCCAATCCCATATATATATGATAGAATCCAACAAAAATGTTGCAATCCTACCAAATCCTGAAAACTGTTAAGTCTGCTGAATTTTGAATGGAATATGAAATTCCACTTTCTCCATATGAAGTCTGAGATTGGAACCACTCTCAAATATCTTGAAACAACTAATAGTAATATTAAAATTTAAGAATTTAATAATACCATTAATTGCCAGCATTGATAGGGTTCAGAAGTTAGGTTTTTTGTTTTTTATTTTTTAAATTGAATTTGGGTTGCTGAGTCAGCCACAGTGGGGTAGAGTAGCTAGTAAGCCAAGTAGGGCCAGTTTGGTACCGAACTGGTTGAGTAAAAATTTGACTTGGCCAGTCTGGTACCAAACCAGCCCTCCAAATAAGTTCATTGGCTGAGTCAATACAAGCAGTGGTCAACTCAGTCCAGGTTTGAAAACACAGTTCAGTAATGGACATAAAGTGAAAATATACATCGCAAAACTAACATTCAGAATCTTCTGGATCTGACTGGGCTATACAGTAAAATGCGAGAACATTGAATACCATAATATCGTGGTGTATATGTCACCATGATACCGTAATCTTGCAAAGAAAGTGGCGCAGTACCATTAAAGATCTAAATGACAACTAAAACAAAAGAATTCTAAATGGATTAGTGACACAAGAAATCAGGAAGGTAACGTTAGAAAATTTCCCATTAATAATGAAAAAGGGGTGCTGCAAACTGCAAGTTTAAACACATATCTTTCCATTTCTACCTTCAAATGAAGATGTCAATAGAAGTGAAAGGCCTGTGATTATTTGCAGCAATCTAAATGGTAATGATTGTAGAAACCAGTCTAATTTTATTTGTCATTCAGTTAATGACAGCAAACATATTCAGCTCTAACTGATGAGTTAAAGTGTTTTTTTTAAAGATACCATCCATACATATTTTATTATTTGCATATTTTTGGCCAGTGAATTCTAGTCATTGGCCCGAAATGCAGACCTGGGGTTCACTTAGGTGTCCACCATAGGCGTTGTACTCCAGCATTAGCATATAAAACGCTAAGTTACAGGGTAGGCCTCACCAAAGGCACCATGGAAGGACATTAGGACAGTGGAAAAACATCTAAAGAATAAAGGATGGAACTCAAACAGTTCTAACATTCATCAAAAATCACGAACATAAAAATGTTAACATTCACTCGATTACTATCAAATTTATCTCCTATAGTCTCCAAAGACATAACATATTCGATCCATGCAAGTTCATGCATTAGCATCATAAGTTCCAACTAACAGTATTTTAAGTATCATCCATATAACTGGGCATACAAACAAAATTTGAAGGGATGCCACCATTCAATTAATTTCTAGCAAAATCAGATATGCTGTTCAGCAGAGGGCAAACATGACATTCATGGCCCAACAACCTACAAAACAGAGTAATATATGCCAACAAGCAGAACCACAAAGCCCCAGCCCACTCTCAACCAAGACAACCCACATCAGTAGCAACAACCTGATGCAATGACCAACCAACCCAACTCATAGCATTAGTCGCCTCATTTTATAGCTGCATCCCTAGGCGAGTCATGGATCCAAAAAATGCTCTCCTATTGGCTACCAAACAATAGACATGACTCTACCACCAGCTCCCTTCTGACATGTCCATGCCATATTTACCCTTCCACTGCCTCTTCTCCTTGAGGTGGTGAAGTGTGTTCCTAAATATTCGCTTGGGTGTCGAATCTGTTGCATCCTCTGCAGCCCTACCACTACTTTGTTGATGAAGCACCAGCGCAACCTTTACTAAAGAACAAAGGGGCCAATGCTATTGTTCATATTATAAGTATAATCTACTATCAATATGGTGACATAGGGAAAAGAACCAATATAGGATAGCTATAAATTAGCCTGGTGGCCCTAGCAGCATAGTTGTCAAGAACATTAGCTAGAGACTCCAACAAAAGAACTTGACCCACTCAACTATAAGACAAGGGCAAATATAAACATGGTGGGCTAGCTTCGCTGGTTGAGTGCTTTGAGCTTCATGCAGGAGGTCCCGCGGCCGATCCCAAGGTTCACTGACTCTGATGCATGCTTCATTCAGTGTCCCTATTTGGTCAGGCACCATAATCAACACTGATGTGTTTACATTGGGCAACATCCACAGAATATGAGGAAGTTCCCAGGGGTTTCCCTGGTTCAACCAAAAAAAAGGACAAGGGAAAATGCCAAAACTAAAAAACAAAAGAGACTATATATATATATGAAAAAAAAGACAACGGAAAATGCCAAAAACTACAAAGCTAAGGAGACCATATGTGTGTATATGTGTGTATCTGTGTATTGCCACTTCTAACAGATGATTGTAGTTGTTTAGTCGCCCTTCTACATTGAATTTTCCACATGAGAAGCCTCCAGAGCAGAAGAGCACTAAGGATTATCATAGTGATAATGATTTCTCTTTCTTATTCCTTGCTTGCTTTTACTTGCAAAGAAGAGTATCCATCAAGCTCATACAACGATTAGCAATAAATGACCATTGTTCAACAATAAAAGTTGATTATCAACACCTCCGAGAGGAAGGACTAGTGTCCCCAACCTCGTGATAAGAAAAAAAGTGATAGAAACTCACCTAGTAAGGTCTCACTGCCACTTCCACACACACACACACATATATATATTGCCACTTCTTACAAATGATTCGAGTTGTTTAATCACTCTTCTACATTGGTTTTTTTTCACACAAAAAGCCTCCAAAACAGAAGACCATTGAGTACTATCATAGTGATAATGGTTTGTCTTTCTCATTCCTTGCAAACAAAAATATCCATCATCAAGCTCATACAAACTTGGCAAGGAAATGAGCATTTTTCAAAAATGGAAGTTAATTATAAACAACTCCCAAAGGAAGGACTATAGAGTCCCCAACCTCATGATAGGAGATGAAGTGATAGAAACTTGCCAAGTATGATCTCACCAGTGTTCCACGGGGACGCATCCCCCAAGGAGGGTTCACGCACCTCATGCTTCCCATACACCTAGGATGGGAGAATGCCTAAGGAAACATTTCCCCACATCCCCCTTCTAGGGAGACGCGGGGAGAAGTAGGGGTAAACGCTTCCCCAGTGTGGGGGATGTGTATCCTCAAAAGGGGTGCTCCTAAGTGTCCCCACACACCCCTTTTGAGGGGGACACCTAGAAGCATGGGGACACTTAGGAGCACCCCTCCTCAATCATCTAATAACCCTTAAATTTTATTAATATTTAAAACAAAAAAAATTTAAAATAAAATTATAACTAAAAAGAAAAATACATAACAATCATCAAAACCTAAACTAATTTGCAATCCCTAACTCATTCATTGGATTTACCAAGCTTACCTTTGCTTGCCTTACCACACGGCAATATCTGACTTACAAGTTAATTGTTGTCTCTCCTCCCCTGCGACACTCCTTCAATGCTCATTGTCCATTATTAATTTTTAGTTTCAACTTTTGAGTCTCGACTCTAGATATCAATGACCCCAAGACACATTCTTTGACTCGTCACTTTTTATTATTATTGAGTTTGAGTTATATCAATTTACTATTCCAGTCTTCAGACTTCAGTATCTACTATAGCCAATTTTTCTTAGTACTAATTAGATTCTATAATGATGAATGATTGAATTAAATTTTAAATCATTTTAGAATCTAGAATAATGAATTTAATTATTAAAACGATGTAGATCCTAGAATGATCAATAATCAATATGAATCAATGAATTTCATTATTGAATCTCGTGGTGTATGAATGAATGATGAGCATGGATCAGCGTATTTCATTATTTAATTCAATTATGTAAGGATCAATGTATTTATGCTTTCATTATTGGATATGAATTTGAATTATATATATACCCCATTGTCCCCCCGTTCCCCCCCCCCCCCCAAGTTTCCCTAAAATTTGAGAGTACTCCCACACATCCCCCCTGTGCATCTCCCCACACCCGCATCCCCCCGTCCCAGAGTCTTGGTGGAACATAGGGTCTCACTGCCACTTCCATTACAACTGTGGAGCACTTTCCCCCTTGAGGAATAAATACATTATCACTAAAACAAAGGACAGTTACAATGCCTAACATTGAAAGGAAGGAGAAACATGACACCAATACAAGTCATTTTTATATGGTGATTTAATAAGTTGCCCGCAATGATTCTCTGAGAGAATAATAAGCCAAAGACACCATTTTCTATTAATTTTCCCACTTGGGTTTTAGGGTAAATCTCCACATTATTATTGTGCATGTCATTGTTATTTCTAGCATTGTTTGCAATCAAAAAACATAGCCATGGTTTATGCACAATAAAAATAACACAACATAGGCATTTTATATTCTACAAAATTAATTAAGGGCCATATTATTGAATCAACTCAGCCATAGGTTGAGCAATTATGGATCATATTGATAGCATAACCCAACTTCAACAACACTGAACAACCTATATGGTCAACATCCACAATGGATACAAGAAGAGAGTCGTTTCTTCAAGGTCTAGAAAGAAGCAAACAACCACATATGAAAGGAACATATAATGAAGGAGAATACAATGAAGACTTTGAAGCCAGAATTACTGAATTTGAGTATGTTGAAACTTGAGAATCAAAGTTTGGCCAAGAACTTCCACACAGGTTCAGTGTGAACATAAGAAGTATTCAAGATATTTTTGAAAAAGTGATTTTCCAAAAAATAATCCTATTTTTGCAAAAATAATTCTATTTTGTGATAAATTTCAATAGAAAACTGAAAGACTTATATTTAGCAATTGAGTCTAAAATGTGTATTTCATGCATGACTTAGACTAGAAGTAATCTAACAAATAGATTCTCGGCTAGAAGTCTAAATACAAGTCAAGGTTGAGGCTTTCATCACACATGAACAGTTGAGTAACAAAGAGAGGGAGAGAGTGCAAGAAACCAAGAAAGAGATGGTCCCAGGCAGCGCGCAATCCTATACAGGGACCCGTAGAATTCCATACAATTGTACAGACAAGACAGCGCAAATCCTAACAAGCAGATGGGCAAGCCATACAAGTGTTCGTACAATCCATATGGATAGTCTGTGCACGTGATTGTATAGTTTGTATAGCAATGATGTATAGTCATACAGTAGGCCACGCTCTCATTAGTTGGTTGTTCTACTTAGTTCACGTGATTTTGATAACCATGCAATGTTATTTTTTGGGCAATGTGTGGAGGTTTTCCTTGTAGGTTTTTCAAAGAAATGAAAGCCGATTTGAAGGAGTAATTACTAATTACCCATGTATGCGTGAAATTTTGTTATGCTTCTGCTATTTAATTTCCAGCTATTGTGTGATTAATGCTATGGTATGAAAGTTATTTTCAGCATTTAATTAAATTCAACAATCTACTTGTTTGACTCAGATCAAAAGGACAATAGTCACCTACGAGTTGAAATTTTCAATGAGCGAAGTCTTACAACATTGACCAAGATGGTAACGAAATTTTTGACAGTGCAGAATAAAGGGAGGCACTCAACAACATCTAAGCACAAAAAAAAGTGTTGACCAACTCGAGGGTGAGCAACCTAAAGATTCAAGCAATATTAAATCTCTTCCTTTGCCTTCAAAGTTCAAACACTCCATTCAAGGTTAAAGCAACACTTGGAACAGCCAACTGTAAAGGTCAAGTGAACACTAAGAAATTCAATAGTTGGCTGAAGCAGCTAGAGGTCTATTTTAGCCATTATCAAATTTTTTTTTAAAAATAAAAATAAATAAATATATAAATATATATATATATATATATATATATATATATAGATATTACCTAGGTGGAAATGTTTGGAGATGTTATATTATTGTGGAATAGGTATGTAGATGCCACAAGAAGCCCATGGTGACAAGTTGGGAGCACTTCAAGGAATTGTTGACAGCATAGCTTTATCCCATAAGCTATGACAAGGAACATTTCATGAAATAGTAGTGCAATCAACAAGAACAGCGACAAAGTGCTCAAGTATGCACATCTAGTTTCATAAGTAAGCCATCATATTATTCATCTCTCTACAAAAACCTAGGGTAGTAATGAAGTACCTTTAAGGCCTATTCCATCATGTCCAAAGGCAATTGCAATTTTGACTGTGAAAAGAATTAATGGAGCAAGTGTGAAAGTTTCAAAACAAAAACCCTACTACAGTGCCTTGATCTACTTTGCCTACTTGTTTAATTTACTTAACAAGTTATTTAACTGAAATATTGAAAAAAACATTAAAGCAAACACAAACTACAGCCTACACATCTACATATCATTTACTGAACAATATGCACATGTGACAAAATACAGATTTTTTAGACAAATGTCCCCGGAAAAACCCAATGCGAGAAAACCGGTGCAGCAGCTCTAAAGGATTTTATTATTATGCAAAATCTGAATACAACATTTTGGGCACCATAAATGGTTTGCCCTACAGAGAAATTACACGGCTGATGTACCTTTCACTCAGAGAGAGAAAATATGGTTGAATCATACCCTCAATCGGGATTTACAGATAACGAGCCCTTTTTGACCCACTAGAACCCTCAACACTGCCTCTGTAGCCTCTGCATCAGCCCCTACTGGCCAATGTCTCCACTGCGTCACCCTCACTAGTGTTGCATTGCCTCTGCGCTACCCTGGTTGGGCCTGCGTCACCCTAGTTGGTGCTGTGTTTCCCTTGCGTTGCGCTGGTTGGGCCTGCGTCGCCCTGGCTGGGCTTATGTTGCCTTTGCGCAATCCTATGCGTGGTGTTAGTTGAATTGCGTCCTCCTGGCTGGCTCTACGTTGTCTAGTACAATTTGTCTCTCTGTTGTTGTATTCTCGGCCTCGAATCAGATCATCCCTTACCGATCTTTGCCCCTCACTGCACTGCAAACTCACTTCGAATTCCTCAACAAACCCCGTCCTAAAAATTCGACTTAGCTTCAATGCTCTACCTGTGTGTGTCCTCCAACTAACCCCAAGTCCTTCCTTTATACTTTTCTCGTTGGAAAACCAATGATCGTGATCTAATCTCTAATCAACGGCTCAGAGTAAAAGACTGCTTGATCCACATCACTTGGAACATTTCATCACATGTGTTTAATTAATTCACTTTAATTTTTATAATTCCCTAAGTTAGACTTAGGGTCCTCATCAAAAAAATTAATTATTTGAATATCTCATATGCCAGATGAAATTTCTCCAAACACTTTCTGGATCTTGGAAATCTCGTGTATCTTAGCCCCTCCACAAAATTTTGGAGCTAGAGCACACAAGATGCTACCCAAAATCTCAACACTCCCTCTTAGCGAGGAGTGTGCTCTAGCAATACTTCCACATTGAAGCATTACCCTGATCTCAGCATCAATCTCTACGCTACTGATGCTTAGCTTGCTGCCCTCCATCCAGTGTACTGCTGCCCATGTCACTACCACAGACATTGTTACATCTATACTATATCTCCCTCTCAAGTTGCTGCATCGTGTTGCCATCTGCTGCACTGCAACTCAGTTGCTGAGAAGTAAGCAACTGAAGGACCCCTGCCCAATCACTAACAGACAAGTTAGTCGAGCTGCATCTCATCACTGAAACTCCCTTGGCTATTGCGTTGCGTTGTCTCTACGAAGCCACTGCGTTGTTGCTTCTCTGCACTGCATAAGCACTACCCCTCTGCGCTGCTGAAGTCCCATCAGCCTCTGCGTTGTTGCTTATACGTTATCGTTGCCTCTGCATTGCGCTGCTCCCGTCTACAACGTCCCAGCTCTGCCCTCTGCTTCACTGTGATCTTCTACACCCACTGCTCCAGTCATCCCCGCTACTATCTTAAGGCTCTCGTAGCACATATGTGATCCAAGAGTTTGAGCACCTCAAGGATCCTGCTCACACCATCTGTAGTTGCTCTACAAATCTATATCACCGCACCTCTTCTCTCGAGGCACGTGAGCACTCATAGCCACATCATCCTCACTACCACTATCGCCTCTAGCTATTGTTGCCTTGAAATTAGAAGATCCCTTGTCCTTCTTCATTGGACAAGTCCTGGCAAAGTGTCCAAGTTCGCCACAATTAAAGCACCGGACCTTTGATAGATCCCTCTTCTTCTTGCCTTACTGTCGTCGTTCCTTTGATGCAAGAACTGCATCCACTTCCTCCTCCTCCTTCACTTTGCGGCTCCCGGTACTGAATTTCTTTTTGGTCATCCACCAGATCTCCTCCTGTCAAAGGATGGCCCACATGTCACCCCAATTGGGGAGTTGTGCTCTACCCAAAATGCTTTGGACAAAGGTTTCCTATTCGTCAGTGACAACATTTAGGGCTACCCTTACTAAGGGTCCTTCATCCGGAGTTGACACCATGGCAATTAGTTGATCCCAGATAGTCTACAATCTAGAGAGGAATGGATCGATCTCTTCACCTTTGTGCACTTAGAACATCCTCATCTGGTTCTCCAGAAGCATCTTATGTTGGATGGAGATCCCTTGATACAGCGTGGTCAAAGTTGTCCACACCTCATTTGTCATCTTCTTCTCGGCAATGTGTGGGACCACGTGATCCTTCACCCCATCCATGATCAAGCGCTTTGCCCGCGCCTGATTCTCGTTTAACTTTTGAAGAGCATTTGCATCGATCGGCACAGCTATGACATTCTTTACATGTTCCCTGATGTCGTACTCCTCCAAGACTGACCGGATTCTTACTTTCCAGATCGCGAAGTTGGACACACCGTCCAACCTATCCTAATCAGGCAATCCATACGAGGCCATTTAGCTCAAATCTGTCAAAACAAGTACTCCTCTCCCTGTCAAACAAGTACTCCTCTCCCTCTTCCTGCAGCAACACTCAACAAAAAATTGGATCTGAATTTCTTGGCGATAGAAACACTCGATAGTAGTTGCTCCCTCGGACAACTGATTTCCCTCCAAGAAATCTTCCCCCAAATCACCTAAATCAGTCCTCTACAATCACCCTCCTAATCAAATCTCAGATTTGTTTGGCGCAAATCTGCTGAGCGACTATTCTCCTCTCGCTTTTGTCACCTTTGCTAGGCATTGTTCTGCACCGACAAAACCTGTGCCACACCAGCAACTTCTGAAGATCAGAAGCTCCCCTTCCAGACTTTGGCAAACTGCACAGCAATCTTCCACGCGTACTGCGTCCCTTTGGCTAGCCTCTCCATGAGCATACTGGCTCTGCAGAGTGACTGCATCTCCTGCGTCACTCCAGAAGGCTTTCTGTTGCCTCTGCGTGACCTCTGCGTCAGCCTGGTTGGGTTGCGTTCCTCCTGGTGCTACGCTGCCCTCTATTGGATCTCTGTTGCTTCAGCTGCCCTCTCTGCAGCAATTATCTTCAGCCACTCTGCTGGTGGATCAGCTCGATCTGCAATGCTCTGATACCATGTGAAAGTTTCAAAACAGAAACCCTATTGCAATGTCTTCATCTACTTTGCCTACTTGTTTAATTTACTTAACAAGTTATTTAACTAAAATATTCAAAAAAGCATTAAAGCAGACAAACTGCAACCGATACATCTACAGATCATTTACTGATGGATCTGAATTTCTTGGCGATAGAAACACTCGATAGTAGTTGCTCCCTCGGACAACTGATTTCCCTCCAAGAAATCCTCCCCCAAATCACCTAAATCAGTCCTCTACAATCACCCTCCTAATCAAATCTCAGATTTGTTTGGCGCAAATCTGCTAAGCGACTATTCTCCTCTCGCTTTTGTCACCTTTGCTAGGCATTGTTCTGCACCGACAAAACCTGTGCCACACCAGCAACTTCTGAAGATCAGAAGCTCCCCTTCCAGACTTTGGCAAACTGCACAGCAATCTTCCACGCGTACTGCGTCCCTTTGGCTGGCCTCTCCATGAGCATACTGGCTCTATAGAGTGACTGCATCTCCTGCGTCACTCTAGAAGGCTTTGTGTTGCCTCTGCGTGACCACTGCGTCAGCCTGTTGGGCTGCGTTCCTCCTGGTGCTACGCTGCCCTCTTTTGGATCTCTGCTGCTTCAGTTGCCCTCTCTACAGATATTATCTTCAACCACTCTGCTGGTGGATCAGCTCGATCTGCAATGCTTTGATACCATGTGAAAGTTTCAAAACAGAAACCCTATTGCAATGTCTTCATCTACTTTGCCTACTTGTTTAATTTACTTAACAAGTTATTTAACTAAAATATTCAGAAAAGCATTAAAGCAGACAAACTGCAACCGATACATCTATAGATCATTTACTGAACAATACGCACATGTGACAAAATTACACATAGATTTTTCGGACAAATGTCCCTGAAAAAAACCAATGCAGGAAAACCGGTGCGGCAGCTCTAGAGGGTTTTATTATTATGCAGAATCTGAATACAACATTCTGGGCACCAGAAATGATTTGCCCTACAAAGAAATTACACGGCAGATGTACCTTTCACTCGAAGACAGAAAATATGGTTGAATCACACCCTCAATCAGGATTTACAGATAACGAATCCTTTCTGACCCACTAGAACCCTCAGCGTTTCGTCTGCAACCTCTGCGTCAGCCCCTACTGGCCAGCGTCACCCTCACTGGTGTTGTGTTGCCCTGGTTGGGCTTGCGTCACCCTAGCTGGTGTTGTGTTGCCCCTGCGCTACGTTGGCTAGGTCTACGTCACCCTGGCTGGGCTTACGCAGCCTCTGCATGGTGTTGGTTGAACTGCGTCCCCCTGGTTGGCTTTGCGTTGTCTGGTACAAGCTGCCTCTCTGTTGTATTCCGGCGACGAGGGGACACAAGGGGCACGTATATGCGTCCCCCCATTTTTTTGTCTAATATTTTTTTTAAACATTAAAAAAAATACAAATTAAAATATATGAAAAAAATTAAAAACAAAAAAATGAAACTATATTAAAACTTAAAACTTGTTAAAACTTAAAAAAATAAACTATATTAAAATTTTAAACTTAAAAAAAATTATAACAAAAATAAAAGAACTTAAATTATATTAAAACTTAAAACACAAAAATAAAAAAGTTAATATATATTAAAAAATTTAAACTTAAAAAGTTAAAATTTAAAAAAAATAAAAAAATGTCAAATGATGGATTCAATTTAGTAATTTACTTTTAGATTTATAATGCAGAAATGTCAAATAATAATTCATGAGTGATAATAGTCTAATATGTAATTATGATCATATTTAGTCTTTAGATGTACATTTCATAGTTATTAAGTTTTTTCTATTTAGTTATTGACATATTTTTGGAATTTTATTTTTTATTTTTATATATTAAATTTTTAACAATTTTTAATTTTTATGACTGACTTCCCCCCATTTTCCCCAAAAATTCCCTAAACTTTAGGGTTGCTTATATACGTCCCCCTTATGTGTATCCCCACTCTCGCGTTTCCTCGTCCTAGAAACTCAGTGGAACATTGAATTATTATTCTAAAATCTTTTATTAAGCAATTTATTAACTTAGATGTCAAATTTAATATTACTAGCATAACTCCCAATACCATTGAGATGATTGAAACCAAAATGAAAGAAAGAAGCAAATGAATAAACCATCAAGATTCCACACAAATGAAAACAATATGTGACCTGGGAAACCAAATATGGGAGAAAACCCAACTAGATGTTGAGGCTTATGCTCTATTTTTTTCTCCATTCTAAAATGCAAGTACAAAGGGGAGCTCACTATGGAGTTTCCATGGACACTAATGGCTTGAATAGCTACTACAAAATCTTCTACTTCCTCTATTATGCTTCAATATCCTACTCTTAGATACTCTACTCAATTATGGAACAATAACAATGCCAAAAGAATGGAACCCTTTCCAGTCCTAGCAGCCTAATAATTTACATAAGTTGATAGCCATCCAAAGTTAGGGTTAGGGTTTTGCATGTGTCAACCCTCAATTAATGTTAGGGCTTTGAACCCTCTAAAATTTGCTAGAAAGCCCACACATGACTAGCCCCACGTGTCAACAATGAGGGTTGATGGAGCAACCCATCCACTCAATACCATGGTGGTCCATAAGGTTGGTCAACTTGCAAGAGGCATAACTTCCACATACAAACTCAGATTGACGTAATTTTCATGCCGCTAGAAAGTTTCTGATATGTAGAACAATGTCAAGGGATTGGAAACTATGCTTGCAATGTCTTGACCCCAAAAAGTGTCATTTTATTCCTCAAATTGATTATAGAAGTTTCTAGACCCCAAATCACCAAACTAGGAGTTGCCCCCTAAAATGGGCCCTACAAGCCAATTCCTCCATCTTTTCCTCCCAGAAAAATACCAAGATAGATGAGAAAATTATACAATAATCCATTCCAGATCAGCAAGTGGATACAAAAATGCAATTTTTCAAAACAAAGCTCAAGTGAAGAACCAAAAGGTAAACCCTTCATAGGGGGGATCCCAAGAAGTGTTCTCTCTCTCTCTCTCTCTCTCTCTCTCTCTCTCTCTCTCTCTATATATATATATATATATATATATATATATATATAGTGAAACCTGAGAGGTTTTGTTTCTCATAGAGCATTGTACTTGTTTCAAGTTTTGTTCCATGTTTCTCACAACATAGACCCTCTATCAATTTGACACCCTACTGCTACAATCAAATGTAATGTGGCATACATTACATGGAAAGATTAACCCTATCTACACAAAGGGTAAAGTTTGGCCTTTGATAAACTTTCACCAAAAAGTCCACCGCTGGAAAATTCAAGTATTTCCATTTTTCATTTTTTGATTTATTTGATGCTTATTGCTTACCTTTTAGTTCAACAAGAAGATTCTTGAGTTTGGATTATTACTTACTTTCTTCTTATGTTGATATTTATAGGGTAATTGTTGATTTCATGATGATTTTCCATAAGCGACTTTGTTTACTTTAGCAAGGTGATTAAAACATTTGATTTGTTCTTCAAAATGCAACTAATTTTCATTTTGTTAGAAAACAACATTGTAATCTTCAAAAAAACTACATAAACTAAGGAATTGGTTCAAAACTTCAAAAGGATGGCTAGTGCTATAGAGGTTGGTTGTAGAGGCATTTGAGAGGAGGCAATTTTTCCAAGGGTTGAAATTAGAGAAGGCACATTTCCTACAATGTAAAACACCACAATTCTCAAACAATTATTGTTGCTCCTTGCTTTAAAGAGGTGGTGGCAAATGGAAATCAAAACAATTTTGAGGATGGAGCTACCAACATGGATGTCTAGGACCTGGGTAATATTTGGTTCTAATCATTTTAGAAATTTCTATTGCCTAAAAAGTCTATATGTTCAAAAATTATTACTATGAGAAGAGAATGATAATGGAAGAAGCCACGTGTTTCAAGGAAGGGTTAAGTTACTCGTGCAAACATGAAATCATAAATTTGACACTACAACATTGGTAACCAGTTCTTTCTTATGTCACATGGGAAACTTACCCAATGAAATTTACCCTTGCATGTATGGTTTTTAGAAGTTATAAACATATTCACAATGACACTAGGAAACTTGTTTCAATAAATAAAGCATGCCAACAACATTTGCCCTAACTTATTCTTGCAATATATCTTAAAAATAGATTGCCAAAAGATGTCGAGTTGGGATTAAAAGAATTCACTATGGAAAAAATTGGATTACAACCCCGTTACTTTCAAAATGTAGAATATACCACGTGTATGGGCACTTTGCTTCATATGGGAGAACAATGCCCCATTAGAAGAGAAGAAGATGAACGCTTCGCTGAAGAGGAGAAGTGCAACAGAAATAACAAGTATGAGTAAACTCTTAAGATGAAAAAGGTGTAGAACATAGAGATTGATGGTATGTGTGGATAAAAGGAATAGCCAAATGAAGTAACATAAGATAATTACATTGATGTACATAAATGAACAATAATAGGTCAATGGAACTAAAGAATAAATCCAATCAACTTCAAATTATGTATGTGTGTGTTGAGATCACACTGAAAAACTAAAAAGTTAAAATAAAGAAGATACAAATGATCATATCAAAAAAGAGAATTGCATGATAAACGTTAAACTAAAATGAAAATCTCGAGGAAGAGAAGAACCACTACTCAACAACAATGTTGGAAATGGAAGTACGCACAAGAGGAAGTAAAGGCATCCCTATCAACATCTTTCCCTAAAGAAGCCAACACAAACCCTACTAATGTGCTTAAAAATGTACCTAGGACTAAGGTGGCTTGGCTAGGTGATCCTAGGAGAAACTGTGGCTTGGCTAGGTGATCCTAGGAGAAACTTCTATAACATTAGAGGCCATGGAGAAATATATCACAATGAAAAATCAAGTACTCACTCTATCCTTGGGAGAAACACCACAAAAAAAAATGAGAGTAACTCTAAGAGCTCACAGATGTGAGATGTCTACCAAGTTAGAGAAAGCCCATTATATCACAAGACATAGAACTAACATTGTCCACCTCCACGAATGGAGTCAACATCGTGCTTGGCACCTCTAACAACCAAGAGAGGTCATGAACCTAGTGGTATAAAGCCTCCTCAATGTAAAAGACTAACCATCTCTAATTGAGGTACCCAAAGAAGTAGCAAGAGAACTTCTCAAATCCAAAAAAACAATGGAAGCTCCCTTGAATCTCACAGTATGTGAAATATCTCAAGACAAATGTGCAAGAGTGTGATAAAATAGGATAACAACTCCATTAGCATATTACAAGCAATATACTCTAGTTCTATATCAAGTCGCAATCAAGTTTGCTTTAAATTAGAAATTTAGAAGATGAATCAACAATCTAGGGATCTCTATTATGGCTCTTAGTTAAAGCATACAAACAAGCATTGTTTTGCACGGCTCAGCCCTAAAATATTGGAGAAGCTTTTGAAAGGGCCGATATAAGTAAGATATGAAGAGAGAGAGAGAGAGAATCCCATACTAAGAAGAGGCCCACAAGCAAAGTGGTTATTAAGATAATTGGTCATGTATAAGTTAAATTTTATTAATATCCAACCAGTGACCATAAATAGGTCAAAGGGACTACAAGGCGCACTAGACACAATATGTAGTGAGAATGTGAATGCAGCTCCTATAAATCCTCTAAGGTTGAAAACCTACAATCTAAAATCTACCTCAAAGAAACAGAAAGATAAAGATGCAAGGCTAGGAGTTCCAAAGAAGAGAAGAACACTATCAAGAGCATGAAATAAATGTCACAACTAAAGAAACTTGAAGGATATGCTCGAGCACTAGAGGAGCCATCACTTGTTGAAAAGGAGGAGAGGAAGGCGCTAATGGAAATATAAGGATTTGGAGAAAACAAATCACAGAGTACAAGATAAGGGTCAATGAAGTCAAAAGAATAGAAGCAAAATCTCCAAGAGTATGATAAAAAAAAAGGATAACAACTCCATTAGCATATTTGGAGTTGTTAATTTTAGTTAACAATGGTATGTTCTATGCTTTAGAGCAATTTACTTCAATCTTTTCTTATTAGCCCAATATCAATTTCCATATTAGCAATCACATTAATATTTGACAGTAAATGTTGATAAAACATAAACAATAAGCAAAAGACAAGCCAAGACAAGAGGACACAATATTTGGCAGATGCCAGGGAAAAACCCCAATGTAGGGAAAACTCTCTGATCAATTCTTCTTATTATTCTTCAAAAGCTCAGCACAGAGAGAGAGAGTACAATATACAAAATTCACTTGCCCAAAACTTTAGCCAAATACTAGTCAACAAGATGCCCTAACCAGAAAGTCAACGTTGGTCAAACCAGCAAGAAGACACCTCCAAATCAGCTCGGTCAACCTCAGTCAATGCGGCCTCCAGCAATAGTCCAAATCAGCCCAAAACAGATCCGAAAAATCTAGTCAAACTCAGTCGACAAAAAAGTCAACATTGCAGTTAAAGTGTTCAGGTCAATGTTGTGGTCAACGCTAGTCAAAGTGCTCAGAAATCCTCCATTCATGTGCAAAGTATTGCGGCCTAGGGAGATCAAAATGCCAGCCTCAAAAATGCAGCAAATGGAGGGAGTTTGACCCAAAGTCAACGTTGGTCAGCGCTCTGCCCAGCAAGAGTTGTACGAACCAATGAGGAGAGGAGAGAGAGAGATATGTGATGAGATGATGATGTCCAAAATGAGGAGTAGCTCTCTCTTATTTATACCATGCGTTGAGGGTGGAGACGTCCATTGGGGCTTATGAACCTACATTAGACTTTTGGCCGACCTTGACAATTTTCACGTATGAGAGAATAAATTCAAAATCTCACTTCTGCTCATCCAAACAAGATGATCTTTAGATCAATCTTGCACCTCTCAGAAAGAGGAATCCAACAAAAATATCATGTCCATCATATGAGCAGTCCAAGGTGGAGTCTGGCCTTTAGTTACCAATTTTAACACTCCCTCTCAACTAGGGAGAAATCCACCTGCCAGTCCATCTGTCAACCTATACCATCCCATCAACATGTACCATCTTGTCATCCTTGCACTACTCTGCTTTGCTGAACAAATGTCTATGAAGAAATAATGAAGAAGAATTTGATCGAGAGTGAAGTCACAAGACCTTGCCACTCTCCACTGACCCAAAGTCAATCGTCACAAGACTTTGCCACTCTCCATTGACCCAAAGTCAGTCGTCACAAGACCTTGCCACTCTCCATTGACCCAAAGTCACTCTAGAGGTAAAAACCTCAACCAAACTTGATCCTAGATCAAGTTGTTGGACACCGTGCATCCTAGCATAGAGAGTACGGCAGTACACAATGCGTCCATCGGTAGTGCTATGGTCTCTCTCCTCATTTCCCAACTCATTGGCCAGATGAGAGGTACTTCCCATGAGTCTCGGACTACATGGGTAAGATGTATGTGGAGCATCAACAAGAGAGGGTGAACCTTCTCATATATCAACCAACAATGGGGTATCACAGGGGAAGGCGAACCATTCACCCTGTACACAGTGTACCAATAGGGAAAGGTGAACCTCACCCTATGGTCACTCATAGCTTCAAGGAGTAACCCCAATCCCCAGGAGCTCCCAAAGCTCAATGTCCAACTCAAGCAAGACCCTAATAGGAGGGTTTGTCCACGACTCAAAGTCTCTCACAAAAGGTTAAGAATTTGACCTTCCCCAAGGGCTTAGTGAGAATATTTGCGACCTGCTCATCAGTCCCAATGTGATGAAGCCTTACGACGCCTCGTTGTACCATATCCTAGATAAAGTGGTATCTGATATCAATATGCTTGGAGCGATCGTGGAACACAGTATTCCCTGAAAGTCGAATCCCACTTTGGTTGTCGCAATAGATCACAGTGGTATCCAGCACATGTCCAAACAGCTCACTAAAGAGCTTCACAACAAGTCATACTTGCTGCAATGTATTCAGCCTCAACAGTGCTGAAAGCGACCAATTTTTGCTTCCTGCTCATCCAAGATATTGAAGGAGAACCTAGAGAGAAGCAACTTCCAGATGTGCTCTTACGATCCACCACATTGCCAGCGCAGTCAGCATCAGTATATCCATGGAGCCTCAAATTCCCGACAATGTATGTAAATCCATAGTTGATTGTGCCCCGGAGATATCTCAAAAGATTCTTGGCAGCAATCCAGTGTATGTGATGAGGCTCGACAATAAATTGACTCAATGTATTCGCAACAAAACATATGTCTGGACGGGAGTTCACTAAGAACATCAGGGCCCCCACGAGTTGACGATCTCAAATGGATTTCCCAAATCGGGCCCAACAGCACTTCCGCATAGCTTCTTAAAGTTGAGCTCCATCAGAGTAATCACGGACTTGGCAGTCCACCATCCCAAACCTTTCAAGAAGCTTCACAATATATTTTCCTTAAGAAAGGAAAGTCTCACCTGCCTTTTGCTAGACCTCCAAGCCTAGGAAGTAGGGTATCAATCCTAGGTCTTTCATCTCAAATTCCGAAGCCAACTAACTCCCTCTTACATTGATGAATGAGAGAGTCTGCACATGTCAAAAATAAATCATCCACATAGAGCACCAAAATGAGACGCTTGCCATTATCAACCTTGAAGTAAAGGTTCAAATCAGCTTCACTTCGTGTAAAGCCCAGCTTATCAAATAGCTATCGATCCTCTCATACCAAGCCTTGGGGGCTTGCTTCAACCCATAGAGGGTTTTCTTCAACCTGCATACATGTGTATCTCGATCTTGAACTTCAAACCCCGTAGGTTGCTCCACATAGACCTCTTCCTTAAGCGAGCAATGCAAGAAGGCAGTCTTGACATCCATCTGATGTAGATTCCATCCTTGTGAGGCAGCAAGGGCAATAATCGAACGGACTGTGGTATATCGGGCAACCAATGCAAATATCTCATCATAGTCTATACCTTCCTTCTGCGAGAAGCCTCGGACAACGAATCTGGCCTTGAACTTTTCAGCACTCCTATCAGCTCCATATTTGATTTTGTAAAGCCATTTCGAGGTGATAACAGACTTGTCCTTTGGTCTAGGGACCACATCCCAGACATCATTCTTCATGATTGATTCATACTCTTCGTTCATAGCATCCTTCCAAACTTGGTGCTTCGCGGCTTCTTCAAGCATTCCAAGCTCAAATTGAACAATGGTGCTCATGGCTACTAAGTACCCTTGGTACCTGTTCAGCTTCTTACTTTCACGGAATGTCCCCCTTGGTGCAATATGTCTCTCGGCATCTTCGAGAGTATCTCTAAGCCATGAGGATCTTCTTTTAGAAGAAGAGGGCTCACTAGAAGGTGGATCCATGGGATCCATCGGACCATCAGCATCAGGCATCGATTCATCCTTCGTTTCTTTTTACTTTCATGCATCTCCATCTTTGTCTTCCTTTGAGATAGGAAGATCTCTAACCTTCCCAAGGGCAGCATCTTCATCAAAGGTGACATCACGACTTATCTCCACTTCCCTTTGACCAGGCACATAGATTCTATATGCCTTTGAAGTTTCACTGTAGCCCACAAATTTTCCCTTCTTTCCAGAAGCATCCAACTTGCTTTTCTTTTCTTTCGGCACATGAAACTATACGAGACTTCCAAAAATTCTAAAATGAGAAACATCAAGTTTCTTACCAGTGAATATTTCTTCGGGAGTTTTGGCGTCCAAAGCTTGATGTGGGCATATATTTTGAACATACATGGCAGTGTTGGCAGCTTCTCCCCATAGGAACTTTGATAGGCCTTGGTCATGAAGCATGGCACAAGTAGCTTCAATGATTGTTCGATTCTTCCTTTTGGCAAATCCATTTTGTTTGATAGTATAGGCAGTAGTAATCTCCCTCTTAATGTCGGCTTCCCTACAATAGTCATTGAACTCATTTGACTCGTACTCGGTTCCATTATCAGTCCTCAATATTTTGATCTTCTTCCCTATTTGATTTTCAACCAAGGCTTTGAAAGAGCGGAACCACTTGAATACTTCGTCCTTTTTCTTCAAGAAGTATATCCAAGTTTTGCAAGAGAAGTCATCCACAAAAATAGCATAATACAAATATCCTCCCAAGGATGTTATGGGCAACATACCAAACAAATCGAAATGGATCAATTGAAGAATGTCAATAATCTTACTTTCATTGGAGGGGAATGGTCCCCTTGTATGTTTCCCTTCGACACAACCTTGATAAACACCTTCATGATAAACTTTGAAATCAGGCATACCTGTGACCATCTTCCGCTTCAGGAAGAGCTTTATAATGAAGGTGAGCAAACCTCTAGTGCCATAATTCAGATTGAAGCGTAATGTTACATGTCATGGCTCCCAACCAAATTCCTCCAACCTGATAAAGAGTATCAACCCCGAAACCAAAAGTGAATGCTTCTTTGAAATTCCTCTTCCAAACACATACCTTTCCATCAATGAATGCCACCTTGAATCCTTTGTCTTCCATCGCCGAAATAAACACTAAATTCTTCTTCAAGTCAGGTACATATAACACATCTTGTAGATGAAGGATTTGTCCTTGATTTAGATGAAGAGTAACAGTCCCTGTCCCTTTCACAGGATAGGTGGTATTGTCTCCAAGTATGATCTCCAAATTTGTTTCCTTTTCAAATTTGTTATCTACAACATTAGATTCACCATACCTGGAATTTCTCGATCTCTTGGAAGGTTGACCATTTCCATTTCGTGTAGCAAGAGCCTTTCTCTTTCCTTTGTTGTTGAACCTGTTGTTCCTTTGATTTCCATTTCCCTTGAAATTGTTGTTGTTGTAATCATCATCTCGTGGTGTATCCCTTTTATTGGGACACTCTCTAGCATAATGGCCAAACCTGTTACAATTGAAACATCTACCCTTCCTTCCATCTTTGAATCTTGATCTTCCTTGTCCTTGATTTCTTGGACCAACACTGTTCTTTATTTTAGCTTGAGGGGAGAATGCAGTAGGCCCATTCCTATTTGAAGGCATGTCTCTCTCCATCATCCTTGTCTCCTCTTGAGTGCATCAAAATCTGGAACCCTGTCAATGTTGAGAATAGTGGTATTGAATACATATCATGCTCGGGGAAGCCCTCCAAGGACAATAAGAGTGAGCTCCCGGTTGACAATAACCTCTCCAATAGAAAGAAGATCATTTTTTATTTCGGTAATCCTCATGAAATAGGATTGGATGGATTCTCCTTTATCCATCTTGATGTCCTGCAGCTTGTTCTTGAGAAAGAGAATTTGATTTGTGTCGCTAGCCCTGGACATGCTAACCAACTTGTCATACACCCCCTTAGATGTGCCCAATTCGGAGATGTAAGCAACCAAATGCTTGTGAATAGAATCCCTGATGATCTTCTTAGCTTTAACCTCTCCTTTCTTGTACTTTGTCTTAGTGGCAGCCAGTGCATTTGAAGGAGGCTCAGTAATCTTTCCCCGCACATAGTCCATAACATCATGCTCCTCCAAAGTCAACTCCAAGGACATTTTCCTTGCATGATAATCAGACTTGTCATTGAGCTTGTCATCAAATTTGAAGTAAGATGAGGAATCCATTGACCCTTGTCCTTGTCCAACAAATCTCAGTGATTGCTCTTTTCACTCTTGCTTGGGCTTTGTCTTCACCTGAGCTCTGATACCATGTTAATTTTAGTTAACAATGGTATGTTCTATGCTTTAGAGCAATTTACTTCAATCTTTTCTTATTAGCCGAATATTAATTTCCAGATTAGCAATCACATTAATATTTGACAATAAATGTTGATAGAACATAAACAATAAGCAGAAGACAAGCCAAGTCTTATATATATATATATATATATATATATATATATATCAGGTGGCTGGGAAGAATTATTGCTATCCTCCTCGCCCAAGTTTAATTATTGCAAGTGACGTTGAACCCATATCGAGTATATTGTTGTAATGGCCTTAAGCCTCCTTGTTGAACAACCTTGAGCCTTGAAAAATATCTTACCCTTGCCTACAGGCTATAGGGTAGGGTATATGGAACAAAGGAAAAAATAAAAAAAAATATAAATATTAAAAGCATATTTATATTTCAAATTGAAATAAAAATACAATCCTTAAAATGTCTTCATAATAGGGTCAGTGTTTCTTTGCTTTCTTTGATCTTCAAAAGAGGGATATGTGTGTGTGTGTGTGTGTGTGTGTGTGTGAGGTGGTTGGGAGGAATGATTGATACCCTCCCCACCCAAGTTCAATTATTGCAAGTAACAATGAACTCATATCGAGTATAGTGTTGTAATGGATTTAAGTCTCCTTGTTGAACAACCTTGAACCTTGAAGAATATCTTACCCTTGCCTACAGTCTAGAGGGTAGGGTATATGGGACAAAGGAAAATATAAATAAATAGATAAATATAAATATAAAAAACATATTTATAATTCAAGATGAAATAAAAATACAATCCTCAAAATGTCTTCATAATAGGGTCAACATTTCTTTGTTTTCCTTGATCTTCAAGAGAGGGATACATTTTTTCCAAGGAAAAATAAATAAATATATATATATCAATTGGGTTTATCTCAGGTGGTTGGGAGGAATGATTGTTAATTTTCTATCCTCCCCAGCCCCGCCCAAGTTCAATTATTGTAAGTGATATTGAACTCATATCGAGTATATTATTGTAATGGCTTTGAGCCTCCTTGTTAGACAGCCTTGAGCCTTGAAGAATATCTTACCCTTGCCTATAGGCTAGAGGGTAGGGTATATAAAACAAAGAAATAAATAAAAATAAATACCAAGTTGAATTATTGCAAGTGACATTGAACTCATATTGAGTATATTGTTGTAATGGCTTTGAGCCTCCTTGTTGAACAGCCTAGAGCTTTGAAGAATATCTTACCCTTGCCTACAAGCTCGAGGGTAGGGTATATATATATATATATATATAAGGCCCAATTCCCATATGTATATATATATATATATAAGGCCCAATTCCCATATGTTGTATAATTTGGGTAAGCTCCTATAGAAATAAGGGTCAGACTCACACCACTTTCTGCTACTCTATTGGAAAAATACATTTTAGCCTTTATTTAATTTTCTGAAATATGGTTGAAAAGAAATAACTTCTTTAGCTACTCAACTATGGCATTGCACATTCTCTTATTACCTTCCGAAATTCAAAGCAGTCATTTAGAATCTGCAATTGCCTTGGAATGACGTGGACTTTCTTTCAGATTTTTGCACCTTTGCAGATTGGTTATAGACAAAAACTTCAATAGCTATCATCTTAACATAATCATTCCAAAATCATCGAATCCATCTTGCTTCCCTTTTCAGATTTAAATGTCATTGCAGAATGGTTCCAATCTACAAATAAAAACCTTCATATTATTAATATAATTACTCTTTTCGCTTTTAGTCAAACTGCTCTATATTATAAAGCTGTACCAAATGGAACAAAGAAGGAAAAAGTTTGCTTATATATCTTGGTTGAAGAAATTCAGTCATTCACAATAGTCTGCTTAGAAAGATGATCTAGAACAGTCGATGGCTAATAATTATGGTTTTGATAAATCTCAAATGGAGGTTGCATTACATACTTTGTTTACCTCAATGACCAAATAATCTTGGCATTCATCTTACCAAAGCATTTCCTATGAAAGCCACTTCAGTCTAAAACCCAGGTCTTTTGGAACTTGCTCGAGATATATTGCAAACTCATTTTTAAGATATAAAAGGCAAATACCTGATGCACACCATAATCTAGTTTAGCTAATGCTACCATAGAATACAGGGCACGGGAGACCGATTGCAAAAGTTGGGTATGCAGCATTTATTATCCATGGAAGAAATGTACTAAACAAGGAAACTGACTGAACTCCAGTCTCAACATGCATCCCAATTCCCACAAACTAAAGACTGACCTGCTACAACTCCACTGTGCATAATCTGGCATTTGCTTTCTAAATATTATCTCCCCCTTTTGTGCAAGGATTCACACCAGCAATAATGAGAAAACCTTCGAAAGGTGCCCAGCAGAAGCTAGAACCAGATGGGAAGAACCATAAGGTGACCAACCTCGTCCTGATCCCATTGCTCCCTACCCAGCACCCCACCCTTTAAAAAAAAAGAAAAAAAAAAATTAAAATTGAAAAAACTTCACTGGAAAGTTGACAATCCTGCTCATCTTTGACTGCATTTGATGCCTGGATCGCTGCATTCTATGCTGTATGGAACAGTTATTGTTACACTTAAATTGCTTTCCCCTTTTTTGCACACAATCATATTTTTCGAGGTATCCTGCATTGATAATCATGTGGTCAGCGACTCAACATGAGTAGAATGATAAATGCACTTTGGTATAAATCCTCAGGGTCGTTGAGTCAGGAGACTAACAATGAGTGGGAACAAATGAAAATGTCCCGTCTTATAGAACTGTCCAAATATGGAGTTGATGGCCTGTATAGGGATGGAAATCGCACAAGCAGTGGGACTCATTGACACATTTATGGCCAACCCAAGTCAATAGCATCAGATTATTGTGAAAAGGATCTTCAGAAATCTAGAAGAAACAGATAATTATGGCATAAGCTATGATGGCTGCGGTGCCTAACAACCTAGTTTACTAGAATACAAAGATAGGGGTGATATCAAAATTAGGTCAACCACTGGTTATGTATTTAATCTGTGCAGTAGCATTTTTGGTTGAAGCAGTCAGAGGCAATCCAATCTATCGTTATCAAGCATTACACCAGAGTACAATGTGGTAACAGCAGGGTGGTAACTAAAAGAAGATGGTTTGGCTTTAGCTTTGGAGATCTCTTGTGCCATGGTGAGAAAGTGAGTGGCTAATAAACATGGAGTTAAGTGTGAGCCCTGGGGTTAGCGAACTCCAAATCTAAAAACTATGCCAAAAGGAAACCCGATCTAACATTTTCGCTACGACTACTCTGTCTCCCTAATATCATTTTTATGATGATCTCAAAACAACATCTACAAAATATTGAAATCAGGCACATGAAGTAGCAAAGAGTTACAACCCACTATTGTCAACAGAGTTTACTCTCAGCCCAGTAAAGTTTTCTACAGACTTTCATCAGGAATATATAAACCCATAACACTATACCAAGGGAAACCCAGATGGAAAACAAAGGATAAAAAGGGGAAACTAAGAAAAAAACCCAAAAAACAGAGAGAAACCCACCTGAACAGGTCGCACACGCCTGTGCATTTGTGCTGACATAACATTTCACGCACGAACTATTCAGCCCGGCCGTTGATCAATCCTCCTGCAATTGAAAGAGGTTCACCCTCATACTCAGTAGCACCTGCAATGTACTGAAAGTTGCCTACATAAGCCCTTAGGTTTCATGGAAGAATGAGATAGCTGATGGGTTTTAACAAAACCAGATCTTGGTTGACTTAGAGATATGGCAAAGTCATGGGCCTGATGAGGAACCAGTAGGAAAATCAGTTCCCGGACTCAGACAATATATACAAACGAGCAGATGGGTGTTATGAAATGTGAAAATGAGCACTTGGGTACATGTGAATGGCTTGGGAGAAGATGAAAATGAGCTCACGATTACGAAACACGAAATGGGGAAAAGAAAAGGCCAAATGTGTGAGACAAAGATGGATTGGATCTGAGAAGAAAACGTTGAAAGATAGGACCTTGGAGAAGAAGACGTACTGTGCAGGGCAGGTGTACTGGATGAACTACTACTGGTTTATAAAAATACAGGCAGCAACCGTCAGAAAAAGCTGTGCGCATATATATATAAGAGGGTAGAAGTATAGAGTGAACCGGCCCTTTTAAAGCTCCCGTGTTTTAGTTGAGAGGACGGTGGAGTGACTGGTGAGAGCCTTGATAGATAGCGCACTTCATCAATGGCATTTAATATACCAGCTGCTCTATTTAGCCAAATTTTGCATTAAACCTTCGCAATAGTTGTTAGTTGGGCAATTTGGTTGTTGGTTCTATCTCGAGTTTATTTATATTGCAGCTTTTTTTGGTTGCTGCAATACGGAAATTAAATCTCATTTTTCTAGAAATCTGATTGAATTGGATAAGAGTTTTGTAGGCCCTTTCCATTGTTCTAGAATTTATACCACAATGAATCTAAAGCTGTAAAAAAGAGTTTGAAGATAATGGCTTTGATTTTATAATTTAAAATTTACCATCACACCACAGTGAATCGAGACTTGTAAAATAAAAAGTTTGAAGATAGTGGCCTTGATTTTTTAATCAAAATAGTCTAGCAGTACATGTTACAATTAATATTTGCCTGCATAAGATTAAGCCTCACCTAAACCACTCAAGAGGTAAATATGGTCTTGACCCCTCACCTGCCTTGCCTGCACTTGACCAATAAATTTGCCTTTTATATATGGCCTAGAGCCCACATACAATTTCTCATCAAATAGGATAAGACTTTGAAAATAAGGAACCGTTATAAAAATGAGTTTAAGTGTGTTCAAAGATATACATTAGAAGATTAATTAAATTAGGGCCTTGAAATTAAGAAATCTTTAACGTTTGTTCTTCGTCATATTTGACTTCTTGGACACGATCATTACCTAATCTCCCAATCATCATTTCTTTATTATAGTATTTAATTTATATTATGTTAATTAAATTGATAGAGTAGAATACGCTTTAGTTTATTATTTAAAAGGTATTGTATAAAAATAGAATTGAGCAAGAAAAATTTGTGAAATCTTGATATTTGTTGTTTAAAATCAGGTTTGGCTATATATATAGATTCAGCACACTGAAAAACTCATGGAACATTTTATTGTGGAGAGTTCACAACTTAAAATTGTGATTCCAACAAATCTTTACATGATTATGGGCAAATTAGATTGGAAAATATGCCTTAAAATCCTCTGAAACATATAACAAATAAATTAGGGCTTATTTAACTAATAATATTTATATTGTTTATTAACAAAAAAAATATTTTAATAATTTATTTTTTAAATTTTTAGTTATATAAATTATTATTATTATTCAGGGATCTATCTTTCGGATTCATCACATAAATCCTTTAGATTTTCAACGTGTTTTGAACAAGTTAATGTGGTTCATCTTCAATATGATTAGATGAACCACATTAACTAGATCAAAACGTGTCGGCAATCTAAAAGATTTATATGATGGATCTAAAAGACAAATCTCTAAATAACCCTACTCACAAAAGCCTCCATTCATATATTATTATTATTATTATTAATGTATTTTTCCCAATGGGGGTGGAGGAGCAAATGATGATGGAGGTCAGGGGGTGCCCGCTACTCCATCGACTCCCAAGATCATTAATGAGGGGGGTGGCATGGCCTATCCCCCATGCTTCGTACATGCGAGGACTTGGGATATGATTTCATGGAGTACCAGGAGTTAGTAATTTTTATCTCGATCCTTTTATTGGTTGGCAGACCAATGCACTATGTAATCGAGTTATGTAAGACGTAGGAGGGAAAACCATACACCCCTATGAGTCAGGGCCTAAGAAACTCTATTGGGGCGGGCTTGAAAGTCTAGGAACCTGACTTTGGCAACTTATGCTAAAGAGGAATCGTTGAGTCTTATATGTTAGGTAATTCTAGAAAAATCACTGGCTTACCAGTTTCTGAAGCTCAAGGCAAGGGCACCAAGATGGAGTATGACAAGCATGGCAACACTCTTGGGTCGAAGATAGTCCATATTTATTGTACAATTCCTAGATATGCATAGTGGGGTTTAAAGGAGCAGTTTTTTGGTGTTGGTTTGTTGAAGGGTGTGTCAAATCCCTCCCGAAGACAATATCAGGTAACCCTAGGACACTGGTACATTCTATTTTTCCTCCATCTTCAAACTAGCTCTTGGTTTGTCTTGGGTCAATTTCTTTAAATTCTGGTAGGGTAGGTGGTTCCTCTAGTTGGTTTGCTATTTTGGATTTTGTGGTGTTTGAATTTACCTTCTCCTCCTGATTTGAATTTCACTTGGGCTCCCCGTCGATTAGTGGGTCTCTTATGGTCCTAGTGTTGGTACTATTATCGCACTTTGATTTTAATATATTCATTTGTCGATGTAGTGTCAGTTATTATAGTCTTCTTGTCCGAGGAAAAGGGGGTGAGCTTAACTCTATTTAGTTGTTTGATTAATCAATCTATGTCAAAGGAAGTTGCTTGGAATTTGCATTGGGGGAGTTGTGGCTTTTTACCTTCTTGGGGCTTGTCAGCTTTTTGTGGATCAACAAGATCAATATGCCCCATGAGCATGGTCATAGTCGATGTCGTGTTGAGGAGAGAGGTCAGACCAATCAGTCCCGCAATGAGACTCGAGTCCAGGAGGCAGCTGGTGCGTACCATGCAACGACCTCACCAGGCACTCAGATCGAGATCCAAAAGCTAGAAAGAAACATTCGCAGGGATAGACATGCACTATCAAATTCTAATCTTCTTAATACAATTTCTCAATGGCTTTTGGACCTTGTGCACACTAGGGGACGAAAAAACCAGTATATGCACATTGTTACTCTTCACTAGGAGTTGAAGAGTCTATTGGGGGGATTTCTTAAGGAAAAGCATGATGACATAGATGAAATAATTTTGCTCCTCAATAATCTCTAGTGGATTCAATGGAGAATGTGAGATAGCCTTGATAGACTGGAAGCTTGTATGGCTCATTTGGAAAAATATATTCAATGTGAATTTAAGATCCCTATTCCCCTAAGCACTAGGCTTGAAAATCCAACGTTTGTGACCCTATCTAATTCCTAGAATGACTCTTTATTTTGGTTGATTTATGTTATTTTTTGTGGACTTTTGGAGATGTGAGGTTTTAGGTAGTGCAATCACTTTTGTTGGATGTAAAAATTTTGATATATCGGATATCCCAACAAATATAATGAGAATGGGGCTAGTAGAGTGTTGTAATAGTGTCATCAACAATGTAATCTTTTTTTTTTGTTAAGTTGATTGTGATATTCTAGGCTTGACTTGTGGTTTGAGGAGTCGCGACCCAAGGGCATCTAATCTGTCATAGTCACCTAGGGATCGCACACACCAGCCCTAAGCTAGCTGGATTTTTTAGCATGTCTCTTCCCCCTAGCACAGGACACAACACATAACCACTCCTCGTGAGATTTGATCCTGGGTCGCCTTGCTAATGAGGCCCATCCTCAACCAATTATGCTAACAAAATTTGACATATAATCATTTTCTTAATAAAAAACTCTAAACTTAAATAATAATAATAATTTTAACATCATAATAAAGTCAAATATTAAATTATTGTATGTAAATTTCCAAGTCCTAATTTTTTTGAATTTAAACTTCTAAATTTAAAAATAAAATACATATATAAAAAATACACATACATTATGTTGCATAATTTGATTAAAAACAAAATTAACTTAATAATAAACATTATTAAAAATATATTTTAATTTAAACAAAACCCCTATTTAAAAAATAATAATCTCATAATTATAATTTTAAATTCGTATCGTATACATTTAACATACTTTCTTAATTTATAACATTGGATGATTGCTCCAATATGTCAAGTTTCAGCCCCCCTTTTTCAAACTTTCTTCGTTTACAACATTTGAAAATTTTAATTAAAAATTTCAGATTTTTCAAGTTTAACTTATTTTTAGTATTAATAAAATATTTTGTAACTATGAAAATTAATGATTAGATTATTTTATTAATAAATTAAATAAATATATCTAAATTAGATATAAAGCATTAATATTAATTAATTAGATTATTCTATTGATTAGAATTATCTCTTTGTGTTGACGAATACTAAGAAAAAATGAACATGGCGAGGATAAGAATTAATTCTCTTGAGCTTCTAAGTGAAATTCGGCGGTGGACTATTCCCAAGACTTTCTGGAATCATAAAATCAGACTTATGATACTAAGAAGGTGGAAGATGAAAAACACATTCTTTTAGACTCTCTAGCTCTTCACTCACATCCGCTCTTAATTCCCTAACATCTATCACACTTCCAATCTTTTTGACTTATTAACCTAGTCCATCTATAGTGATTTTGGAGAGCTTCTTTCCCTTCTTTTTGATCATAGAAATAATATTTTGAAGAATAACACTTTGATCCTTTTTCTTTTTATATTCTTGAAATCCTATAAGTCACATTGATCTTAGTGTAAGTTAATCATCATCATTAATACATTAAATAAAAATATCTAAATTAAATATAATATCAACATTAATTTTAATACTCTTGTATAATTCAAAAGATAAATATATTAGATTAATTAAATAATAAAATTAATTTAAATTATATCTTTGATTGATTTATACTATAATGTTTATTAAATTAACCATTTACATATTTGAAAAATAAATTATAATTACGCCGAAGGTGTCCCTATTATGAGCTTTACTGGGATGAACAATACTCCCAGCCAATCTCTGTGCTCCAACTATCGCCCTTCTGCCCTATCAAAATTTGACACTCGGCGGGCAACCAACCTCCTGTTGTCCAATCCTTGCCTAGGCCGTGCTGCTGTCATCTCGGCCACTCCGGAGTTGGCGGCTGGAGTTCAGGGTTCGACGAGCCACACCTTCGGCGTGCTGTCGGCTCATTTCAAATGAGCAAGTACTAGTTTATAATAATTTATTTTTTTATAAATTAAAATAAAGTTCATACATCTAAAATATGTATATATAACTTGCATATTATAATTTAAGATGTATTTCAATAATTTATAAACAAAAATGGTAGCAATTAAATTAAGATCTATATTTTCTATTTCTATATATATATATTTATATTTTATTGAAAGTAAAATTTGTTTTTTTTAATAATATTATTTATTTTTATGTTATTATGAATTATTTATATAAATTTAATAATTATTATATTTTAATATTTGAAGAGAATTGTATTAGTTGATAGAGTAAACTCTTTTATTTGTTTTTTTCATATATATGTCCATTATAATCTTATAAATAAAATTTTACATATAATGATTAAGAAAGTTTGAAATTTTAATATGAATGAGTTTTTTTTTAATATTGATTTATTTATATATAATGATAAAGAAAGCTTTAGATTTCAATATGAATGAGTTATTGTGTTAATATAGATGAGTTATATATATATATATATATTAAATTTAGGATTTATTAAGTGATGAGAAGGATCAAATTTCTTTAGGTGTAAATTTATTTTCCGAGTGCAAAACTTGAAAAATGGTTTGCACCTCCAGAGATGTAACATCCCTTGTCACTTCATATGAAAATGTAGTGAGTTAGAAATTTGTTACACAAATTACCTACGGGTAACTATCCAAATCACTATTCCATATTCCTATTAACCATTAGATATAATGTCCATGAGTGCATAGAGTAACTTTAGTAGAGGAATAGTAAGTTGCATAACCATTAACAACCAATGTTGTACTATATTAACATAAATTGTATGATGTAACCTGCATCCATTTTATGATTCCCTTAACCAGATTAATTAATCACATACTTACATTATGAACATGCAAGGAATCAGCATCATCAAAGTCATCAATAATCATTCACATCATTGAACAAAGATATACTTTAGAAACCGATAGGGTGAAAACTAGCAAAAGTTTAATTTTATTATTAAAGGCTCGTGAGGGTGTTCACTTGTCACTCAATGGCTTATAAGGAAGCCCATCCCTTAACCATTGTCATAAAATATTATAATAAAATACCATTAAAATACAACATATCTAGCTAAAATCTATTACAATCATCATGAAACTATTTACCCATAAATCTTCGCCCTTTATATCTTTGTGGCATGGTTTACCCACAAATCTCTGCCTTTATATCTTTGTGGCATGGTTGTTCCATTAGTGGACCATCCTGCAGCTCGTACTCATGTGCATGGACCATTGGTTTTTTATTTGCCATGATGTTAAACATAATATGTCCTTTGCACAAATCACCATCCTTTCTTGTCATTGTTGTCCTCAACAAGCTTTCGTAACATGATTTGATAAAGCATTAATCAACCAATAATCAATCTTTAAAAAACTATATTTTAACATATATTCATGTGTATACATGGGATGTAAATATAATATCACAACATGCTTCTTCTAACAACATTGTGAATGTATAAGCAAATAATTATCAAGCCTATGAAAATAAATACCACGTTACTATGATCATTCTAGCACAAGCACAAATTCATTTTCAAAGGAAAGCCACTGTAACCATTCATTTTCATTTAAAGGATACTAGCAACTTAGCTTTGTTTTTTGTGCATGTAATTAGATAGATAAAAGCTTATTCGAAGAAAGTTAACCCCTTAACTTCTTCTTTGTCGATGTAACTAAGTAACCTTTCCAATACAATAAATATTATTAGTATTACTATTATTCATGCAAATGCATGTCCCCTTCTAAAGGATAACTAACATAATAGATACAATTATCATGCATGCAAATGCAAGTCCTTTTTTCAAAAGCATCTCTCCAAGATAGAGTTATTTACAAGGTCTATTGTACATGCTTGTTCTAAAGAAAAACTAATGTGTTAGTTATTATTTCTTGGGTGCGAATGTATGTGCATATGTATGTGTTTTTCCAAAACAAAGTTAATGCATTTATTGCATGTGATTACTTGTTTCTCTTCCGAGGTCCAACATAATGATTATTCTATGTTTTTCTTCAAAAGACCTAACACAATAATTATATACTTTCAATGCATAATTATTTTCAAAGAATCCAACATCATAGGTGTACTTTTCATCGATGCAAATATCACATCTCGTTTCAAGAGATCAAACACAATATTTCTATTTTACGTGCAAGAAAATAACACAATTATTTTCAAGAAATATCAAACATAGTGTTTCTATTTTATGCATGGAGATAAACTTCTGTCCTCTCAAAGAAATACCAAACTTAATAAGTCTATTTGTGCATATTTCTCATCTAGAAAATCTAATAAAATAAGCACAAATTCCCCTTTTAAGAGTCTAGTGGTTCTATTTATCAATCTAATGCATAGGAAGTCTAACTTCACACACATAATCTCATGCAATCTTCTTCTTCTTTTAAATAAAATAACTAGTTTATTATCTTTTCTCAAGCAAAATTCACATGCATTATTTATGAAAAATAACATGAATTCTTAAATATTTTTGTGTGGAGGATTCACGTGGATTCTCTTTTCAAGAGAAACAACATCCTTGAAATATTTTTTTTTAATAAAACAACATGGTTGCTTTATTTTTAATATGTAAAGTTCTCATACATGGTTTTTAGAAAATTATTTCATAGAAACCATGAAGGCTCAACATATCCACGAAGGCTCACCACACTGCCCTCGGCTCAATTTACTGTTGTGCTACGAGACCATGCTAGAAATGTGTTCAACCTTCAACCAGGTTGATCCCAAACAAAGGAAGCTCGAAGCCTCCCAACATTTCTGCATGCTTCTGCACCTCTTCTGACACCTGCAGAAGGCTCAACAATCTATCGACCTCTTTGCTACACAAGGCCATGTTCACAACACCACAACCAAACAAATCTTCCAATAGTAACAACCGCCATCTTGCCCAGAGCTTCCATTCTCCATGAAATCCTGCACCATAGCAGCTAAATCATGCTCGCTCTCATAGCTTCCCTTATCGCCAGAACTGAGAGAATAATATTTCCACACAGCAGAAGACAATAGTCTTGCTAATAAAACTGAAAAATGAACCAAGTAAAAAGAAGACCAACTGCAACTTCTTTAATCTGCTCGTGACTGGCCCACTCGAGAAGGAAGTATAATACAAACTATACTCCAACCTCATCACACCCATGGAGGCCACACCCACACCACTCTTGGCAATTCCATATGCAGCTCCCATGTAGGAGAACACGAGAGTCGCAGTGGCCCCAAGGAAGTAGAAGAATGGAGCAGTTCTCCCAATATTCCTTTACGCATGTGGATCTCAAGTGTACAAGGTTTATACTTATTTCCTCCACTAAGTGTTCACGCCCCTTAACAGACTCGCAGGACCACATTCATCACAATTCCACAGTGCCTTGCAGTCAAGTTTCATTAATCACGTGAAGGTGGTCCACGATTCACGTCGGGTTCCTGACTGTACTTCACATGTTGTATAGATCCACAATGCTAAAAGAAAAACGGAGAAATGAGTTAGGATCACCACAGGCACGACAATCGATAACTTGCCCACAATTGATAAACAAAGCTGCAAGTTGCTCTTTCGTCACCCGCTGATCAATGTCTAAGACATAAACAGTTCTTCGAATGTTGTCTTCTCGCTGAGCTCAGCTTGTTATGTTGTTCAATCTGCGTTTTCCAAAATATGCAACAACAAAGAGCACAATTGACGAAAAAATATGATCTGTCTATGACGACCCTCTCATTGACTACGAAAAAGCGAAGATGGGTCATTGTGAAACATGGTTGCAGATAGTGGAAACAATGTGGTGGAATGATGCAGGCGATTCAGGGTAAAGACGGTATATTAAAAAAAGCAAACGGCTAAGAAAATAATTTTCACTTTCTCAGATCCACACTGTACAAGGGATCAAGAGTATAGCGCATACTCCATTTACAATAACATTCATAAAATGAAAAATCTTTTGTCTTTTCCATCCATACTCTAGCACCCGCAATTGAATATGAATGAGTTGTACAAACTTTACTCTGAGGCTGCCTCTAACTTTACTATACCCTCTTACCAAAACCTATGCCAGAAGAACACATCCCTTCCCATGGTTCTAGTTCCTGCTAAAGTTACCCAACAACTACAGATTTCATTAAATTTCACAAGCAGCAGATACGGATTTCAACAGTTCGACAACCACATCAAATGCGGTGCCGTTAGCATACATGCTACAGAATGCTGGCGTCTTAGTCATACTCACGTGAGGCACTCCTTACCATTACTATGAGGCAGTCCTCACCATCGCTACGCCCTCCACTACGATCTCCCTGTCGCTTCAATATGAGAAAATGTGGACACATCGGCAAGGGCTATCCACCGTCAGTCAGACTCTCTGCCAATCATAAGATGCAACGCACTCAGATCTGTTACCTCACATCTATCAGATCCTTACACAAAGCACACACTAACACCTCTGTGTCTCTCTAATCGTTGCAGATGATGAACAAACTTAAAAGACTAAATTAAAATATACTCTCTTATTTCCCTCGACCCAGGAGGGGCTGAGGTCCAGGCCCATACGGGCTCCGATACCAACTTAGAAACTGAGCATACAAGCTCTATTTCATTAATTAAATCAAGTTACATATATACATAAGGAATTGTCTCAAGATAGAGAAGCTATCTTAGACGCATAATAATTTGGTTGAGAGAATATCTCAACCTCAACACCAAACTAGGAACTAACCTATCAAATAGGAACAAACTCTATACATAGAGAAAACCACAACTGAAGACAAGTAGGAATTACATATTTTGACAAACCATGTAGACCCTTCTAATGAAATAATTAATTCTTCTACACAAAATTCCAATCAACTTTCAAGGGTCTCTAGCAATATTTCCAATTAATAAATAAAACACGTGCAATTTCTTCCAAAGAAAGTCATGGTTACCTATCTTTTGTGTGCAATAACCATGAAGTTACATGTGCATACCTCATGTTTAGGAATACCTTTGGTTGGAACCACAACATTCCTCACCAAATTTGTGATGATCAATGCCTGGAGACTTCACATGATGAAAACTCCAGTACATGAAGATAAAAGTAAGTAATTTTTATTTTTATTTTTATTTTTATCAGTTACAAATGAATTTAAAGAACCTGTAAAACTTTATTTATCTCAATGAATTATCATTTTCTTTATTTTATTCAAATTAGTTGCCAACTAAATCATAATGGTTCATGTTTCAACCATTTCGTTAAACAACATGGTAAAAATAAAATTTTCCATTGTGAATGCCAACTAAATGCAGTTTATAGAGATACAAGAGATTTGGTCCATGTAACCTCCTATTTTTATTTTTATTTGATTGTTAAACAAGTTGTTATGATACATTCATGAGGGATAACGAATGAGACATTCGTTATTTACATTTTAATTCACAACTTTATTTAAGAGATTAATTTAATGATAATTTTTCTTGAATTAATAGAAAAGTAACTGTGTGGTAAAATATTCCAAGAACCTAGGAAAGGAGGTTGAGACAGTTCTGGCAGTTACCTTTCCAATAGGATTTAAGGAAAAATGCTAGGAGGGAAGGGGGTTATGTGCAGAGAGAGGAGAGGGTTAAGCAGCGAATGGTTGCTTTGAGTTGTCCAGAGCTGGTATATGAACCAGTGGAACTCAATACTTACCCTAGAACAGTCAAATTGGATTTGAAGTCTTGAGGTCTAACTTTTTGTCTCAGGTAACGTACCTCAGTCTGGGTGTGGAGCAAGGGGGGAGCGGAGGACTTAATAGCCTCGCTCAAAGGTTGGGTGGACCAACAGTTACTGAAATACAAACATCAGAAATAGGTATCTCAGTATTTAAGTTTTATTTTTTTAGTACTGTTAGATTGCTAGAACCCATGTCAGATAAAAAAGAAAACGTACTTCAAAGTATAAGAATAAGTATTAGAATATGCATACCTCTCCTAACACGGAAATGCTAAAATAGTTATTGCTTCTCTAATCCAAAAAGAAATAAATGTTATAAATATTCTTGTTTTCTTTAGAACATAAAGAAATAAATGCTAGAAAACATTATTATTGATACTGCACAGAAAATAAAGGTATTAAAGTTATTTTTGTTATCATAACACAAGAGAAATATGAGACACTAGAATTTACTGTTATCATCATAGCACAGGAAAATAAAAGAATGCTAGAATTAATACTGTTATCATAATACAGGAATTTCTAGAATTTACTGTTATCAAAATACAGGAAATGACAAGCTTCTAGAATTACTAATGAAATCATAACACAAGAAAATATGTGACAATTGAATTTCCACTATTGTTTTAATACCAAAAAGGAATGATAATGCTAGTAATACATTTTCCTAGAGCCTCAAAAGAAAACTATAAATATCATTATTGAGACGAACACCATGGTTGAAAAGCCGAACGAAAATCTGAGCTACAAACTCGTAAATTGTAATGGGTGAAATTCTAAACAGAGGTAAATCAATAGGCGAAAGGTTTAGAGCCAAACCCTTAAAGAGGGTCGAGTCTCGGGTCCTTCTCTGCCGAGTAAAAACTACAATTACATGCACAAATTGATTAATTGGAATACCACAAGTGAAAGCAAATAAATATAGCACAACTGCATGAGAGACATTTCACCATTTTATATCTTCACCAAAATAGTGGTAATAACAAGGAATTTAGAGTTCACTTAGTACGAAAATTCCCAAAGGGAAGACCAGAAATTCAATATAGAAAAACCATTCTAGGTTACAGAATTACTTTTCATGCTCGAAACATAAACATATGACCTTAATAGTCCAAACTACATCAAATAAGGTAAACTCTAAGAAAAGGCTTTAGTTCAAAAGAAAAAAAAAAACGAAAGGGGCAAAGCCCAGACAAGAACCATATCCAACATCTTAGAACCATTTGAACCATTCACAGGAGTTGTCCTACAATAGGCATGGGGTAAAGCTGATTAACGACATGGACGGGCTAAACAAATGTGCAAGGGTGTACATTGCACAACACCAATGGGAGCCTACCTGTAATCGGAGATTGCATACCCACACACCTTGGACTCCAAGTGACTGTGGTATCCTGGATAAGCATTGCATAGACAAAATTTCCAAGAGAAGGGCAAAAGAAAGAAAAACGCATACACAGAAGAAAAAAATTGTCAATAAGGTCTACCATAGAAAATGCATAACCGCATTACTTACCCCTGAGCCGAGCGAAGAGAGTCTGCGTAGCTCCGAGTTGTTGACTAAAGAGCGAACTGAATAGTGTGACCATAGAGTAAGAGAGTAGGCACATAGGTCTCCCATGCTGAGATGCATGAAAAAAAACACAGTTGTAAGAGAAGGAGTATTAATTCTGCAAATAAGGGCTTAAAAACAATTTTAAACAAAAGAAACTGGAATCAGATCAAATGAAAACCCAAAATTACCTTTCTCGTTGGCAAGGATTGTGATTCAAACCTTGTCAACAGCTCCATGGCAATGAAGGAAGGCAGGAAACCAAAGAAAAAAACCGGTAACCAACTGTTGCAGAGGTAAACTCCGAGTGTCACGGTGGAGAGAATGACATTATGGCAAGGGTTTGGGGGGATGGGTAGTTACCCTAACCCATCCCTTGGCCAGATCCATTGTTAATTCATCCCGGAGGATCAACGAACTAGAAAATGCCAGCGGATAAGCTCGAAAAAGTGGATGACAGCGTGACTCCCTAGCATGACATAATGAGTTAAGTTTTTTAATTGAATTTAAAACCCACAATACAACGGAGTTGTAAGTTACCTAATCCAAAATGGAACTTTAAACACCATTGAATGCTGGATAGGACACATGTTAACCAAACTTTTATCCCAAGCGATTATGCCAAGTATGAACTACCTATGAAGTTAACCTTTGAACTTCCATACTATTTAATGTGAATTTTATTTAATAATATGAATATGATTGGATTTTGTAAATAGGTTTAAAATTTATGTTGATGCCAACTCAGTACTTAAGAAATGGTTGTTTATGCCTGCTAGGTAAATAAATAAATAAATAAAAATCATGTGGTGATAGTGACAAGTGGTATTGGAGCCTAAGTTACAAACTAGGGCCAAATGGGCCAATACCATGCTCTGTTTCCTTTTATTTTTCTTTATTATTATTAAAATTAATATTGGGAATTTGTGTTAAGTACATGAACAGGTTTGGTGTAATCTATCATGAGAAGAGGATCAAGTCATCACACACCCAGAAACACGAGGGAGACCCACCCTGTGATCAATCCTAAGATCAGCCCTGAAATCTGGGTGCAGTTAAGTGTGGAATAGCACCAACAGACAAGCATAATGTTAGAGGAACAACAACGATAGACAAATAGGTTGTTGGACAACGTGCAACAGCTGTAGACAGAGATGCAAAAGGTTCACAGTGATAACTAAAGGTCGATGAGGGAATAAGAGAGGATATTAAAAAGCTTGTCAGATAGACAAAACCCTCCTAGTGGACAACCTAGTCCTGAGAGAAACACTCAGGAAGAAAGAGAACGATGCCAAAAAGTACATGATAATGTTGAAGACAGACGAACACCCAGAATTAATAAAAGTCAAACCTACAATGAGGTGGAATCTGGAAATGTCCTAGAAGAACAAGAGCCGAAAAAACAGAAAGTGGAATTGCAAGGATAATTCCAGAAGATCAAACCCCCTACCTTTGACGGAGAGGCGGAGGAAATGGCGGAGGCTTGGTTAATAAATATGAACAAGTATTTCCAAGTGTACGGATATAACAGCAAACTTAAAGCCCGTCTAGCCATTTACCAACTATGGGAAAAAGCAATGTTGTGGTGGGAGGAGGTGAAGAATGTGCAAGGAGTGGAAGATCAAAACGTCACTTGGGATGAATTTCAACAATATTTTAAAGAGAAGTATCTGATTGAGTGTTTTTACGATGAGAAATCTCGTGAATTTCATGATCTGAAATTGGGTCAGATGACTATGGACGAGTTTATTACGAAATTCATGTCCTTGTTAAGATACGTACCCTACCTGCGTGATGAGAAGGCAAAGGTACATCGTTTCTTGAGCAGTTTGCTAACCCATATGAAGGAAATAATTGAATTTGTAAATCCAAAAACCAAGGATGAAGCTATAAGGAAAGAAAGAATTTGCTACCAGCAATCCAAGACAAAGGGAGAAATTGGAAAAGTTTAGCTGCCTCGAAAAGGGCAGAAAAGTTTTACCAATAACAGAAACAATAGATCCGACAGTTTCAAGAATGCTGCAAGAACTCCACTGAGTAAACAAAATGCCAAAAGTCAAAACAGGACCAAGTGGATTGGGGAGGAGTGGCATACAGAAGCTTCTAGCGGACCTAACGTTGGGCAGCCCCAAAAACCTCAGTTGCAATGCTAGGGAAGTGGAGAAGCACATTACTTCAAAAACTGCCCACATCGAGGAAGGAATGAGGTAGCAGCAAATCTACAAGAGGCATCGATAGTGGGGGATGTAGCTCGAAGCATACCTAGAATCAATGCAGCACTGGAGGATCGGAAAGCAAACTACCAACCAGCCATGATAGAGTTAGAAGGTAAGCTTCAAAACCGATCTGTGTCTATTTTAGTTGATCCGGGAGCTAGCTTGAGTTACATACATCCTCGTATAGTGGAAAGCTGTAAATTGCAGACTCATACATTTAAAAAGTCCTGGCTAGTACAATTAGCTACAGGGACATGAAGGCGAGTTCTTGCTAAGGTACCAAACTGTGAGCTGAGTATTAAGGACTAGCACATAGCTGTAGAACTTAATATTCTACCCCTGGGATCGTACGATATTCTATTGGGGATGGACAGGTTGGAGAAACATTGGTCATTAGTGGATTGCAAGAATAAAATCATTCATTTTAAATCAAATGATGGGACGCGAAAAGAATTGCAGGGTATTAAAAAGCCCTTGTAGTTACGACCTATTATTGCATCACAACTAAGTAAATGCATGAGGAAGGGCTGCCATCTTTATGCGATACAAGTAGCATTCACCAACACTAAATATAAGACCCTTATGTTGGAGAATATTCCTATTGTACAGGAGTTTCAAGATGTATTCCAGGAGGAAATTCTGGGACTGCCACCAAGAAGAGACATAGATTTTACCATTGAGCTAATACCCGAGGCGACACCTGTGTCTCGAGCTCCATATAGAATGAGTGTGCCATAATTGACAGAATTAAAGATGCAATTGCAGGAATTGATGGATAAAGGCTACATTTGGCCAAGTGTATCCCCATGGGGAGCACCAGTGCTGTTTGTGAGGAAGAAGGACGGCACTATGCGTATGTGTATGGATTATCGACAGCTCAACAAGCTAACTATTAAAAAAAAATATCCAGTACCACGCATAGATGACCTATTTGACCAAGTCAAGGGAGATACAATAATTTCCAAGATTGACTTAAGATCAGGATATCATCAAATTCAGATTAAGGATGAAGATATAAGCAAGACAACTTTTTGCACCAGGTATGGGCATTACGAGTTTGTGGTACTACCTTTTGGGCTAACTAACGCACCAACAACTTTCATGATTTTAATGCATGATATTTTTCACCCATATTTGGACAAATTTGTTCTAATTTTCGTTGATGATATATTAGTTTATTCCAAGAATATGGAAAAGCACAAGGAAAATTTGCGCATTGTGCTGAGAACTTTGAGAGAGCATCAGCTCTATGCTAAGTTTAGCAAGTGTGACTTTTTAAGGAACACATCCAATATTTGGGGCATGTGATTTCAACTGAAGGAATTGTTGTAGAACCATAAAATATAAAGACAATTATGGAATGGAAGGTCCCAAAGAACGTAGCTGACATACGCTCGTTTATGGGTTTGTTTGGGTACTACAGACGATTCATCAATGGATTCTCTAGAATAGAATTTCCTATTACTTCATTACAGAGGAAAGGGTGAGTCTTTAAATGGACGCAAGAATGTTAGAAAATTTTTGAGTTATTAAAGGAGCTATTAACTACCGCTCATGTTCTAAGGGTAGCAGATCCCAATAAAGAGTTTGAGGTATGCACGGATGCATGCAAGGAAGGTGTGGGAGCAGTGTTAACTCAAAAAGGAAGAGTCATAACATATGAATCTAGGAAGCTAAGGACCACGAGCAGAGAAACTCAACTTATGATTTGGAACTAACAACAATGGTACATGCCTTACGGATATGGAGGCATTATCTGCTAGGAAAAAGGTTTGTGCTGAGAACTAATCACAATAGTTTGACTAGCTATTTTAAGCATGCTGATCTGAATGCTTTCCAAGCCATATGGAATTCTTTCCTAAGTGAATTTGATTTCGATATTCAGCACGTGAAAGGGAAGGAGAACCGGGTGGCAGGAAGTTGCATGGTATTTATGAACTGTATTTTAATTAGATCGAATCTAACTTTCATGAACAGATTATGGAAGCAGCCAAGGAGGACACATAATACTAGTCTTTATGGTAGCAAGCGAAAGAGGATGAAAGGCAAGGGAAACAATCTGAATACGAACTCAATGATAAGCAGTTCCTAATTTATCGGAAAAGAATATATATTCCAAATCAAAATGATCTGAAAAGAATGGTTTTGGATGAATATCACAGGAGCACCTATGCCAGGCATCTAGGATATCAAAAGATGTTAACTGCAATTAGAAAGGATTACTCCTGGTCGGGAATGTGAAAAGACATAGCAGAATATTTGACCAAATGTTTAGAGTGTCAATAGATTAAGGTTGAGCATCAACACCCTGCTGGATTTCTTCAACCAATTCCAGTGCCCGAATGGAAGAGGGAAGTGATTTCCCTTGAATTTATCATGGGACTACCTAGAAACAAAAGGCAGAATGATTTTATTATGGTGGTGGTCGATAGGCTCAACAAAGTGGCCCACTTCATTCTTGTTCAATCTACCTACAAGACTGTGCAAATTGCTGGTATTTTCATGAGAGAGATTTTCAGATTGCATGATATACCCCGAGAAGTCATTTTAGATCGTGATGTGAAGTTTACATCTGCATTCTGGAAGACGTTATTTAATGTCCTAGGAACACAAATACAATTTAGCATTGCTTACCACCCGCAAACGGATGGGCAAACAGAAAGGGTCAATCAAGTTTTAGGAGACATGTTGCGCATGTATGTAATGCAACAACCAACCCGGTGGGAGGAGTATCTGCATTCGGTTGAGTTTGCTTACAATAACAGCTATCAAGAATCCCTTAAGATGAGCCCTTTTGAAGCATTGTATGGGAGACAATGCCAGACTCCTATAAATTGGAGTAGCCCAAAGAATAAGATGATGCTTGGACCTGATATGTTGGAAGAAGTGGAATGGGAGGTCAAGAAGATTAGGAAGAATTTGAAGGCAGCACAAGATCGGAAAAAGTTTTATGTAGACAGGAAAAGAACCTTCTGGGAGTTTGTGGTGGGTGACCACGTGTATGTGAGGATTAAACCAAAGAAGATCACCTTGCGGTGGAATACTTGTGCCAAGTTGGCTCCTTGCTATTGCGGACCCTTCGAAATCTTGGAGAGCATAGGGGCAGTGGCCTATCGATTGGCTTTAACAAGCCATATATTAGTACACAACGTATTTCATGTGTCATTATTGAAGCGTTATGTGCACGATTATAGACACATCATACAATGGCAGGGTATACATGTAAGTTAACAACGTGATACAATTAGAATAAATTAGTTTTCTGAGTTGAAATAAGTCAAAATATTGTTGCTTGTAGGTAGAACCAGACGACAAGTTCCTGGTAGAACCGCAGCATATCCTAGATCGGAGAGAAATAATGCTCCAGAAGCGAGTCATCCCCAAAGTTAAAGTGCAGTGGAAGCACTTTTGGCCCGGAGGAGGCTACTTGGGACTACGAAAAAGTTGTGTATGAGGCGTATCCAAAGATGTTCTCAGGAAATGAGTAACACCGAGGACGTTGTTTATTCTCAGCGGGGGAAGATGTAACCTCCTGTTTTTATTTTTATTTGATTGTTAAACAAGTTGTTATGATACATTCATAAGGGATAACAAATGATACATTCGCTATTTACATTTTAATTCATAACTTTATTTAAGAGATTAATTTAATGATAAGTTTTCTTAAATTTAAAGAAAAGTATATGTGTGGTAAAAAATTCCAAGAACCTAGGAAAGGAGGTTGAGACAGTTCTGGCAGTTACCTTTCCAATAGGATTTAAGGAAAAATCCTAGGAGGGAAATGGATTCTGTGCAGAGAGAGGAGAGGGTTAAGCAGCGGATGGTTGCTTTGAGTTGTCCAAAGTTGGTGTATGAACCAGTGGAACTCAGTACTTACCCTAGAACAGTCAGACTAGATTTGAAATCCTGAGGTCTTACTTTCTGTCTCATGTAACGTACCTTAGTCTGAGGGTGGAGCAAGGGGGAGCGGAGGACGTAATAGCCTCGCTCAAAGGTTGGGTGGACCAACAGTTACTGAAAGACAAACAACAAAAATAGGTATCTCAGTATTTAAGTTTTATTGTTTTAGTATTGTTAGATTGCTGGAACCCGTGTCAGATAAAAAGAAAACGTACTTCAAAGTATAAGAATAAGTATTAGAATATGCATACATCTCCTAACACATAAATGCTAAAATAGTTACTGCTTCTCTAATCCAGAAAGAAAGAAATGTTAGAAATATTCTTATTTTCTTTAGCATAGAAAGAAAGAAATGCTAGAAAACATTATTATTGTTATTGCACAGAAAAGAAAGGTATTAAAGTTTTTTCTGTTATCATAACACAAGAGAAATATGAGACACTAGAATTTACTGTTATCATCATAGCACAGGAAAATAAAAGAATGCTAGAATTAATACTGTTATCATAATGCAGGAAGTTCTAGAATTTACTGTTATCAAAACACATGAAATGACGAGGTTCTAGAATTACTAATGAAATCATAACACAAGAAAATATGTGACACTTGAATTTCCACTATTGTTTTAATACCAAAAAGGAATGATAATGCTAGTAATACATATTTCTAGAGCCTGAAAAGAAAACTGTAAATATCATTATTGAGACAAACACCATGGTCGAAAAGCCGAACGAAAATATGAGCTACAGACTCGTAAAATGTAATGGGTAAAATGTTAAACAGAGGTAAATCAATAGGCGGAAGGTTTAGAGCCAGACCCTTAAAGAGGGTCGAGTCTCGAGTCCTTATCTGCCAAGTAGAAAATACAGTTACATGCACGAATTGATTAACCAGAATACCACAAGTGAAAGCAAATAAATATAGCACAATTGTATGAGAGACATTTTACCATTTTATATCTTCACCAAAATAGCAGTAATAACAAGGAAATTCGAAGTTCACTTAGTACGAAAATTCCCAAAGGGAAGACTGTAAACTCCACATAGAAAAACCACTCTAGGTTACAAAATTACTGTTCATGCTCGAAATAGAAACATATGACCTTAATAGTCCAGACTACATCGAAGAAGGTAAACTCTAAGAAAATAAGGCTTTAGTCCAGAAGAAAAAAAAAACGAAAGGGGCAAAGCCTAGACAGGAACCATATCTAACATCTCAGAACCATTTGACCTGTTCACGGGAGTTGTCCTGCAATAGACATGGGGTAAAGTTGATTAACGACATGGATGGGCTAAACAGACATGCGAGGGTGTACACTGCACAACACCGATGGGAGCCTACCTGTAACTGGAGATTCCAGACCTGCGCACCTTGGACTCTAGGTGACTATGGTATCTTGGATAAGCATTGCAAAGACAAAATTACTAAGAGTAGGGAAAAAGAAAGAAAAGCACATACACAGAAGAAAAGAACTATCAAGAAGGTCTACCATAGAAAACGCATAACCGCATTACTTACCCCTGGGGCCGAGCGAAGAGAGTTTGCGTAGCTCCGAGCTGTGGATTGAAGAGCGAACTGAATAGTGTGACCATAGAGTAAGAGAGTAGGCACGTAGGTCTCCTGTGGCGAGATGCATAAAAAAAAACACAGTTGTAAGAGAAGGAGTATTACTTCTACAAACGAGGGCTTAAAAACATTTTTAAACAAAAGGAACTGGAATCAGATCAAATAAAAACCCAACATTACCTTTCTCGTTGGCGAGGACTGTGATTCAAACCCTGTCAACAGTTCCATGGCGGTGAAGGAAGGCAGGAAACCAAAGAAAACAAACCGGTAACCAACTGTTGTAGAGCTAAACTCCGAGTGTCGTGGCAGAGAGAATGATGCTATGGTGAGGGTTTGGGGGAATGGGTAGTTACCCTAACCCATCGCTTGGCCAGATCCATCGTTCATTTCATCGCAGAGTATCAACGGACTAGTAAATTCCAGTAGATAAGCTTAGACAAGTGGAGGACAATGCGACTCCCAAGCATGACATAATGAGTTAAGTTTTTTAATTGAATTTAAAATCCACAATACAACGGAGCTGTAAGTTAACTAATCCCGATATGGCACTTTAAACACCATTGAATGCTGGATAGGAAACATGTTAACCAAACTTGGATCCCAAGCGATTATGCCAAGTATTAAATACCTATGAAGTTAACCTTTGAACTTCCATACTATTTAATGTGAAGTGTATTTAACAATATGAATATGAATGGATTTTTTAAATAGGTTTAAACTTTATGTTGATGCCAACTCAATACTTAAGCAATGGTTATCATGCCAGCTAGGTAGGAAGTAAAAATAAAAAATAAAATCATGTGGTGATTGTGACAGTCCATCTTTAGCTTGATAGATGTAGAATTAAGATGGATCTAGATTGGTTTAATTGTTCATTTTATTTTTTTAGTTTAATTTTTATTTTTATGTAATTTCATTAAGTCAAAATGTTTTAATTAATAATTTTATATTTTATTTTCATTTTTATTTTTATGTAATTTGAGTGGGTCAAAATGTTTAGATAACATATTATAACGGGACACTACAACATCCCTACATCCCTTTGATACTAGGATGGATTATGTCTCTCGACCCAAGATAATAATAATAAAAAATAAATAAATAAATAAATAAAAATGAAACTAGCAATTGCACCATATGTTGCAAAAGAACTTTCGTAAAGCAATAGCATAGGAAAGAGTAGCCTAGAAAAAATAAGTTGTTGCAGAGAAGGAGCCATCTTGAAGGAATGAAAGGCAATTTTTTCTTACATGGAGGAAGCAGGTCGTGGAAGTTTCAAAGATATTGATTATAAGAGTTATCAACCACAAAATTTTGTTATAGATATTGAAATAAGCAATTGTGGGTGAAAACATATATGTAAACCAACATAATGAAATAAGTTGTTGCAGATAAGGAGCCATTGTGAAGGAATGAAAGACATATTTTGCTTCCATGGAAGTAGGTCGTGGAGGTTTCAAAGATATTGATTATAAGAGTTATCAACCAAAAAATTTTGTTATAGACATTGAAATAGGAAATTGTGGGTGAAAACATATATGTAAACCAACATAATATTTCATTATTAATTTAATTTTTTATATATTAAGAAATACTACTCATGAATAATAAAACAGTTATAACAGAAATAATATATAACAAAAAAAACCATGTATTCTTGGAATAATAAAATAGTTGTAACAAAAATAATATAGAACAAGAAAAACTATGTATATTTGGATGTATGAAAATTTAGATACATTTTATTAAGAAAATTTTTAAAAGAATAATGGTTATAAACAATTAAAAATAATTTTATTAAATAGTTAGTTTAGATATATATTATTTATCAGAGCTCTTTTCACTCTAAAAGATGTTTGCATATCAAGACATTTGATCCCTCTTGGCTCTTGGTAGATCGAGATTGATCCAAGCCATCTTAATTTCCCCCTTTAAATAAACTATATTCCACATGAATACTATTTCGGATTAATCACATCGTTACGATTAGGTCGACGTTTCGAACCAGCGAATGTGGTTCATCCTCAGGAACAAGGTGGACAGACTAATCAATCTCAAAGAATAAATAGAGGAGATGCATCATTACCCGGAAACAGCTGATAAAAACTAGTCGTTAAGAACTAGCCGTTAAGACTGGCTCTTAAGAACTATGATGTTAGTTAGTTATTTAGTTGAGAATAAATTAATTAAATTAATTAATTAAATAAAATTTTGAAAATTTTGTTAAAAAAAGGGTTTATAATTAAAAATATGTTTTTGTTAAAAAGAGTTTATAATAAAAATATATGAAAGGTAATAAGGACAAGGGAGGATTAAAAAAAAACAACTTAATTAAATAATATATAAAAAAAAAAAAAAAAAGTTAACTAGGGGA